>JARVGS010000400.1:31492593-31505520 GCA_031762315.1 Hypsolebias antenori | reverse complement strand
CCCCTCACCCGGCACTGACATAGCACTAAGCTAGCAGCACGAAATACAGGCTCTCTAGCTAAAAAGCTATAGGTGCCGCTTCCCTCTTGCTGAATGCCTCCCGCCCCTGCTCAAAAACTGTTTATTCAAGCTGTGCTCAGACATGTCTCCGTCCCTCCCCATCAACAAAAATCATGGATAAGATGAGCACCCCGCCATGGAGAGTTAACTAGGGGAAACACTGATATATATACAAAGTATCTATCTATCTAAACATGCATGATGTTTACATCATGACGGATGGATTGATGAATGATAGATTGCATTGTTTGTTTTAGAACCGTGTTTAGTGGCCCCTATCGCTGAGTCTGTTCATCTATGCATGTTTTGGGCATGATAACTTAAAAAATACATGAGGTACTTTGTACATCCTTTTGGTGTATGTACAAAGTAAGTGTAAAAAAGGTCACTATAGAAAACTGTGTTGCCAAATCGAAATCCAAGATGGCCACCACCACATATCTATTGGTCTTTTCCCATTGGATGGATTTGGCTCTGCTCGGCTTGAATCATTGCAGGTTCAGTCTTTCCATTGAGCGATCCCACCTTCTGCAGCTCTGTTCTTAGTACCTCCTCGACAGTGGTTTGTGAGCCAAGTCGAACTCAAGGTTTGACTTCAAAGCCTTGCTAGGCCTGAGGGAGACTTCAATCATGAGAATGTCTCCTTCACAAGAATCAAACTCACATTTTTTTAAATTTCACAACCTCAGCATTCAATATTAATAAAAAAGTAAGTGGTATACCATAATGGTATATCATTATACCATCTACATGATGCAGATGCAGGAAGAGGGACACCTGCGTCATGAAGGACCCCACTCACCCAGCACACACTTTGCCCTGCTCCCTTCAGGCAGGAGGTTTAGCATTAAGTGTAGAACCACTAGACTGAGGAACAGCTTCTGCCCTGAGGCTATTAGACTCATGACTCTCTAACAAGAATAACCACTGTGAAAAAAATCCCATCATGAAACTGCTGTTGTTTCATGCTGCTGTGTTCATTTGTACTCATCTTCTCACACAGACTCATGTTCGTGCTGCTGTTCTGCATATTGTTTTTGTACTACTAGTGCTTAGCATACTTTTAGTTAACGTTTTTCCTAGTTCATATCTTAGATCTTATTACTGTTTTTCTTCTACATTTTATACTTTTGTTGAATGTAACCAGGACCCCGTGTACTTTGTACATAATTTTGTTACACCTCATGTACCACGTGGTGCGTATGACAAATAAAGAACCTTGAACCTTAAAATGACAACAAGTAAACCAACCTTGGTATGTTGAGGTGCAGCCATTTCTGTTTTTTGGCTGATGACAGAATTCCAAGCTAGGCCTAATAGACTTACAATAATTTACGTGCTCCAACAGCCAGAGGAAAGGTGGTTTTGACTGACCCTTGGCATTTTTGGATACCATGGCCGAGGATGGAGAGTGTTTTATGATTTTACTACACTTTTTGTCTGTCACTGTGTGGTATTTAAATTACATGGCTGAAGTTTTGCGAGCCAGCGCTATGACAGAACCCACATCAAGGTGTCACACAAGTTAAACAGAGAGCCACCAAGACTGTGTGGAGCCAAGTACATAGAGTTGAAAAAGTTATGGAGACTGGACAATGGAAAATAGACTTATGTAAACTGGCCACCCCAATCATTTGAGGAAACTATGCTGTATAGATTTTATGTTGCTTTAAAGGATAGAGTCTTCATTTGATTGGGGTGGCCAAGTATTAATCCGTGGGGGTCACTGACCACCCCTTGGCTCCACCATTGCTCCTGGTGGTGGATAAAATGGCTTCCTCCACTCACCAGGATCTGTCATGCTGTGCTGCGTCTTACAAGCAAAAACAACTTCTGTTCTTCTCCACAGTGTAACTTCTACCCACTTGAAAGTCTTGCACCAAAAACATTAAGGTTTTCTTGCATTCCATGTTCAATTCTTGTGCAGAAAAACACTCATCTCCAAAACTACAATTTACTTTTCAAACCCCTCAGTGATGAGGTAGTTCAGCTTATATATAATAATACTCTTATAGTAGATTTGTTCTTTGTGAAGCTCTGCTAAAATCTGTCAGGTTGAAAGAAAAAAAATAAAAGTTTAAGCTTAAATACTGTAGAAATCATATCACAGAGACAGTATTTTATTTATTTATTTGCTACAGAATAGTTTTTTGATTGCATTTGTGTGTTGTTGTGTACTGTGTGATTATGGGATGCTGACCTACCTGTCAGGTCCTGTATATGTAGCTTATTCAACAAAGACCCTAATAACCTCAGTGATAACCCTGCAGTGAAACCCCCTGAGCTCCAACCAGAATCAATTTCTTGAAGGCGCTCTCCTTGATCAGAACCACATTAAATCTTGTTTATTGGTACGAGCAAACCACCCGACCCTTGAAAAAGGCATCTCCAGGGAACAGGCAGGGTTTAAAAACCAGTCTGTGACAGAAACCTCACCCCATCAGTATAAATATAAGATATGTACACTAGAACAAAACAGATGAAAAGATTCACTTGAACCAAGGTGTGCCTCAGGTTACGCGTGGTTCTGGTTTTATCAGGATACAGAATCTTGCAGAACAGCTCAGATTGTTTGTGAGCTTGCAGGCTGCCTCTCAAAAGCTAACAAAAAAATCAATCCTATTGTGATCACAGATTGTAACAGGAAAGGCTAAATCTTGGCATGCATGTATCCAAGTCTATGTAAGGGTTGTGGATTCTGCTGCTGAGCTCGTTCCTGCTCCCCCTGGGCCGAAGCAGAGTCCTCATCACGTTCAGCGTGACCGCAGGATCAGAGACGACGTTGGGGAATAACAACAAACATTAGAGGAAAAAGCATTCTGAAGAGTGGTAGAAACGTTCTGTGTGGACGTAATTTGCTGAAACTCCATCTTCCACCGTAATCCCAGTATAAGCCCTGGCTCATACTTGGCAGAGGACTTGGGACTTGAAATATGTTCCTTCTGTCGTTTTGATTTGTTTCTCTGAATGTAAATTAGCTTTAAACGTGTCATTTGCTCATTTCCCCTCAGCCTATGGCTTCATTTTTTCATTTCTTCATTTTCAGAGGTCCTGATGAACACTAAAGCAGAAACATCTGATCTCAAATGGACCATCTTCTCCCAAGACAAATCAGAGGTACGTAACCCCGGCATCGCTATCTATATTCCAAACATAAAGCTGGTGGCGACTGCAGATCTTTGGCCTTCGGCGGTTCCTTCGTTACTTTGCTCATAAACAAAGCCCTTATATGGCAGCCGAGTGGCAGAATAAAGAAAACACCGCACTGACTGCGCCGTTTAAGTCTATTGAAAGCAGATGCTCTGATATATCCCCATCAACAGTGGAGTCACAGTGACTGGCTGCCCACAATTTTGGTTCCCGCTGCCAGAAAAATACATATTTGTAATTCGATCAGCTGAAGAGTGGTTACTGCGGTATTTCTGGTGATCAGAACCGCTCCGCTCGCTCATGTCTCTGAAGAAAAACAGTCGCCAACAAATGCCGGGAGGCCAGATTTCAGGGGCCGGACAGACAATACGTGTTTGTGGTTTTGATTGAGATGTAAAGCAAGAGACGCTTACATCCTTGAAATGGTAAGAGCGGCTATTCTCATTTGAAGTCGCTTATCAAAAGCTTTGCGTTGTCAGAAATGTGGCTGCGTGGTTGTTTTATTGTTTTTTTCTTTGTTTTTTTTTTCTTTCAACATAAAAGACTGCAAACAGTAATTTAGTCGTTGATGACAAGTCGCGGTGGAAAGACGCCAGGAGTTGTCTGCATCAAAAGTGTACAAGACATAGCGTTTCCATACGGTTCTTTATTTTTAGAAGTAAAGGACAATAATACTCTTATAGTAGTTTTTTTTGTTGCATCTGACAACCTGATGGATCATTCTGGCTTCATGCTTTCAGAAACTAATAACTTTATTTATAGTTCCATTAATAATTCATGTTAAATAAATATATCATTCATTACAAAACCTCGAGTATGAAAACATGACAACAGTTAATGAACTCGCCTACTATATTTCAACTTAAAGCCTGTCAGTGTGTTAACAACTACAAGTCTACAGAAGTTTTACCATGTGATTGCTTATTATTTAGTGTTTATTTTTATGTTGTGTCACTGAAGGCAATGTTTTTATTGTACGACCATCTAAAGATGGACGTTTTTTTTACTTTGTCTTGTCAAGACTCTAATTCTGATCTGCTCAGGATGATTAAGAAAACTTCATACAAATCTGCACCACAACTAGACGGCATGTCATGAACGCTTTTTATCACCTCAGCTCCAAGGTTAAGGTCCAGTAGCGCCCCCAGAATTTTTTTTTATGGGAGGGCCATGTGGGGGCCATTGAAAATCCTGGGGGTGGCACATCAAAACAAAAAGCCAGAGCAGAATTTCAGAACATTTGTTGAATAATATATAGATTATTTGACAATTACAGCATTACAGTAGTTAGGGAGTCACCTTTTGAGACATACGTCTACTTTATTTAGATTTTATTTTTTTTAACTTGCTGTTCTTATTTTCTGAGAAAAGCACAAACACTACTCAACTTATCTTTGCCCTCTCTTAAATTTGTATTTATAGAAAACGCATAAAGCACCTTAAGACCCCGCTTCCTAATGTTGAGGACATTAGATTTAGACTGGTTGTCCTTATGGGCAGCACGGTGGTGCAACTGGTAGAGCTGCTGCCTCTCAGCGAGCAGGTCCCTGGTTCAAATCCCAGTCCGGGGGCTTTTCTGGGTGGAGTTTGCATGTTCTCTCTGTGCATGCGTGGGTTTTCTCCGGGTACTCCGGTTTCCTCCCACAGACAAAAACATGCATGTTAGACTGACTGGTAACTAAATTGAACCTTGGTGTGAGTGAGAGAGTGAATGATTGTTTGTCTCATTTGTCTCAATGTGGCCCTGTGATGGACTTGCGACCCGTCCAGGGTGTACCCCGCCCCTCGCACAGTGATCGCTGGACATGGGTACCTGTGACCCCCATGACCCAAAATGGAAGAAGCGGGTAAAGAAAATGGATGGATGGATGGTTGTTCTTATTTGGGGTGACAAGAATTTAAATTGAATTTTAAATAAAATATCCATCCATTATCTTTAACCTGCTTCTTTCTGTTCGGGTCACGGGGGTCACTGGTGTCCATGTCCAGTCATCACTGTGCGAGAGACGAGGGACACTCTGGAAGGGTTTCAGTCCATCACAGAGACACGTAGAGAAAAAAAAAAATCTCTCACTCACACCTAGGGACAAGTTAGTCACCAGTCAGCCTCACATGCATGTTTTTGGTCTATGGGAGGAAACTGGAGTACCTGGAGAAAACCCACACATGCACAGAGAGAACAGGCAAACTCCACCCAGAAAGAACCCCCGGTCAGGATTTGAACCAGCGACCTGCTTGCTGAGAGGTGACAGCTCTAACTAATGCACCACCGTGCTGCCCTAAATAAAATATGTATTTGTGTTTTTAACAAAAAATAAAAAAACAAGGTTTGTTTTAATGTTTATGAACTTCTAGGAGGAAATTAAAAATGCACACAGATCAAAATAAGTCAATATAAATATTTTTGGCCGGGAGGGGCACCAATTTTTTTTTAAGGATGCGCATTTACCCCCCACCCCCTAGTGGCGCCCCTGTCAAGGCCACAACTTAAGGTCAAAGTTAAAACGTGGTCTTTGTTTGTCCTGGCCTTTGCCATGAATTGCTGTATAAATGTTTGTGTGTGGGTGTATAATGCTCCGTACGCAGTATTCTTGTTGAAAGTTTAGTCTTGTTGCTTTCTGAAGTTTGAACAAAAAGCCCCTCAAGTTAAGTGTTTGATGAGCCAAAAACATTTAATTCACAGATAAAGCTTCTGCCACTCTGTTTATGTTGGTTTGTTTTGGGGTTGTTTAAGTGTTTACATTTTAAGGGTCTTTCTTCCTTTAAGTGGTTTCGACCCGGCTCGGTGTGCTTTGCTTTCTGTAATTCACTCAAACCAGCATCCTGCCTCTCTCCACAGATCTTGTGCAAATGGATTTTCAAAGATTTACATATTTACATAACTGAATTCCTGAGTCTCAACTTCAGCAAATTTGCTAAATTTTGCCCAAAGTATGTTAATATGTTCTTGGTTGGCGCTCTTGGGAACACTGCGATGTCGAACATGTTTACTGTTGTCTCAGCAGTCAAACATTAAAGCGTTTGCTTTTGGCTCCTGAGCAAAATTCACATTTCTGACACAAGTTTTTGCCTCATGAAGATTTGTGAGCGTTTTAGTCTGTGTTTGAGGGGTGAAGGCTCAGTCTTGGATGCTGCGTGGAGTCGTGTGCCTTGTTTGACAAGTACGACTTGGATTCCCACTCGCTGTGCTGCGTCTCAGTGGGAGTAACGTTTATTTTTCGATTTTAAGTTTCAGCAGGATCAAAATCCACTGAAAGCCAAAATTGTCCCCTGACTCTCTGACAGGTGTAGCACAGAAAATAAAACGATGCAACAGTATCCGTTTTAAGTACAAGGAGTCAGCTCCTCTGAGTCCAAGGCCAAGTTCTGGACTGGTAGTAGTTCTGGTATCTGGGCGTCTTGTTACTGAGTGATGGTGGACTGGAGCAGGAGATGGATAGTTGGATCGGGACCTCGTCCTCAGTAATGAGGGCGTTGCGTCAGCCGGTCGTGGTGAATAGTTGTCAAAAGGCAAAGCTCTAAATTTACTGGTCCACATATGTTCCAACCCTCACCTGTGGTCATGAGGTTTGGATCAGGACCCAGAGAACGTGATCCTGGATCCATGCAGCTGAAATGAGCTTCCTTCGTTGGGTTGCTGGGCTCAGCCTTAAAGATCGGGTGAGGAGCTCTGTCATCTGGGGTGAGCTCAGCGTAGAGCTGCTGTTCCTTTGCATCAAAAGGAGTCAGCTAAGGAGGTTCTTCTGATCGGGTTTCCTCCTGGAAGCCTCTCTGAAGAGGATTTCCGGGCACGTCCCACTGGTAAGAGGCCCAGGGGCAGACCCAGAACTTACTGGAGGGATTGTACATCTTCTCTACCCTGGGAAAAACCTCCAGGTCCCCCCAGGAGGAGCTGGAGAGTGTCATTGTGGAGAGGGAGGTCTGGGTTTCTCTCCTGGACCTTTTGCCTCTGTGACCTAACCACAGATGTTTGTTCTCCATTAAAGATGAAGTAGAAGTTTAAAAAGTACCTACATGGTTGTCTTTGTATGTGAAATAAAACTACTCAGAGGTTTTCTGGGTTACATGTCTTTTATTTTATGCTCAGTTTGACAACCCTTTGTTCTCTTCAGTCTCAGTGGGAGGAAGTGAGTGGTTTAGACGAGGAGAAAGACAGCGTGAGGACCTTTCAGATCTGCCAGACTGAAAGCTCGTCCAGCCAGTGGCTGCGCAGCGGCTTCATCCAGAGACGAGGAGCCTCTCAGGTCTACGTGGAGCTGAGGTTCACCATGATGGAGTGTTCCTCCAGGAGCACGCACCACCGCAGCTGCAAAGAGACCTTTAACCTCTACTACTACCAGGCAGACTCCAACGAGGCCACGGCCACCTTCCCACCCTGGATGGAGAACCCCTACACCAAGGTATGCACATGCACGCTCCTTTTTTTTTTTTATTATTCAAAAATTAAAAGACTATTTTTGTTTATTTGCTTGAGGAGATCCAATTACTGCGTCATTTCATGTTTAATCAATTGAGCCAACATTATATTTTAATAGTTTTGTTTTTTTGTTAACAAGCAGCTGGGAAGATTGTTTTATTAAAAACAGAAAACAAAGCACCAACTTTGTAATCATTAAAAGTTGGATTTTCACGAGATAAGACTAAAACCATCACAATCAAATCAATAAAAGCTTTTTTCTTTCTCGCTTTTCTCTCGATTGTACTTCAAACATAATATTTTCACCTCAAAGCTTGTAGAGAAATAATTTTTCAAGCAGTGGGGACTTGACCAAGAAAAAGTCATTAAATTTTAAAACTTGGATATTTTTTTCCTTCTCAGTTTAAACACAAGAAGTTACATTTTACATTTTTATTCCCTCTAATCATCATGAGCACACATAGGGGTTCCAGCTAATAAACTTGTTTTTGTCACTTTAAAGAAACATACATCTTTTTACATTTGGACACATTTTTTTTAAAACGATTCTCTGTTTTTATGACCTGAAATCTACTGAGTGATAGACAGCATGATGATTGTTAATAATGGCCAAGGCTTATGCAGGGAATACATTTTTACATTTTTTTTTTTTTATTTTACTCCACTTTTTGGTTTATTTTTTATACATTTTGCATGTATTCAAAGCTTTGTTATATATTTTTTACTGAAGGCATTTCATCAGTTTTATTATTTTTCCACGTTAATGTTTCACAAAATCGAAGCCAACCTCGTTTTAAATCTTTTTTTGTCTACAAGGAGTCAGCTCATTTTAACATGGCTGACATGCTGCCCGATTGTTGCCGTATTTTTCGCCGTACATGTCGCACTGCCCTATATGTCGCATCAGTCCAAATATGACTAATAAAGTGGAAAAACCCATAAAAACGTTGCTGACGCGTCGCGTTCGTTACGTCTCATCGCTGACAACCCGGAAATGTGGGCCGGTGTTGTGCCAAAAATCGACTGGCTGCCAAATGGTGACCGCTGGAGCATGCACGGGAGGACTTTAACAAGAATTAACAAGATTAACACTGCTGAGAGATAAAAGTTTAACTGGTCAACAATATCCTTTACAGCTTAACTTACCTCCACTATGCAGCCTCCACTGTAGAAATGGGCAGTGCCCCCATCTCACTTTTCTTTTGTCTGTCTCTGTTGGGGTCAGAGGCTCCTGTGAGGAGAACATTAACATAAATGTTAAACGGGCGGCCGTGGTACAGTGGTAGTGGCAGCCGACCCCCGATCGAAAGGTTGGAGGTTCGAATCCCAAGTTCCCTCACCATGTGTCGTTGTGTCCCTGGGCAAGACACTTAACCCCGAGTTGCTCCCGGTGGGACTGGCTGGCGCCTTGCTTGGCAGCCTACCGCCACCGGTGTATGAATGTGTGTGTGAATGGGTGGATGGCTGGTACTGTAAAGTGCTTTGGGGCCCCTCATAGGGGGCTGGAAGGCGCTATATAAGTAAGCTCCATTTACCATAAACAGTGAGCATTAGGTGAAATGTTTAACCAGCTGATCTGATGGATAAGCACATTTTTACACACTTTATCTGTTACTGTCAGTCTTTAGTTAGCTTCTGAGTTTAGCTAGCTACGTAGATAAAATAAAGTTACAGACTAATATCTTAAAGTTGGTGTTAGATGGATCATAGTTTAACTCACCGCGACGCATGTATTAGCTGCAGTAACATCAACAAACGTAAACTCACCAGCTGAAAGCCCAGACACAGCTCCGTCCTCGGAGTCCTAGAGGAGTCTGGCGGTGGAGATGTTGAATCAGACCGTTCAACACTCACAGGCTGACTTTAACGCTGAGAGGAGTGGGCCCTACGATCCTCCTCTCTCCTTGCAGGCAAACATGGAGCAACTTTCCGCTTGTAAATTGAAGCCGTTCGACGACATACGCGCTGCACATGTGAACCTTGTCTGTGGGCGCAACCAGCACCATAGACATACAGCTGTAAGGCAGCTCTGTACAGCTCTGGGTGTAAACACATAGTCTGTTTATCATATGTCTGCGTCTGTCCTACTGCATGCTAAAACCACGTGTCACGTTACAGCAAATACCAAAACTTGACACCAGAAGAAGAGTGGCGTTTCAATCCATACACTGACCGACGCAGTTTGGTCGGTGCCATAAAAGAACCTCGGTTCGGTATACAGCCCTAGGCAACTATGGCAAGCCGATTGTGTCACTAATAGCCATTTTTACCTGTTACATGACACAACAGCATGCCATACTACTGGAGTACCATATAGCAGCTGAAAATGTTAGTGTTCATGTTTTCAGTCAGAATGAATGAAAACGGTCATGTCTCAGCAAAAAATTGGTTTATAAATATGGGAAAAAAAACATAAATAAGTCGCTTCGGCGTATAAGTCGCACGCAAATTATCAAAAAAAAAACTGACTTATAGGTTGAAAAATATAATAATTTATGAACGCTTTGATGTGCTTGCACGTCATTGCAGAGCGAAGACAGGACTTTGAAATACCGTCTGTCTGTCCAGTTCATCTTGTGAGCTGGACAACTTGAAAAATAAGTCGGGTACCAACTTCCATTTTGGTGTGTGGCTGCTTCAAGGCATAAGAAAGGCCACTATTGAAAATAACGTTGCCGCATCAAAGTCCAAAATGATCACCATAAATATAATCCATCCAACCTGATTATTTGAGGAAACTATGCTTTCTAGTTTTTATATTGCTTAAATGTTTAGTTTCCTGAATAATTGGACTCCACTATTTCACCTGGTGGTAGAAAAAAAATCCTCCACTTACCAGGATCCGTCACTCTGCGGTGCCTCAGACAAACAAACACAAATCTACCTCTGTTCTTATGCATCAGGTGTCGAACTCGAGGCCTGAGTGCCAAATACGGCCCTTGTAAACATCTTATCTGGCCCCCAAGATGACATTTTAAGTGCAAGACATTTTTATTGCCTCTCATTTTGCCTTAAAAACACCCAGCATGCTTTATTCCCTGCAGACATCTCCTGACAGTTGGACAACTTTGAAGCAGAATTTTTCGGTAATCTTTGATTTTCGTGTGGTACAAGCAACAGAGAACGTAACATGGGCCCAGTCAAACTCATGTTCAGGGACTTGCAACCAAGAACAGATGACAAGTTAATGCATTGATTAAAACTGGCCCTTTGTTTGAACAGATTTTAAAAGTTTTGGCCCCCTTTTATAACCGGGTTTGTTCCTGCATTCCTTGTTCAACAGAAAAGCACTCATTTGGAAAGCTAAGTCGAGGCACACCGGTGTGTTAGTTAGTTTCTAAATTGCCTGTTGGGTAAAATGTTTGACACGAGCTAGAAATTAGACCAATCAGTCTAAACTGTGAGTGGACTGCTTTTGAAATATCCATCCATCCATTATCTTTACCTGCTTCTTCCTCTTTGGGTCACTGGGGTCACTGGTGCCCATGTCCAGTAGTCACTGCGAGGGGTGGGGTAAAACCTGGACAGGTCTCCAGTCCGTCACAGGGACACATGGAGACAAATGAGACAAACAACCATTCAGTCTCACTCACACCTAGAGACAATTTCGGGTTACAATCAGCCTAACATGCATGTTTTTGGTCTGTGGGAGGAAACCGGAGTACCTGGAGAAAACACACATGCATGGAGAGAACATGCATACTCCACCCAGAAAGGTCCTTGTTTGGGATTTGAACCAAGGTAACATGCTCACTGAGAGGCAGCAGCTCTACCAACCGCACCACCGTGCTTTGAAATGTCGTTCAAATGAAAGCATGCATGATGTTCACAAAGTTTCCAGCGGTTGTTTCCAAGCCTTTGGATCCACGTGCTGAGTTACATAAAACCTTCTCTCTTACTTCCGGCTCTAGGTGGACACAGTGGCTGCAGACTTCCTCCTGAGGAAGGGCGGGGAGAGAAAATCCAACATGAAGACCCTTAGGCTTGGCCCTCTGAGCAAGAGAGGTTTCTACTTGGCCTTCCAGTCTCAGGGCGCCTGCATGGCCCTCCTGTCCGTACGGGTGTTTTTCAAGAAGTGTCCCCCCATGGTCAGCACTCTCTCATCCTTTCCCGAGACCGTTCCCCGGTATCTGGTGCAGGAGGCGCAGGGTTCGTGCGTGGAGCACGCCGCTCAGCAGGGGCCCCAATCTCGGACGCCTAAGCTCTTCTGCGGGGAAGACGGCCAGTGGGTGGGGCAGCCGACTGCTTCCTGCGCCTGCATTCCTGGATATGAACCAGCTGAGGGACAGACCCGCTGCACAGGTAAGAGGCCTTAAATGAAAGAACATGTGAACTATACAGGCAGCGGTGCTGGTAGACTAAACGAGAAAACAATGAGATGAGGGTGGGGGGTTCATGGAGGGTTGAGAGGAAATGAGAGACTGAGGAAGTTAATGAGGCGGGGGAGCGGCGGTGACACCGTGGGGACGGAGTCAAAGGTCAGCTGGAGAAGCTCTTATATCAGAAAGGAAGAGCGAGGTCAAAGGCAGCAGCTGAGACTGGAGAAAAGGAGGACTGGGGAGGTGAGGGGAGCGACTTGGGGAGGTGCTGCTCCGGGTGAAGATTGTATCAGTTTGAGAACATCAAAGCAAAGCACACAAGAAAAGAAAGAAGAAGCAGAACGATTCTCTGAGGAGCTGTACTGCAGCTCTGTCTAATGAGTCCAATTAACATGCCTCGTGCACAAACACTCCCAACGTGCACACACACACACGCACGCTTAGCACATCACGCCACAGACAAACGCTCAGCACAACGAACAAAGAAACACATGAAGGAATGCCACATTTTCTGCAGAAAAGTGTGGTTTTATCTGTCTGCGTTTGAAAGCAGAATTCAGTTTGATCTCTGTGGGAGGTATAATGATTTCATTAAAAAAATAAAAAAAAGAATAACTTCCAACATTATGCTTGTGGTGAAGTGCCGCTTCCAGCATTCTGTCGCTGAGGAGAGCTGTGAGGGAAAACACTCACTAGGCCATAAAGGGAAATTGCCTTCGTGGTGAGATCGGGCGGTTAATTTGCCTCGTGCGTGACGGTCATTTCAGGAAATGAAATTGACATCAAGGTTGGGAATTAAATTCATTTTGTTCTTAAATCATTATTTCTGCAGGAACATGCGAACGTTTTCAGATCTGATGTCAAACTTACAGATGCTGTCCAGAGAATTTATAGTTCCTGAGTTTGTTAAAGTATTTAAACTACATCTACTGTATAATAATATATTAACGTAATTATAAATACAAATGTGTACACACGTAC
>JARVGS010000400.1:31240730-31253548 GCA_031762315.1 Hypsolebias antenori | reverse complement strand
TTGTCCGCCTTTTAGCATGTTATCTCGGTGTCCATCCGACATCTTAGGCTGCCAGGCGGACATCGACGCGAGCTCCCAGCCGCAGATGGCCTCTCCGCCGCCCGTTGGGTCCGTGTGTCTGGTGGGGCTAGCATTAGCATTTTAGCCCATGCGTCAGCTCGGTGTCATCACTCCAAAAGGCTGGAGCTCGTGGTTCCTCCGGTCACGCTAAGCTGTCTGCTGCTTCACCCGGTCCACAGTGTCGTTTTCCTTCGTCCATCCGTCCCTCTACAAAACCGCCGTTCAGCTCCAGCTCATGTGTCCGCGCGCAGCAACCTCTAATCAAAAGCCGGAGCTAAACAACACTGCCGGAAACTCGCTAAATCGGCTTAAAAATAAAAAATAATGAGACTACTAATAATATGTTATTTATAAAGCCATTTAAAACAACCACAGCTGCAACAATGTGCTGTACACAGGAAAAAAAAGTACATTAAAAATTAAATTTCATATTTTTTTTAATTATTAATTATGATGCGTTCGTAAGTCCGAGTTGCCGTAAGTCGGGGGCGCCGTAACTTGAGGACTACCTGTACAGTATATATGAATAACGCCTGCGGAGTAAATAAGGAGTAAAAACTACAACTTGCTGAAGTGATTCATTGTAGTAGAGAATACTTAGTGTGTTATAAAATAAAAGTTTTTCACCAAGCAGCAGACTGAAGACAGGAGATTCAGTCTGATTACACCATCATGTTACTTCTGACTCTTGATTTTAAAAAGTTTCAAAATAAATGTTTTATATTTAATCATCTAAAGACAGATGAAACTGTTCTAGGCTGTAAGACGTCCCGTCAGCAGGGCGTGGGATTTGTCCCGTCATGTCCTCTGCTCATGCTCTGTTAGGGGCTGATATAAGGACAAAGTGTCCACCTTCTCCTCCTCTCCACCCCCCTCACCCTCCTCTGAAATTCACTCTTACACACTTTGTGGGCTTGTTTTTGAGTAAATCCTCCCATTTTCAACCTTCACATTCAGAACCGACTGCTGTCCTCTGGGCCTCCGGTCAGCCTTAGAACCTGCAGCGCATTATTTGACAAGGTAACTCCTCCATATTACTTTCCACATGATGTATCTGCAGCGGCCTAAAGCTAAATTCAGCTATTTGATCGTCGATGAACTGCATAACGCAAATATTTGATTTCAGACGCATCACCACTCTTTGTGTAGATGTTTCACAGGGGTTTGACTGGTTGGATTAGATTAGGATGTTTTAAATTTATTATCCTGAGGAAGAGCTCTCTTTGCTTTCTTTCTTTTTATTTTTTTTATTTTAGTTAAACGTGACAGAGGTGTTAAAATGTCAGGACACTGGCACAGATCATAGAGGGTCACAGTTAATGTGCATGTTTGAGTTCACACTGTTACCTATTTGATCCATGCTGCCAACAATGAGCCTGTAGCTCCATCACCATCTCAGACGTCGGTGCATGATGCTTACAGAAAGAAAAAAAAACCTGCACAGACACTTTCTGCACTGCAGTCTTGGCCCAGTCTTCCTTAAAGCAAATCTAAAAGGCCCAGTCTGAATGAAGGATTGGGACTTTTTCCCTTTAAACACCAGAACTGAGCTGCGCTGCTTCATTAATGCATGACGCCAGCAGAAGGAGTGTTTCCATCCCATAAGAGGGAGACGATCCAAGACAAGCAAAGTTCTTGCATGAGGAAAAGTAGGGTGACTCGTTGAACATATTAAACAGGCTGGTGACTTATTAATCACAGCAGTATGTTTTCTCCTACAGCGCAGTTAAAAATGAAGCACTTTGCTTAAAGATTCATTTTCATGACTGGTTCATGACTCACCTTCCCGGCCCCAACATCCCAAACTCCCTCAGATGAACTGCTCTGAATGCAAACTCATTTTTATCCCTCAGGCCTTCACTTGACTCACAACGCTTTCCTTTGCTATTAACAAACCTCTACCTGATTATCAATGCTCAGTTTATTGTTTTTACAGAATAACATCACATTTTATCTTTACTTTTGAATATTTTCTTGTAGTATGACAAACACTCGAGTCTGAAGTCATTTGAGTTTGGTGTGAGTTTTTTTATTTAAATACCTCTTTTTATATGAGCATATAATCATTCAATGGCTTTGAAATGTGCTTCTGTGAATAGATGTATGAATTGTTAATATCTTACCTGATTAGATAGCTCTTTGGGGAAAAAAATTGAATTCAAACTTTATGGTTATCTCCAGGTGCAAATAGCAGCAGTAGCAGCTAGCTGTGGCACTTACAATGCAATTTGGGTTATGTCTTGCAGGAATATCATATTTTTGCCAGAATGACCATGCAGTTCAAAACTGACTGCAGCATAGCATTAGCATAAAAATGCTATAATTTTTTTTAAAGATTGGAGTTGTTTTACAATAGTATCAATCCACTTTGTTTCTGGTCTTACTTTGACTAGACATAAGTTGCTCAGTTTAGTTAGAGTTAAACCCAATTTCTACATATTGGAGCTGTTGAAACAGTTAACTACAACAGGTGAGATATTTATTGTTCATAACCTTTTCACAGCCTAACGATCGCACATGGCTGGTTTGGGGTTTGAAGCTGTTTTATTTGTAGAATAATTTACGCATTCCCTTTCCATTTACCCATACCTATTGATATCTCTACCATCCAGAGTGCCAAAACTTTGACGACAGAACCCCCGATCGCACCACCTGTGTCCGAGGAGGAGGATGAGGAGGAGGAGGAAGAAGAGGAGGAGGAGGAAAACGAGGATGACGACGACGATGACGAGCTGCCTCCAGTCATCGCTCCTCGACCCGAGCACACTAAATCTGTGAGTTCACGAGACATGACCGGCGAAATCGTTCAGACACTGCCGCAGCATCGCGTTTTGACTCACTCCTCCTGATGCAGATATACACTCGCTCCGTTATGGATCCACCGAAGCCCCCTAGCCCAGTGAAGGAAGTCCTGACTCCACCCGAGTCGCAGGTCCAGCCCGAGAATACCTCCAACACAATGTACCGCCACACCGACCGGCAAAGGAAAAAGTCCAAAATGACTGATGAGGAGATTTTGGAGAGACTCAGTACGTGTCACAAAACATGCATCTTGTTTTTATTTTCAATGTTTATGTATTTATTTCATCAATTCCATCTCTATAAGGTGTTCATAAACCTTGTCTTGTTCCACTCATAACTCATCTGCTCAAGATAATTAAATAACTTCATACATATATGAATAATCAGTAGATGGAGTGCCGCATAATTTTTCATCACCCCAGTTTCAAAGTTAAGGTCATAAATCCAGGTCAGCAGTGATACTAGGTCTTTTCTTGTCTGGATTATAACTTCCGATCCACATAAATACACTAGAGAGTGTGTCCCATACAGGACTCATTACCCAAGCTCCAAGATCAAGATCACAAATCAA
This sequence comes from Hypsolebias antenori, assembly GCA_031762315.1. Taxonomy (NCBI): domain Eukaryota; kingdom Metazoa; phylum Chordata; class Actinopteri; order Cyprinodontiformes; family Rivulidae; genus Hypsolebias; species Hypsolebias antenori. The sequence continues at coordinate 31,250,115 of JARVGS010000400.1, read as the reverse complement.
GGTCAAAGTTAAAACAAGATATTTGCTTGTCCGTGCCATTGCTATAGATTGCTGAATTCTACCTTTTTAACAGGCTTATAATGTGCTATATGTGGTAGAGCCCAACCAATATGAAAATTTTGGTATCTCCGATACCGATATTGGGGTGTTTTGAGGCAGTCGCCGATAACCGATATAATGGCTGAATTTTTTACTTTTTTGCTTTTTCCACCCCCAAGAGTCTAAGAAAACAGCGAGTGGAGCGGGGCTTGTTTATTTAGCACAGCTGATCCATGCTATACCTGGTCCCACACTAGGTTTACAAGTGTTGCACCATCCTCCACTATTCACCGTAAAGTTATCAAATGTGTTACATAAATAAAAATAAAACAAAGAAACTTCCTTCCCTGTTCATTGTTTAAACAGTCACATTTGGTGAAGGCCCAATTAGAATTGAACACAGCTGTTTTTTGTTTTCTTTGCAGAGAAATAAAGGTTTCAGACAAATAATGCATTTCCTTGATGACGACAAAGATAACGTTACTAACACTGATATATATATTTACCGCTATGTTAGATTTATTGTTATGGCTTAAGTTTTATAAGCAACAGCCTATGCTAGGTTATCTAAACATTAGTTTGCTAACTTGAGAGAAACGTAGCTAATAACAAGTGGGTTGGAGGATTGAAGAGAATTTATTATTGTTGATTTGTTCTACAGATCAGTTAAAATAAACTTACTATGCTCTGTTCAGTAAAATATGCTACATAGTATTGCTCCCTGCTTTGTCTGTGCGGAACATGAAAGTGAAACTTAAGTTGTGAATGGTCATGACTTGAAAGTATCCTTCATGCGCCCTCTGCTGGATACATTGCACAATTACAGCTCGTTCCCAGCATTTTAGGGGTGAAAATTAGAATATCTGATATCGGCACATAATGGGATAACCGATAGAGATAGGTCCCCAAATGTCTATATCGGCCTAAATTATTGACTTTACTGATATCGGTCAGGCTTTAGTATGTGGTACTCCTGTTTCTATTTATTATTTACCTAAACAAAAAGATTCAGTCGATTGTACTGTACATCATATTGATGTTAAATCAACATTTTTGTGTCCTGAGCTAACCTCCCAGTTTGCATCACAGTTTGTGTGTGTGTATGCTTAGTCTGAATTATTCAATATGTTGTGGTTCAAAAACCAAAGTAGTAGTGGCTTTTATTTCTTGTCTTGAATGTTTTCTGTATACCGAAGGAATTTAGCAACAGAACAGAGAGCATGGGGCTTCTCTGGACCTCTCTATTCCCTGCAATGTGACTTCAGCCCAAATTATCGGAATGTAAACTGAGAACATGGCTCATACAGCAAGAACATTCATTATGTCTCTGTTTCCTCTGACTCAGGGAGTATCGTGAGTGTGGGGGATCCCAAAAAGAAGTACACTCGCTTCGAGAAAATAGGACAAGGGTAAGTCTGATCACAAGCAGACAGGCCAACCTGAGGAAGCATCCATCTCTGCTGGGCAGCTGTAGTTTCACACAGAAAAGAGGCGGCGTTAAGGTCGAATACCTGAGCGCTAACTGTAGAGACAGGAAATGAGAACTGTATTCCCAAAAAAAGAGCCCAGAGACAGATGAGCTCATCCACCTCCCTCCCTTGACCTCTGAATATTTCTGCCTTTTTACGACACATCTGAAGATAAACAGCCCTGTGTTTCATCTCAGGTTGTCCATATTGGACCAGGAAGACTCTGAAATGGAGGAGAACGGTATATTTACTCTCTGCTGGGTTATCGGTAATTTACAGCTACCAGTAACTCTGCTTCATTATTTATAGCGTGTGACAGAGGAACAAAGAAGAGGCAGCAGCTTAAATCTACAGTGGAAGCTTTTTAACATCCAGACCTGCACAAAGCGAGTCCACAGATTTGATCTGGCCAAATACTGTGCCCATAAATACTAAAACGATTAAGTTTATAAAATCCTTCTTTTCTTTTGTAATCTGCAGTTAAATATCATCTTGATGTCATCATATTAAGAGTCCAGCTGTTTAAGTCGTTTAAAATGAACTGTCTGCTTTTATCACATTTAAAAGTCATTATGAGTCACAAGGATTTAAGAAAGATTTAGAAAAATACAATAAGTGGATCTTACTGAAGCAGTCTTAGCCTGTTTGTACAAATTGGTCAAACAATTACCAGAAATGCTGCAATATTTTAACATTTTCATTTGATTTAATAGTCAGTAGTTTTATAAATAATTCATATAACTGCAGCAGTCTGTAGCTGTTGTTTGAAAAGACAGTTTATTTTGCGTTAGTCAGAGATACAAAAAAAATAAACTCCTTATTTTAGGCTCAATCTGTGATTATGGTTTTTCAGTTTTCATGTGGTTTCATTCATGTTCAGATCTTATAAAGTGGAGTTCTGTCATAAGGTTTTAAACTGTAATGATCTTACCTGCTGTAGATAAATAGTTGACTTCTGACCGAAGACAGAAGACCAACGATTACAGCAGTCTTAAAATAACTCAAAAGTGATTTATCTAAACCTGAGGTGTCCAAAGTGAGGCCCGAGGGCCATTAGTGGCCAGTGAAGTGATTTTGTGTGGTCCATTACTGCTGGTAGACTCAAGAGGTTGATGCAGATATAGACCACCTGCAAATTTAATGGTGATGTCATTTTCTACCAAAAAAGTACCATAGACATTTGGATAATCTTTTTTAAAACTATCAAGTGATTTTATAGGCGTCACAAACGTTATATGTGATGGGGCCGTGTCCCCCACATTAAAAAAAAAAATTTAAGTGGAGTTAGGATCATAGACATATATACATGGTTAGGAGGATGCTAGAGAGAAGTGGAGCACTACGTCTGTAGCATCTTAGCTTAGCGCCAAGCTAAGTGTAAGATGCTGTGTGTTAAGGGGCATTAAAGTTGAAATGTCTTTAAAACCCCACACCTGATTGTCCTCAAGCTTTGTGAGAAACATCCTTTAGATGAGGAGTGTTGAACACAAGTAAAAATGTCTAGTGGTGATGTTGTTTTTTTTTTTTTTTTAATTTAATTTCTCTATAAGCACAAGTAGTGCCAACCTGATGCTGTGTGTTAAAGTGCATTAAAGTTTAAATGTCTTTAAAACCCACAGCTGACTTTACACAAACTCAGTGAGAAACATGATTTAAATGTGTGGAATTAAAGTAAGGAAATCTAGGTGAAATGCTGCTTTTTTGTATACTAGTGTAAACTTTTTTGCACATGCACACACACACAGAGTGTGTCCCCCCATATTACAGATACATCTGACCCCACTGAGGGATTTAATCATCAGTAGAGTGAAACTTGACATTTTAAAAGAAATATAAAGTGGTATCATCTGCATACAAGTTGATCAACTTTATTAGTGCCCCTTCCAACCTTCTATGAATCTGTTTTAACGACTGCCAGCTGAATGATTCTTCAGAACTTCCATGACTCTTTTGGCCATCCATGGTCCAAACGGCTGATCAACACCCTTTTTAAAAAACTGGTCACACTTTTGTTTCTGGGAAAAGACCAAAATAAACTTTCCAAGCACAATAAAACAAACAAAAAAAAGTTAATGTTTGAGGTTATTAATGTTTTAGATGTTCAATTTATAAATGTCTCCATCAAAATTGGTAATTTTTGTCCTTTCCCCAAAATATTGTTCACATTGTTGAAAATTTAAAATGAAATAAAAATATCACATAAAATATGAATGCTTTGCTTTGTCTGAAATTCACATTTTTGAGACCCTTAAATCTTTTCATCTTGACAGTTTTGCAAGGAAAATGTTTGCACACCCCTTATCTAAACATTTTATAAACCTCTACATTGCCATCAGTTTTGCAGTACACAGTTACTTTCATAGAACTTTTAGGTTATTAGCTGGCGCTGTAATTGACAGCAGCAGCTGGCTGTAGCTTTTTTTTTTTTGGTGCAGCCTGGGGCACTTTCTACAGGAACATCAGCAAGTTGTATAGAAAAACAGAAAAACACTTACATTAACTAATGTGATACTACGGAGTTAGGAGATTTAAAGCTGTAAAGTATTAATTCGCTCATAACCTTCCCACTGAATCCCATCTCAAAAACATGTGAACTACCCCTTTAACACATTACTTGTGTGTTTTTTATGTTTCGTTTCATCAGAGCGTCTGGCACTGTCTACACTGCCATCGACATAGCGACTGGTCAGGAGGTAAAATCCGATTTTTCATCAGATTTTAGACACTTTTCATTCTGTTTCATTACTGATATTCTGCTTTCAAAGATCATCTGAGCCACAAACATCTTCTGTTTTCAGGTGGCCATCAAACAGATGAACCTGCAGCAGCAGCCTAAGAAAGAGTTGATCATCAATGAGATCCTGGTGATGAGGGAAAACAAAAACTCCAACATAGTGAACTACCTGGACAGGTTGGTTTTCACACGCACCATGGTGTTTCCTGCAGAAATCTCTCCACCCGCTGCAGCTGTATGAACCTTCACATGGTGTCAGTTTTATTTTTAACCATCACATATTGGATTGTTTGGAGCAGGTCATTTTAGGAGATTGTGGGATTATGCTTTTAAAATGCTCATTGTCCCCCGTCGCAGAGCCAAGAGGGGACTTGGAAATACACTCCATCCGTCTGCCCAGTTCATGTCGTGAATAACTTGAAAAATAAATGTGTCAACGTCCATTTTGAAAATCTTTCACCAAAAACATTAAGGTTTACTTGAATTCCCTGTTCAATTCCAGTCCAGAAAAACACTCTTCTCAATAAGTACAAACATTCACTATTCAAATCCCTCGGTGACAGGGGACATCAAAGTATCTGTGACGTTCCACTGATACAGGTTCACTGAACCTCAGGTTGTCCCCAGTCTGTGAACTGGTGAAAGTGTGATTAAGACTTTGTGTAAAAATGCTTCAAGCAGTCAATAAGAAGAGAATAACGCTCAGTTACCATAAAAACAAGAAAGACAGAAATCATTTACATATATATTTTTTTAGAAATGTGTTAATTAAATACAGACAAGTTTTTACACAAGAGCCAATTTAATGTTCACTAATAACAAAACAGTCTACAGCAGGTGCATGAAAAGGCTAAAATGTTTCTATAAACAAGAAAAAAAAACATTTAAAGTTCATTTTTCTTCTGTGGTTCTTAAGCAAGTTCACCGAGCAGGATGAATCCAGCAGGTTGTTGACTTTGGGTTTGTTTTAGTTCACTCAGAGAGTTGATGTAATGACATTGAAGAATCCTCCGAGTCTCCTTTTCCCATCATTTCTGCTGTTGCTGCAGTCTTTTTCCTGCCAACCCCTCCCCACCACCACACACACACACACACACATACTCCTCACTTTTAAAACTCATATTTAGGAGCAGTGCTGCCCCCTGCTGTTTGAACTTGGAGCTCATCTCCATTCAGATCCTGCGTCTTGTTTCTCTTAGCTCTGGTTTCATTATGTTGTTCTTGTTCAGGACAGTCAGTAATATTCCTGTGCACACATTATAGACTGGAGCAAACTTTACAAACGTTACTCTTTGATTGAAATGTGTAAATGTATTTATTGGACATATGCCACAATATAAGAATAATCAACTTTTTAAACATGGTTTTTAAATCGAATGAAAACAATATAATAACAGAACACTAGATGCATCACAATGTTCACTCCAATAATATATAAATGTGTAATAAATCAATAAATACCACTGACAGGTGCGAGACGTTACATCATGTAGTTTATTGCAGCTGTGCGCTCAGACGTCACTGTATGTGCAGAGGGGTGACAGGACCCCAATGTTTCATAGACTTGGGTCCTAAAAGTCGTAATGTTTAACTAATTTGTTAGATTTGATAAATGTCCCAGACCTTTTGGATCCACATGTTATATGTGGGAGGATTTGTATGTTTGAGAGATAAATCTTAGCCCTGCAGGCGCCGCACCCAGTGCTGCCACTGTGGGCTCCTGTGGACTGACTCCTTTTTATTTTCTTTATTTAACTTTTAGTTATTTACCAAGTTTGTCGATTGAGAATTTGTTCTTATTTACAACAACGTAGCCAAGAGGCAGCAACAGGGGGCTAGTTATTTAACACTAAACACATGAAAACACAAAGATTACACTCATACACGTTATATCATTTAAAAAAATGCATTACAGTGTTTCCTATACATAAAACATAACATAATTCTTGACATTGTGTATATGTTCCTCCTTCCTGTTCCTCTCAAACCCAGCCGGTCGAAGCAGATGGCTGCTTGTCCTGAGCCTGGTTCTGCCAAAGGTTTCATCCTCATGAAGGAGTTTTTCCTTTCCACTGTCGCCTTTGTGCTTGCATAAGCTCAGAGTTCTGCGATGGAGTTAAACTCAAAGCAGTCTGCTCCTCAGATGAATAATGTTAAATTGTTATTTTTATATGTGGATGTTTCTGTTCAGTGCCCTGAGATGACTTCTGTTGTGACTTGGCGCTATTTGAATAAACTGAATTGAATTGAACTGAATTGAAAACAAAATGACTGCCTGGTAAATCAAAAGCAGTTGCACTGCTCAGAAACTAACAAACGTACAGAAAAACTGAATGGATAATGGAACGAGTGCAGTTTTACTCTTTTTTGCAGCTCGTTCCAGTTATTTGGAGCAAACTGAAACAAGAAACGACCAAAAGTAGAGCTGGTTTTTGGGACAAACAAGGAAATGAATATAATAAAACATAAACCACTGTTTTGTTTTGTTTTGTTTTTTTCCTTAAAGTGATCTCCATATACTAGCACATATTGGCCTTAATGTTATTTCTCTATTAGACTAAAGTTGTTGTTTATGACACGTAAAAACTCATAATTACTTAAAAGATCATATATGTGTATTACATTTTTCACCTAAGTACGTTGCCATTTTCTTGCAAGTGCAATGCGTTCTGGGGCGATGATGTACATCGATGATAGTGGAGACTAAAACACAAGGAGTCAAGAGTAAAAAGTTACAATAAGTGACAATAAAGTCATATTTTATATTAGTCCTTATGAACATTTTATGGGTCAAAACAATCACACGTGATCAGCTTGTGATGTTCAATTTATTAGCTCCAGAGCTAATGCTACTAGTGCTGGAGCTAACGTGAAAGATGAGTCATTTCTCCATTCTCTGTCAACACACTCTGGTTCAGATTAAAGGGCCAGATAATGTTCAAAATTAACATTCAAGCTGAATAGAGCTCGCACCAAAACAACCTGTCTACATCATTTACCCAGAATGCATAGCAGCGTGAATAAAATAGTGATGTCCGTATGTCATTGTTTTTTTATTATAAAAACTATAATGCCTGCAGTATTTTTACAATATCATTTTTATAGTTGTATGAATTGTTTTGTTTGCTTCTTTAACTTTGTTTAAACTGGAACAAAATCAAAATATGTGTTTTCGAGTGGCAGCATTTGCACCACAACTCCCCATTTTGGTTACAGTTTCTTTTACAGTATTCCAAAAAAACAAATATATTATCATTTGCATTCAAATTCTAGCCATGAATGTTTTATCCCTTTCTTTTTGTTCTCCCGTTCTGTCGTCAGTTATTTGGTTGGAGACGAGCTGTGGGTGGTGATGGAGTATTTGGCTGGAGGCTCGTTGACAGATGTGGTGACGGAGACCTGCATGGACGAGGGCCAGATAGCTGCAGTCTGCAGAGAGGTAAGGAGCCAAGTTTAGGACTCAGCAGTGAGTCCTGCTGCAGCTTCGGCTCTGATGGGATGGAGTTTCTCCTCTGTGTTTTAACAGTGTCTTCAAGCCTTGGACTTTCTGCACTCCAACCAGGTCATCCACAGAGACATAAAAAGTGACAACATCCTCCTGGGTATGGATGGATCTGTCAAGCTTAGTAAGTTGTGCAATTTGTTCTAAAATTATAATGAACTGTGAACATGCAGTGTGAATGCTTGTTACTGAATGATTTTAGCTGAAACCAGCTGAACTGTGAATGAGCTGAATTTGAACAGCTGACATTTGCTGAAAGCAGCAAAGTAAAAGCTGAAATGGGCAGAGAGCTGAATAGATAACCAAAAATCTGAAATTAGCAAAAAATTAAAAGAAGCTGAAGGATGCTGAAATGAGCACAAAGTAGTTGAAAAATTGTAAAGAAACTGAATTTAGTAAATGAAAAAATAATAAGCTGAAAGGAACAAAAATAGCTGAAAATAAGCAGAACTCAGCACAAAGAAGCTGAAGTGAACGGAAGGAAGCTGAATATAACACAAAGTGCAGTAATTAAAAAGTAGAAAGATGTGGAATTTAGACACAAAAAAGCTGAAAAGTGCAAAAATTATACTACTGTATTTTGTATAAAGAAGCTGAAAGGATTAGAAAAGGCTGAAAAGTTGAAAGAAGCAGGATTTTATATTTTAAGCTGAAAAAAGCTGAAGGAAGTACAAGGATTAGCACAAAGTTACTGAAAGAGCAGAAATAACTTTTAGCAAAACTAAGCTGAAATTAGAAAAAAGCTGGAAAAACATAACTAAATCAAAGGCTGAAATTAGCAGAAAGAAGCTGAAACAGAACAACAGCTGAAATGAGCAGTAGACGGTTGTAAACAGCTCAAAGGGTTTGAAGGATGTGAAGAGAGCTCCAATCATTTTCAATGAGAAAAACATGGCCGACAAAGCTAAATATTTAAAAAAAACTAAAAGTGTCAGGAATGTCCTGAATGAGCTGAACGTTTTGTTTCATGACTAGTTGAAATAGAACAAAAACTGAGGAATGAGTTACGAGCTGAAAAACAAACTGAAGTAAATACCCTGATGCATGGAAAAGTACTGAAGTACAACGAAAAAGTACTGAAGTCAAACGAATCTGAACATTGAGAATGATTCAGAAACACTCAGACTATTAGGGATCAAAGGTTTCAGGAAACTATAATATAAATAATACAAACTTTGCTTCTGCAGCCGACTTCGGCTTCTGCGCCCAGATCACTCCAGAGCAGAACAAGCGCAGCACCATGGTGGGAACACCCTACTGGATGGCGCCGGAGGTGGTGACTCGGAAGGCTTACGGCCCCAAAGTGGACATCTGGTCTCTGGGAATCATGGCGATTGAGATGGTGGAGGGAGAACCGCCTTATCTTAATGAGAATCCCCTCAGGGTAAATGTAGACACCACACAGGATTTACTGTAACTTGTAATTTAATATTTCAAACAAGTAAAATGGAAATTAATGTTTAGTACCTTTGTTTTGTAGTGAGTCAGGACTGGGGTATAAAAAGAGCCTTAAGATTGAGAAGATAGTGGTTTACTGATTTCTCAATACAAACCTGCAGACACCAGGCCGTGTGACATGATGTTTGAACTTTGCATAAAATGGCACAACATATATATCTTGTATCATTCAACTATGTTCGT
>JARVGS010000400.1:31153028-31170659 GCA_031762315.1 Hypsolebias antenori | reverse complement strand
GTAAGTTTTATTAATGTTGGATACGTTTCAAAGTTACAATTAAATCCTGCTAACACAAAACATGTTTTTTATTCCTTATTTTAAAGTGGATATTAGTGGCTGGCTGAGGCTGTAATAATTTATTACACCCTCACATACCTGAACGGTATCAGATCGGGAAAGTATCGGTATCGGCAGACACCCAGATTTAAGGATCGGATCGGAAGTAAGAAATGTGGATCGGTGCATCCCTAGTAATTAGTTCCACAACAGGTATTTCTTGTGGGGAGATGGCAAAGTTTAATCCTTTTGCCAGCACATCTTTCTCAGGTTGTGTCAAGGTCCTGTTAGACAAATTTCTAACCCACTGGTCCTGAATATTTGTGTTGGCAACAATCTCCTTATTTTGACTGATGGTTTGTGATGAGAAAACTACTACTATTATTATTATTATTGAAAAATGACATCAATTTTAATAAAAACAGTTGGTTTATGAACGGTAGTTCTGGACTTTGAACATATCTAAAAATCAGATTCAAATGATTGACCATTTGGACCAGTGATCCTCACTTTTTTTTTCAAAAGAGCCATATTGACAGATCAAAGTCAAGGGGAGAGCCATGATATCACCCCAAGTCACTCAAATAAAAGAAAAAATTAAACAACCCACCTGTGAACAAAAAGAAACACAGCCAGCACATTATCTGTTGAAACAAAATGTACATTAGTACAGAGATGAGCGGAAGCTGTGGTGCATGTCCTTGACTTTCTTCATGTTGTATTTGTAATTTGTTGTTACAACCACAGTGTCATTCAAGATGGTACATGGGTCAGTCAGTTTCTCTGTTTTTGCTTGATAGTGTTCATGGTTGAAATTGTTGACTCACAGGTGTAAACATTTCAGATTTTATTACCCCAATCCCATGAAGAAAACACAAGTCAACAATAACAATGAATACCAAAGTCCATGCTCAACAGTGAATAAGCTGTAATACGTGTATGGATGAAGATGCCCCCTCATGTAACCATGCCTAGAACCGGCCCTGTAAGATGCTCCTACTTCCTTCATCACCGCAGATGACAGCAGGTGCGGAGATGCGTGCGACCGCTAGCTGATCCATCTGAGATTAACAGGACATTTTTTTTACGTCTTTTGACCGAGATGCGCAATTATTGTGCGATGTGCCAGCACATTTTAAAAAGATATTGGCTGTGCTGGCGTATTGTTGTAACCTGTCACGAGAGCCACCAATAAAGCATGAAGTTGCCAAGCTAACAAAGAGACGTCGCTTGGCATGAGTTTCAGCTGTAAGACGAACAAACATCAACTTCAGTAATAATATATTTATCCACAGAGTTAATGTGATCAGTAAAATGTTGGACTTCCTGAGATTTAATTTTAACCCAGGTGTCATCAACATACCTGAACCAATGACTCGGTGGTGTCCCTGAAAAGGATGCCAAGGCTCTCTTTTCTAGGTCCTCCATGTACAGGTTTGCAACAATAGGAGAAACTGGGGACCCCATACCACACTCATGTTTCTTCCTATAATCTTGCCCCTGTTTGTGAAGTAGATTGACTGCAGGCACAGGCGTGATCACAGCCACAGAATAAGTCATCCGCAACAACAAAATGTCAGAATTTGAATCAGAACAACTTAGGAACAAAGCTTCAGCCTGCCTCAGCATGCCAAACCATCATCTTCCAACATCAGCAGAGAGGAGGCACGCTCACCACTCTCAGCAAGGACAAGAACATCATCATCCTAGACAGGATGCTCTCTCAACAATAGGGCCTTGGCATCCTTTTCAGAGACACCACCAAGTCACTGGTTCAGGCATGTTGATGACACCTGAGCTAAAATTAAATCTCAGGTAGTCCAACATTTAATGACTACTGGGTAATCATTTCCCAAAATACTTCAAATTGTTACAGGTGTCTTGGTCCCTTCTAAATTTTGTTATGTAAACCTTAAAGTCCTAGAGTTAAATTTTAACTAAATTTAACTAAATTCTGACACTTAGTCTCAAACGCTCAAAATTCAATGACTATACTGGAAAGTTGGTCTATTTTCTCACAGATTTGAGACTTCAATAGTCACAGCAAATTGATTAAAAAAACTACTTCCAGTTTGTGAAACAACAAAGAATCTAAACAAAAGTTGCTCATCAAATTCAAAGTTAAGGTAAAAGCAACCAACTGGTAATTTTCTTCTAGCTTCACCTACAAATGTAGGAGAGTAGTCTTCTAGTTGCCTCCAAATAGCCTCCTACTTGTTGCCTACATGTGTCCCACAAGTCTCCCACTAGCCTCCAACTAGTCTCCTACTAGCCTTAACTAGTCTCCAACTATCCACCAAACAGCCTCCAACTAGTCTCCAACTAGTGTTCAACTAGTCTCTTACTATCACCAATGGAAACTTCACCCACTTTCTGATTTGACGACTATTCTCCAAAAAGCCACCTAATAGTCTTCAACAAGCCTTCTGTCTCCTACTCATCTTCTACAAGCCTCCTACTAGTCTCCAAATGCTTCCAACCAGTTCCCTTCTAGCCTCTTTCTAGCCTCCATTTAGCCTAAGCCTCCAACTAACTAATTAACCTTCAACAAGTCTCATAGTATTCTCCTAACCTCCAACAAGTCTCTAATAAGTCTCCACACAGCCTCCACCTTACCTTTAACTTGCCTCCTTCTACTCTCCAACTGGCCTCCAACTAACCTCCAACTAGCCTCATACTAGCCTCCAACTAGTCTCCAACTAGCTTCCTACTAGCCTCTAACTAACTAATTAACCTTCAACAAGTCTACTAGTAGTCTCCTAGCCTCCAACAAGTCTCTAACAAGTCTCCACACTGCCTCCACCTTGCCTTTAACTTGCCTCCTTCTGGTCTCCAACTGGCCTCCAACTAACCTCCAACTAGCCTCATACTAGCCTCCAACTAGTCTCCTACTAGCCTCATACTAGCCTCCTACTGTTCTTCTACTAGCCTCCTACTAGATGCCAATTTGTCTCCTAATAGTAAACAAACTACCCTCCACCAAGCTTCCTTCTCTTACTAGCCTTGTACTAGCCTCCAACTAGCCTCCAAAAATATTCTGATAAATCTCTTAGTAACCTTCAACTTCCTTCCAACTAATCTCTAACTAGTCTCCAACTAGCCTCCTATTAGCTGCCTTCTAGTCTCCCATGAGTCTCCAACGAGCCTTCTACTACAAAGTAATCTAAAACTAACCCGTACCAGCCTACTTTTAGCCTCCAACTGGCCGCCAACTATCACCAGCTAGACTCCAGATTACCTTCTATCAGTCTCCTACTAGCCTCCAACTTGTCTACTACTAGCCTCGTGCTAGTCTCCTACTAGCCTCCTACTAGTTGCCTATTAGCCTCCTAATAGTCTTAAACTAGTCTCATAATAATGCCTAACTAGCCTCCTTCTAGCTTCCAACTGGTCTCCAGTTAGTTTCCTACTAGTCTCAACAAAGCCCCAACTGCTCTCCAACAAGCCTCCAACTTGTCATCAACTAGTCAACAACTAGCCTCCAAGTTACCTTCTACTAGTCTCCTGCTATCCTTCTACTAACCACCTACTAGTTTCCTACTAGACTATTACTAGTCTCCTACTAGCCACATACTAGTCCATTTCTAGCCACCTATTACTCTCCTATTAGAATCGAACTATCCTACTACTCGCTGCCTACAAGTCTCCAACTAGCCTCCTAGTAACTTACTACTTGTATCCTACTTGTCTTCTACTAGCCTCCTTCTAATCTCCTACTAGCCACTAGTCTCTTTCTAGCCATCTACTGGTCTCCTACTAGCCTCCAACTAGTCTCCTACTCCTGCTAGCTGCCTACTAGTCTCCAACTAGCTTCCAATTAGCCTACTACTAGCCTCCAACTACTAGTCTCCAACTTGCTTCCAACTATCCTCCAACTAGCCTCCTATTAGTCTTCTACTAGTCTCCAACAAGCCTCCAACTAGTCACCAACTACAACTTCTTTTGTAGCAACTTGGTGTTGTTACAAAATGGATGGTTACATCTTTTGATGCACAAAGCTGATACCAAGCTTCACACAACGATCCTCTAAAATTCCCTGCTAAAAGATACTTACCTTCTTCAAGCTCATCCAAGGTAGAGATCTTGCGTGACCCATCAATGGTGAAGATGAAGCGGACTCCCTGAGGCAGGTTGATGTGGTCGGAGAGCAGGCGCGTGAGGTCCGCCAGGAGAGCGTCAAAGGTGCGGAACCGGTCATTGGCCACAGCATACACAATGCCCTTGAAGTAACGGTCCCCATTTCTGTAGAAGCGCACCTTTTTGGCTTTCTTCTCATTGGTGAGGGCCTGCAGGGTGCGTGTGCGGTAGAAGCTACAGTGGGCGCTGTGGGTGGGGCTAGGAAGTCCATTCATGCGTCCGCCCCGCGGGGTACGGGTTGTCCTGTCTCTCTCATCAAAATGCCCAAAGTCTTGCTCCATGACAACTCGTAGGGATGGTGGTTGAGAGTAACAGGGTGTGGTAGGGAACCGCTCTGGTCAATCTGGGTAAAGAAAGAAAGGTGTCAACATTTGGGGTGGCTCCAAAAATAAACAGAAAACACAAAATAGAATTATTCTTGGGAATATTTTCCTTAAATTTCACTTTAAAAACAGAGTAGAAACCAATTTTCTGGGGCTTAAACTGTATTATTGAAGTAGGTTTTCTATGGAAAGTTTGCTATCATCATACTGGCTGTTGACAGCTCTTTGAACAACCTGAGTTTAGAACAGTAAGGTTTATAGACAGCATCTTACCAACCATGGATAGATCTACCTACAAGAGGTAGGATGTCAATTGGTTTAAAACCTTTTGAGAGAATCTTGCTCTGAAAGGTCTGAGGTATCCCTGTAAATTAATATTTTTTTAGTTAAACCAAAGAGCTGACAGTGATTTAACACAACAACTAAAAATAATCTGTAAATTATAAAGAGGTATCAACCATTTTTATAATTTTTGATAAAGTATTGCAAAAAAGAATAAAACTTCAAGGTCAGTTTTTCTAGTAAAAATGGATTATATACTTTTGCTGTCATTTGTTGTAATGTCAAATAATGAAATCTCAATTTTTAAAAAAGGCTGGTTGAGTATTACAAACATAAAAAAAAAAAACGATAGAATCTAAAACATTATGGATCATTAAGGGTAGCAGAAATGTTGAAATTAGAAAAACTGTGCAGAAAAGAAAACAGCTTTAATTTTTTGCAACCGGTCATTTTGACTGGAAGCAGGTCAGAAACATGAACAGGTGTAAAATAAAATAAAATGCATAGAGCCCAGAAGTGAAGCAAATGTGTTAGAATTCAGTATTGGTTTTGAATTAAAGATTCTGGTTTATGTGCACATTTTAATGCCTTCTAAAATACAAAATACAAGCATTTTGCATGTGCATCCTTTAAAAATATGTACCCTTATGTAAAGTACAAGAAATTCAGGGTTTTAGATTTTCTAGATTAAATCTCAAAAGTTAAATTAGGATCTTTAAACCCTCAAGGGCACAGCATAAAAGGAAATAAAAGCCTAACATTTCGTGAAGGAACACATATCACTCCATTAATGCCAGAGTTTTAAATTTAGATCTTCCTTTAATGAGTAATGACGGAGTTACACCTATTTTGTCAAACTTTATGAATAATATTTTGCACATGATGGGAGTCAAACTGCAAATACTGGTCTGCGTGGGTGGGTTTGCAGGTACACATCAGTTTCCAAATGTCCTGCATTAGAGACTGAGACCTCACAGTCCAAGGAAGTCAACCTACTATCTTTTTCCAGCTTCTCCAGGGACCTTTATTATATTTATCCACATAGTTGATGTGATCAATGAAAGGACATGAGACATGAAAAAATGTGGCGTACGCCCTTTATCTTGCAAAACTTCAGATGTATAAAGAATGAAATGACAGTCGAAATGTGTGCAGCCCCATACCACCTTCATGGCTGGCATATGCACATTGCTATGGTTATTGGTCCATTGACGAGACTTAGAGGTGATACTGGGAACTTGCTAATGATGTGAACACTATTATTTTACACACCAGACACACATGTTGAACTATTAAGACATCCACAGATATGCAATTAGATGAATAGATATAAAACTTATGCAAAGTGGTGCAAAAAACACTTTTAACAACATTGGCTTTAGCCTTATTAGAAGATATAGCAAATGGCACAATACACTGAGAGCATGTATTTAGAGAAACAGAGGATTTTCTGGCCCATAATGACAACTGGCTCATCAACAATTTTAGGCTTCCAAAGGCAATCCTTTTGGAACTGTGCTTGGACCTGCCGCCAGTCTTGGAGCACGAAACAGCGGGGAGCCGTGCGCTGCCGATACACATAAACCTGCTGACCACACTGGGGTTCCTAGAAACAGGAGCATTCCAGAGGGAGCTGGCAGACCAATCAGGACTATGCCAGTCAACCCTGAGCCAAACCATGCCAGCTGTGTGGGATGAAATTATCCGCATGTCAACCAGGTATATCAAATTTCCTACAATGCAGTTGAACAGGCCAACATTAAAGCACAAGTCGCAGTGATAGCCAGTTCTCCTAATGCAATCGAAGCTATCGACTGCACACTCACATTGCTATAAAAGCACCATCACAGGATGAATATGTTTATGTAAACAGGAAGCATTTCATTCAATCAATGTGCAAATTATATCAATCTATCCCTCCATGATCTTTACCCACTTCTTCCTTTCCAGGTTGTGGGTGTCACTAGTGCCTAGATCCAGCAGTTACTGTGTGAGAGTCAGGTACAGGACAGGTTACAAGTCAATAAACAAGGACAGATAGAGACAAATGAGACAAACAACCATTCACTCTCTCACTCACACCTAGGGACAATTTAGAGTTACCAATCAGCCAAACGTGCAAGTTTTTTGGACTGTGGTAGGAAACCTGAGCACCCGGTGAAAACTCACACATGCATTGAGAGAGCATGCAAACTACACCCAGAAAGGTCCCCGGCCAGGTCTCAATCCAGCGACCTTCTTGCTGAGAGGTAACTGTTCTACCAACTGTACCACTGTGCCACCCTACAAATTATATGTGATGTGCAAAAGCAACTAGCCAACACTGTGGGAAGCTGGCCTGGTACAACACATGGTTCATGATGAACAGCATCGGCGGGAACAGACGCTGGTATAGTGCGGGATGGGTGGCTTCTTGGTGAATAAATTAATTTAATTGTCCTAATATGTCTGACCATTTTCTCTCAATTTCTGTGGGTGCGTACTGCTCTGACTCCACAGCATTTACAGCTTTGACCCCATTATCCTATGCACTCCTCTTGCACTTGGTGCTAAGGCCAAAGGACAACATGGCAAACAGAATGTTTTTACGTGCCTCTACCTCATTTAAAAGCCTCACCATCTCGCATTCCATGACGTTTCTCTTTTTCCTGCATGTAGACGTGCTTTTTGTTAGTGCAGAGAGGAGATTCCTCAGGTGCGGTGCATATTTAAATCTATTTGCACATTTAAAAAGAGGGGTGTCAATGGAGAAGTCAGGTATTCCCTCAATTCTACGTTGACTGGGATGTACAAAGTAAGTGTGCTTGGATTCATGCGTATGCATGGTTTCAGATATCTGGATTTATTTGTGCATACACTGTTTTCTCTAAGTGTACGCCATGTTTCAATAGAAGATCCTCGCAAGTCTTTGTACACGAGGCCCCCGTCTCTTCAGTCCTCAGACATTTAGACTGCTTTCTGAAGCAGCAGCCTGACTATATAACAAGGTTTGAGACGAACTAACTGCTGCTCTCAATGTCTCACTTTACACATTTAATGTACGAATGTGTTTTATTATGCATTTAATTCATGTTTAACACCAGCGCTGTCAAACAGTTACAAAAGGGGCCAACATTAAACATTTGTTTCAAACCCAGGGCCAGTTTCATTCAATACAACTCCAGTCTGACATATTTTCTTGGTTGCAGACTTCTCAACAAGAGTTTCATTTAATGTTCTCTGTAGCGTTTTCCAAGTCAAAGATTACGTAAAAATTCTAACTAATTTTTCTTTCGTTCAAAGTTGACCAACTGTCATGAGAAGTTTCCACTAAATAAAGTATACTCAGTAAAAAAAAAAAAAAAAATATATATATATATATATATATATTTTTTGCTCGTAAATGTCATAGGGGATATATAAGATGTTAACAGGGACCATGTTTGGCCTCCAGGCCTTGAGTTTGGTACAATTACACAACTACCCCAACATTTTAGAATAGGTGTTAAGTTACGAGCTGCAACTAAATCAGTCTTGGATTCAAGATTTAAGCTCGTAAAGACAGGATAAAACACAAAGATCAGATGTTTGCTAAATAAGACTTGTCATAGTTGAGTTCTTGAAATAAACCTCTTCAGGAGTGGAGGCAGACACATAAATGTTGTAATATCAGAAGGTCCCATCTGTTTTGGTCTAACTTGTACGAGAAGCATCCGTCTCTTCTGTTTCCACCTACACACAACCGTTAACAGCTGCTTCACCAAACACTTCTGTAGAAAGAAAAGTACGAAACTAAAGACAAATTTATTTATTTTATTGAAGGTTTATTAATAGTTCAAAGAAGACGGTTGAACTGGTTTGTGCTCATATCTGAAGACTCAGTGATAATGATATAAAGTAGATCAATATAAAGTGGATTAATTCAGGCAAAAATAACATTTTGCTAAATTTTCCTTGTTTGAAGGGGGTAAATGTTGCATTCAAAGACAGTGTGTTTTTACTGTATCTTACCAAAGCATAAAACATTTTATGATCCTTTTATTGTACAAATTATGCATTTCTCATGCCCTTTCAACATAAGAGATCAGCCAGAGCTTTATTATTTTTGTCACTGTTTTATTTTCAGATCAACCAATTTTTTAAACTATAAAAGGGTTCATTTAAAAAATGGGCCAAGCCATTTCTCCTAACCCTAAACGAGTAGCAATTCAGGTGCTTTAGTTGCCTAAATCTAACAAAATATGGACTGAAAACTACAATTAAAAAAAAGAGTTTAAATGGAATAAGTCTGCAGGACTCCATCTGTACAGCCTCCAACCTCCTTGTCTCACCTGCTGAAACACCTCTGAATTATTTTCATATTGCAAAATGTTGCCGATTGCAAAAACATAACCTTTCTTAGGTTCATAGATTGCTGCAGGACAATGCTGTATCAATTTGATGGCGTTTGAGTAATTATTAGGTTGCTTGTAAAATGTGTTATGGAGAAAAAATGTTGCATTAAAAGAATTTTCTCTGAAAGTTCCCTCAATCTGCAAAGATCGGAGTCAAAACTTGGTTCTTCTTTAAATGTGAACCATTAAAGAGTCCTCGTGACTCAATGAGACAAATCTATATGAATAAAGGTTGAATGAATGAATGAATGAATCTATCGGGGATGAGTATGTAGAATAAATAAACTCCAACCTGACTGTGCACATCCACGCCCATCCACCACATTAAAGCTCTGCTCCACTTTGTTCATTGAGTGTCTTTAAAAACAATATTTAGCAGAAGAGAGCTCCACAAATTCACAAGCGTGTAGATTTCATCATGTATGTTTTGTCTTTTGATGGCATCGTGTGAGAAACCCCACAGGTTTCTGGTGAAGTTGGAGGAAACATTCTCCATTTTTAGTCCTGTTTTCTATCTTAATGATATCAAAGAAAAAAATCCAACCATTTTATTGTTAAATGGTTTTCTCAGATCTGTGTTGGAACGTTCCTCCAAACTCGACTTTGTGACCGGATCTTCACCGTGTGAACACATGAAATAAAATAATAAAGTTGTTGATTTTTTTTTTAACTTCTTGTTTTATGTGATTGAGTTTCATGGTGGGAAAAATTAGTAATATTTTGAATTACGGGTCTGGTTGTAGCAGCTGGTTTTAAAAGTGCTAAAATCTGTTAGCCAATTAATTGTTCTATCTTTATTATGAACAATGTTCTAACTGATAATTAGGCTGAAAAAAGTACAAATTTTAACCCTTTAAAAAAAAAAAAAGATCAAATATCCTCATTTTTCAGCCAGTTTAAAATTGAATTACATTGCTTTGACTATTTTAAGACAAAAAGGAAAAATATAAAAGCCATTCTCCAAAACTTTACTCTTCTCCTAATCCTGCGGAAACAATTATCGACAAATAAGAGAAAAGAAAAATATCTGTTAAACCGGTGCTTCTTCTTTTAGCTTTTATATTGAGATGTTAGAAAGGGATTTTTTTTAAACAGACCTAACTTAAACAAGCGAAACACACAATGTCCGATGTCTCTAATCCATCATTGCCCCCCTCATTAAATGTCCCAGATAACCCATTTAAATACATAGAGGACCACAGTGACAGACAGGAGGACAAACGCAGTCACCGCCCACCCATGTGGCTCCCCTCATGCAGGACCCTCATGGCTGAGCTGCTGACTGGGCTGTTTTATGACCACAGGGGTGGGGACATGATGCTCCTCAGCTGACAAAGACCAGGTTTCGGGCCCATCTGCTGCACCAACCGTGACCCTTCCCCAGTGGAAGCATCAACTGGGACAGTCCATTGTCTGAAGCAGGGAGCCTGGCTGCACAGTGACATCACCATCCTCATCCCTGCTGCAGCTCAGACTTCAGCTCAGGTTCAGCAAGTGCATTCTCACAGAGGAACCCCTTGAAGCTTTTTCAAACTACAACATGACCTCACACGCACAGTTTAACCCTCATGATTTACACGCCGGTGAGGAGAGCACGTGCACACTGATAGAAATGTATCCTTGACTGTCCATGAGGCAGCACTGCAGTAACACTGCATGGTGTCACTGATATTCTGTGTTCCTGTCTGAGCCTCCCACACACGCACACGCACATTCTGCCTCTTCATATCTTATCACATCCAACTATGCAAAGCCATATTTGAAACACAAACTTTTATCTTATTTATGATGGCTGAGCAGCCACAGAGCAGCAGCTAAAAATCAAGTTTTCCTAAGGATGGGGGCTGGGGGTGGGGGTGGGGGGGGGCGCACTCAAACCCACCTGCTTTAAAACCCAACAGAGCAGTAGTTATAAAGAAGGTGACACCCAACATCCAAACACTTAACAAGCACCTGTCAGTGTCAGCCCGGATCTAAAACATCTTGACATAAAGTCTTAAGAATGAGCAGAAAAGCAGAGTAGGACTCACCTGCGCGCGCGTGTGTGCGGGGGTGTGTGTGCGTGTGTGTGTGTGTGCGGGAGTGGAGGTGTGTGTGAGCTGCACGCCGTCTCTCCTCTCTCTGCTGCCTTTGTCTGCTCCACAGTCTGAGCCCAGCCGCTGCTGCCTCCTGTCAGGAGCCCCTGGGTCCTAAAGAGCGCGGAGCCGCCCCTGTGCGGGGGGAGGTGCGGGGCTGGGGCCCAGACCAGGACCAGAGATCTGCATGGATTCAAAGGGGGGGTCATTTTACAGCTCTGCATTTTGAGATGCAGGTGTAGAAAAAGTGAGAACAAAAGACTGAAGGAAATATTTGTTTTCTGCTCGAAGTCCTTTCAACTCCTGGTTTTTCATGTGGACCAATAAATACAGTAATAATCTGGTTTTAAAAGTTCTTAAAATGATTCAAATTAAACATTTCATCGTGTGTTTATTTATTCAACTAAAGGCAAAGACTAAATGGACACACCCCATGATGCCGCAGCTTGTACAACCTTCCGCTCCACTAGTCTCTATATCGCTGATGACTTTTGACCCGTTCTTCTTTACATCTTCAGCTTATGAGTGTCCAATCCTGTTGCTCAAGGACCACTATCCTACATGCTTTAGTCGTTTCCCTCCTCCAACACACCTGATCTGATGGTCAAATCATCTCTTCGTGTTCTGCAGAAAACTGTTAATTGCCCATAGATTTACAACAGGTTGGAGCAGAGGAACATCACAAGTACATGTTCAATAATCAAGATGAATCCAACAATGTTCAATCAGGTCATCTGGACTTCTTCAGTCCTTCAGTGGAACATCTAAACATGCCGGATAGCAGCCCTCGAGGACCATGATTTGACACCCCTGGTCATTGAAGTTTGCAGGGATTTGGTCTGCCACCACATTTCAGTCAATTTGAGTTGTGGACTTTACCTGGTTCATTTACATTTTCAGACATTTGCTGCTGTGTTTTGGGTCTATGTCTTGCTTCAGGACCAAATTTTGGCCCATTCTTCTGTACATCATTGCTTTATCTCAAGGGTGTCCTTTCTTGGTCCTTGAGCTTGAAGACCTGCTGTTTCCCTGCTCCAACACACCTGATCTGATGGTCAAATCATCTCTTCATATTATGCAGAAACCTGTGAATCACCCATTGATTTAAAACAGGTGCGTTGAGCAGAGGCACATTTAAACATGCTGGACAGTGGCCCTTGAGCATGTGTGTGTGATGCAGCAGCCATCTTGGATTTTGATGTGGCAACCGAATTTTCGACAGACCTTTCTTACGCCTATAGGTGCCACACACCAAAATAGAATCACACGACAGACAGACGGACAGATGGAAGGAGGGCATTTCCAATTCCCTCTCTTCAGAGGGGGACAAAAAGGCTGCTCATGCAGCAAAAAAAAAAAAAAAATAAAACAAAACTTACATATGGAAACCAAATGTGAAAAGGTAGAAACAATCTAAGAAACTGAAACACAGGCTGGATAAAGTGAGCAAACAGCGGAATCAGACAAGTAAAGGACTGTGGTTGTGTGTGTGTTTGTGATGAATAAGTGAATGCAGGTGGGCTGATTAACAAATGAGGGACAGGTGAGTAACGAGGAGCTGAAAACCAGACTGACTGGAGGAAAATCAACCCAACTCAAAGAGCCTCAACGTAAAACAATGAAACAGATGTTAACAATTCAGTTCCATCCATCCATCCATTATCTTTTACCTGCTTCTTCCATTATTGGGTCACGGGGTTCGCCGGTGCCCATGTCCAGCAATCACTGTGCGAGGGGCGGGGTACACCCTGGACGGGTTGCAAGTCCATCACAGAGCCACATAGAGACAAACGAAACAACCATTCACTCTCTCACTCACACCTAGGGACAATTTAGAGTCACCAATCAGTCTAACATACATGTTTTTGTCTTTGGGAGGAAACCGGAGTACCTGAAGGAAACCCACGCATGAACAGAGAGAACATGCAAACTCCACCCAGAAAGGCCCCCGGAACGGGATTTGAACCAGGGACCTGCTGGCTGAGAGGCAGCAGCTCTAAAAGTTGCGCCACCGTGCTGCCAACAATTCAATTTAATTCAATTCAGTTTATTTATATAGCACAAACTCACAACTAAGTTGTCTCAGGGCACTTTACAGGAGTATTCACATAAAACCAGTTAGTAAAGTTCTCTATCTAAGGAAGCCAGCAGACATGTTGAATCTTGGCTAATCTTGATTAATGCCAAACCAGCTATTAATTATGATTCTTTTGAATCGCTGTCCCTCAGTTTTTCTTATCCAAAATTTAAATCAGAAAAAACACTTTTACTAGTTGTTCTATATCGTCAACCAGGTGCTTACCCTCAGTTTTTGTCTGAGTTCTCAGAATTCTTAACTGACTTACTATTAAATACTGATAAAATCATAATAATGGGTGATTTCAATATTCATGCAGATGTTGAAAGTTATAGCTTAAGCATAGCTTTTAATAATTTAATAGAGTTATTTGGTTTTACCCAAAACTTTTGCACATCTACTCATTCTTGTCATCACACTCTTGACTTAGTTCTGACCTATGGCACAGAGATTAAGGACTTAGTTATAGTTCCTCAAAATCCTATTCTGTCCGACCATTTTTTTAATAACCTTTCAGTTTACATTAAATGACTACACAGTCACTGAGAGTAAAATTTCATCTTAGCAGGTGCTTATCAGAGAACTAAACACACTAACAAGTGTTACAGATGTACAAATACACACAAAAATAATATTTTGCCAATATTAATAATGTGCATTATGGGTAAACATCACTAACTTGGTCTCATCTGTTTTGAACTTGGATTTGAATAATTTCAGATTGTTTGATGTCCTGACATGTGAAACTTTGATTGAAATGAAGGCATACTTTCTTTTTCTCATGATGGTAAATTATTGCCGCTCTCATGTGACAAACTGTACCTTGCAGTCCTTTCAGACCAAACCACACGTTGTTGGTCCTGGTCCTGGTCTGGTGGAGCTCTTTTGTTAGGGGCAGATGAAAGCGTGATTACCTCATAGATTTCTGTTCAGATCTTCTTTTTTTGTTCCCTTAAAGGAGTATTTCATAATCAGTGGTCCGTGGAACTCGTGAAAGCTTTTTAAAGGACCTCAAAATGTTCAAATAACTGATATCCAGCCCACTTCCTTATTGTTGCTTTTCACAGAGCATGTGCTCTGAAGTCTGATGTTTATTGTTTTCTGTCTTGAGTTCTACTTTTGAAGAGGTCATTTTTTAGTGTTTGCAGGCAGCGATGACAAGAATAATGACATTTTAATGATGGGAAAGTCAACAAGTTAGCCATTAGAAGGAACGACGGGTTGAGCTGAATCACCATTTGAGGCGTTTTTTTTTTATGATGAATGCATCAAAGTGTTGTCACCTGTGACTCAGGTTCTCTTTTTAAAAATATGCCATAAAAGAACTTGTGCTAATAAAAGATGAATGACTTTACTTTTATGGATTATATACTTTAGTGGAGCAAACTAAACTGAAACCATGAAGAAAATACAGTTTAACACATCAACACCAAAAAGCTGGACATCAAAAGTTTAACAAAATCAGGATCATATATTAAAATACAGAACATAAAGGATGAAACTAATAGTGAAGTACTGTATAATTCTATATAAAAACAAGACTTTAAGCTCCACTTGAGGAAAAAGTCAGGAAGTAGAAGTACTTTGTAGATTTTTCAAGAGCAACTTAAAAGTTTCTGAGCCCTTCATTTATCTCAAGCAATTTGAACCTTTTATGTTCGGATCTTGGAAAATTTAAAGGCATCTGATTGTTCTGCAGCAGCACGGTGGCGCAACCTGTAGAGCTGCTGCCTCTCAGCGAGCAGGTCCCTGGTTCCAATCCTGGTCCGGGGGCCTTTCTGGGTGGAGTTTGCATGTTCTCTCTGTGCATGTGTGGGTTTTCTCTGGGTACTCCGGTTTCCTCCAGACCAAAAACATGTATGTTTTAGGCTGATTGGTAACTCTAAATTGCCCATAGGTGTGAGTGAAAGAGTGAATGGTTTGTCTCCATGTGACCCTGTGATGGACTTGTGACCTGTCCAGGGTGTACCCCGCCCCTCACACAGTGATTGCTGTATTTGGGCACCGGCGACGCCCGTGCCCCAAAATGGAAGAAGTGGGTAAAAGATAATGGATGGTTGGATGATTGTTCTGCCTCAGCACTCCTGATGAAGAATAATGATCTAAAACAGCCCACTGATGGGCAAAGAGTATCAAAGTCCTTAAATATTAACAGTAAAACCTTCAATTTATTGTTGTAAAGGACCAAAAGGCCATTGAAGATGCCAACATTAGTATAAAATGCTCATGTTTTTTTAATCAAATGCAGATAACTGAAACATACCCTCATGTACGATCCACAATATTTATGTAAGTTAAACTGTATAAAATGTTATCCAAAACTCTGCTAAGAGTTTTAAGAATTCCTAATATTAAAGGTCCTGTGTGACAGATGAGGTCTAACAAAAATATCAGCATTATCAACAAAACATGACTGACCAAATAAGATGAATTTCATTTAGTTTCAAGCAAAATTATGGAAATTGAAAATTTCTATTGCCTTGATGTCATTTAGCGAGTCCAGTAATCAGTATAAAAAACAATTGGTAGGTAGATCTGAAACTTGTCTGCAAAGCACCAAAGGAGAATATCAACTGTTACTGTATAAAAATGGACCCCCAAAGACAACTTGTATTATAAAACAGCAGTAGGCCCAAGATGGAGCCTTGAGGAACTCCATGTGTAAGTAGAACTGCAGCTGAACAATATGAACGGTGATACTTAACAGTCAAAAAAAAATTACAATACAGAAAACATTTTGACAAGAAGCACAACAATGAACTGAAACACTTTTCAGGCAGACACCCAAACGACAAAACTTTTTTTTTTTCATTTACCCTTTATTTAAACAGGAAGTCTCATTGAGTCACGACAACTCATTTTTGAGAGGGACCTGTTTGGGGAGCGGATGGTGGGGGTTGGGGGCCTTTTGATGTTGTTGGTACCGGGAGTTGAACCTGCAACTTTCCGATCACAGGCGCATCTTCTAACCTCTGCACCACCACTCCCCCATAAACAACAAACCCCAATAGACACATGAAACAGAGCACAAAAACAGAGCAATGTATTTTTTATTCCACAAAGCACAACCTTTCCAAAATATAATATTTAAATAAATAACATGAAAACAGACTATGCACAAAACCAGGAAACAACAAAATAAAAATCACTGAATCCTACATTCAGATGTGTTTTTCTGATTATTGCTAGTTTCTTTTCTAATCTATTGTTGTGTAAGGAAGCCTAGAGAGGACATTCTTACAATTTTAATATTGTGACATTTTCTCAAATACCAACTCACTCATGATAACAAAGCTTATTTATTTTGTTAAAAATAATGCTTTACTTATGTCAAGTTGAGGTATTAAAGTTTTTTTTTCTTTGAGATGAGCCATTTCAGTCTAGTAAAGCTCTTTTTTTGTGTGTGAGAGTAGCATCAGTGTCCTTGAAGCTCTGTGTCGGGCTCATAGGTTCTCTACAGGTGATTTCTTTACTGGTCACGCTTTAGAAGAAAGCTGAGGTTTCTGGTTTCACATGTTGCTCCCAGAGGACTGACACGTGGCAGGAACAAGAGCAACACTAAGCCAAACATATTGAAACAAATCAACTCTATTGTTAAGACAATCCTTCCCCAGAAATGACTTCTGGGCTTGAAAACTGGGTCAAGATGGAAATGTGAAAAGTTTCAGGAAGCTTGACCTTGGAATTATAAAAACTGAGCCTTTAAAGTCATGTCAGCTGACATAATATGTGATTTTTCAATGCTTTTGATTTAATTTTTTTGGGATGTATCAGCTAATACCCACTAAATCAAACATGCATTACATTACAGGAACCTGCCTTGTGTGAAACAGATATAATAATCAATAATCCTGAGTTTTATCAATATCAAAAAACCATCTTATATATAAGCAATACATGTACATGTTTTATCAACATTAGTGTAGTAACATAAGTTCATAACATAAATAGAATCAAGCTCTTTATTTGAGTACTCTTAAATACTGTACTGTATTCCTAATATTAAAGGTCCTAATATTGCATCTTAGCACACAATATAGTAATAGCATTTCACCATCTCAATGTACCTTCAGTTTAAATGCTTCAATGTTAACACTAGGATATAGTTACTTATTACATGAGGTTTAATTTTATTCTCCAGATCAATACAAATGCAGGTGTTCAGCAATAATAACACCATCAGAGACATTTAGTATAGAAAAGTATCAATGTTTGATAAACATTTCTTCTATAAGCACTTTCAAATACAGGTGGTCCCCGAGTTACGAACGGGTTCCGTTCCTACGGCCCGTTCGCAACTCGATTTGCCGTAACTCGGAGCGCCG
>JARVGS010000400.1:31063735-31082293 GCA_031762315.1 Hypsolebias antenori | reverse complement strand
CCACAAAAGTTCAAAGCTAAGGAGGCTGGCTGTTCACAGAGTACTGTGTCCAAGCATATCAATGGAAAGTCTAGTGGAAGGGCAAAATGTGGCAGGAGAAAATGCACCAGCAAAAGAGATAACCATGGGCTTTGGCGGATTATCAAACAAAGAAGATTCCAGAATCTGGCAGAGATCCAGAAAGAGTGGAATGAGGCGGGAGTCACATCTTCAACAATCACCACATTCAGATGCATCCGGGAGATGGGCTACAACTGTCGGGTTCCTCGGGTCAAGCCACTTCTGAATCTGAGCCAACGTAGGAAGCGTCTCAACTGGGCCAAGGAAAAGAAGGACTGGACCGTTGGCCAGTGGTCCAAGGTCCTCTTTTCTGATGAAAGTAAAATGGGCCTTTCATTCGGAAATCAAGGTCCAAGGGTTTGGAGGAAGTGTTACATCTGCTAACCTTTTAATACTTGGTGATTTTAACATCCATTTTGATGATCCTTCCTGCCGCTTTGCAGCTGAATTTCTTCAACTTTCGGATTGCTTTAATTTAAAGCAGCATGTTGATGTTCACACACACACCAGGGGGCACACTTTGGATCTGATTATCACAGAGTCAGCTCTTGCCAGTAATGTGACTGCACGCGATCTTGGTGTCTCTGACCACAAGGCCATTTCTATGGAGCTGCCCTTTCCAACTAAACAGTGTAAACAAAAGTGACAAATCTCTTCCAGGAACCTGAAAAACATTAATCCAGATATCTTGGCAGCAGACCTTCAGCACAGCCTTACTGTTCATGCATCTTCACTTAGTGAGTCAGTAGACTTCTACAATAAAGCCCTGAGTGATCTTTTGGACCTGCATGCACCTGTTAAAACTAGAGCTGTCAGCTTTACTCGTTCAGCTCCCCGGTACAATAATGAGCTGAGACACTTGAAAACGGTTGGACGTGCCCTTGAGCGTCGATACATCAGCTCTGGACTCACTGTTCATAAGCAGGACTATTGGGAGCATCAAAAGATATATGCAAAGGTCCTCCATGAAGCACGTTCCAACCACTACTCTGCCATCTATAACAACAGCCCTGGGAATTCCAAACAACTTTTTTCCACAGTAAATTATCTCCATCAACCCAAAACCTCCTCACTTACAGAAACAACTGATGAACATTGTAATAATTTTATGGACTTTTTCCATAACAAAATTCCCATCATCCTGTCAGCCCTGACAAATTTGATAGTTTCACCTGTACCATTTTACAAGCCCCATAACAACCCTCATATTCTTTGATGTTTTACATCAGTCTCCGAGCAAGCGGTGACAGCTATTATCAAAGGAATGAAATCCTTTTCTTGTACCCTTGATCCTTTCTCCACTGCTCTGCTGAAAAGAAATAAGTCTTTCATCAGTCCTTTGATCACATTTGTGATAAACCTCCATCTAAACTGGTTTTGTCCCACCTACCTTGAAAATAGCAATCATCAAACTTCTTCTTAAAAAGCCCACCTTGGATCCAGCCCATCATGTCATCTATAGACCTGTTGCCAACCTTCCATTTTTGTCCAAAGTGCTGGGAAAACTTGTGGCAGCCCATCTACATGACCACCACACCACTAAGTAATAGTATAAATAAAAAAATAAATAGTTACAAACCTTTATTTGTAAAAAGTTATAAACTGGTAGCTGTACAACAGAAACCAGAGCACTGTTTTGAGAATTACATAACTTTTCTTTAAAAACTAACAGAGTAATTTTAAAAACAGTCTTTAAAACAATTGTAGTTTTGTCAAGTTATCTTCCTGAGCTTATTATTGCAGCTGACCTTTGCAATTTTCAGCTATTTTATCTATTATGTCCTTGACAATATGACGATAAAAAAATGACAATAAATAAAGATCTGGCTCTGACTGACTCTGACGGTGTTAGAGAGCGGGACAGTTTTCATTTTATCCACTGCATGAGCCCTGTCACACATCAACTCTTCAATTTTCAGGCAGGTGGGTTTCAGAAGGTTTATCCAACATTGTGCAGATTTTTAGCATTATCAGTTAAAAGTGAACACTCACAAGATGCTTCTGTAGCTCTGTGCAAATCACTACCTGCTCTTTCAAAGGCTTTCTGATGTCAACTGTTTGTTCCTGAAAGTATTCCTGACTTTCATCATCACCAAGACCAGACCTACTGGACTGTTCAGATTACTGTACTTACCACTGCAGGTGATGGGACATGAATGCTGGCAACAGAGCGGGGAGATATGTGATTGGCTAAATGGCAGAGAACGACTCCATCCATCAGAGCAGCTCCAACATCGTCTGGAAGCAACACCTTCAGTCTGGACTCGATGTTCTGCACACAGGAACAAGAAACCAATCACACTGCTGTCCTCCGGGTGTTTGATTTTAATTTTAACTTATACATATTTACAAGATGCTAATAATAACTGCAACACACTGATTTGCCACAACAATATGACAATACGTATAATAATACTGGGAGGTTTCATCTCAGTGGTATTTAGAGAGTTTGGAGGCCAGAAACTTGATGTAATGTTTGGTAAAAGGGTGAGGGTGACGTTCTGCTTCAAGAGGAGGAGTTCAAGTATCAGATTTTGTTCACGAGTGAGGGAACGTGAGAAGGACAGATGGATTGGTGCAGCTTCAGCAGTATTGCAGACTCTGGGGTGGTCTGTTGTGGTGAAGAGAGAGCTGAGATCTTTGTTTACTAGTCAGTCCTGGACCTACCCTTAGCTATGGTCATGAACTCTGGGCAGTGAGAGAAAGAACGAGATTGTGGATATGGGCAGTCAAAATGAATTTCCTCTGTAGGGTAGCTGGACTCTTCATTAGATATAGGTTTAGAAGTTCAGTTATACAGGAGAGAATAGGTGTACGGTCATTGCTCCTCCACATCCAGAGGAACCAGTTGAGGTGGTTCAGGCATCTAGTAAGGATGAACCCTGGACGCCTCCCTAGAGAGGTACTTTGGGCATGTCCAACAGGGAGGAGACCCCATGGAAGACCAAGGACATGCTGGACAGACCACATGTCTTGGCTGGCCTGGGAACACCTTGGATTCCTCCCAGAAGAGCTGGAAGAGATGGACCTAGACATGTTTTCTATCTTAGGAAAGCGCTCTCTGGTAGGATCGGAGACACTCGCAAAAAAGTTAAAAAGAGTTCAAGATGGATTTAAGACAACAACCATGTGACTATTTTTAGAGAAAACATATTGAAAAAGATTTTAAGATGTTCAAAATTCAACCAAGAAGACTGTGAGCCTGTGAGACAAAAGCCTCACATGTTGTGAGATAATCTGGAGGCTCTCTGACGAATGCTGCTCATCAACAGTCGAAGCTCAGCGAGTCACTATTTTATAACAGATGCAGGAGTTTGACATTTTAGAAACCATAAACATATTTAAAGTAAAGATGCTGCTCCTCCACATCGAGAAGAGTTAGTTGAGGCGCTTCAACCATCTGGTAAGGATGCCCCTGGACACCTTCCTAGGGCGGTGCTCTGGGTATGCCTGACTGGGAATAGGCCCTGGGGAAGACCCAAAACATGTTAGAGAGACTAGAGAAATGTCTGAACCTCCCTACTCAAGCTGCTGTCCCCGAGATCTGACTCCAGAACAAGAGGATGGGCAGGCGGGTGAACGGATGGATAAATGGATGTGCCAACAAAGGAAGTGAAAGGCTGCAAAGACTGTTCCTAAGATGCTGATATGCCAAAACTACAACCTCTGTTTTGTCTGAATTTAAAAGCAAAAATTGGATGTGTCAGGTTTCCTGGATAAATATATCAACAGTGTTGAAATACAAATATTTCCCATGGTGCCTTTTAACTTTACCTAATGGAAAGATATATAAAGTGAAGAAATTGGTCCAACCACTGAACCCCGAGGAACTCCATAACTACTCTGATGCATGACAATTCATTATTATATAGGTATATTTCTGGTTGGAGGGGCTATTTGCTGCATTTGGTTGATAAACACACAAGTTCCGGTACCTTTTGTTTGAATGCAAGAGTCCATATTTTCCAAGAAAACACTGTGTTGTCAAATGACTCACCCCACATGTTTAAGCTCATAAAAAATACACACTTTCCAGAAACTACTTGATCAGAATAACTCTCCAGCTGTGGGAGATTCAACACAACTTGTAAACAGCAGTGAGGCAAACCACAGTTATAATTTATTTTGGCAGATTACTCATTTGATCCCCACCAGTCCAGCAGTTCAACATGTTTGCTCCTGCAGGCATGGGTGGACACACGTCAAATGGAAATGGTTTGATTGGAACATTGTTTTTTTATCTGATGGCCTGATCTATTATCAGGAACGTGCAAAGAAGCTAAAAATGTGGCACGGTAATGCATTCTTGGCTCATGCAGGATGACAAACACATCCTTGTTTGTATTTTAATAAACTCAGAGATACTATCATTGCTTGCAATGATTTTATGAGGAACCAGTGAGTGATATGCTTAATAATTTTGGGGTACATATCTCTTTTCTCCCTATGTTTCTTGTTTCTTTTGTTCTTTTTACATTGGGAAGATTTGTGCGTTAAAAACCCTGGAAAGCATAAAACTTCATCATAATGACTCACCATTGTGTGTCAGAATTGTAACCACGTTTCCACATTTTCCTCAAAACAGCTCTGCCTGGATTTAAAAGTATTTCAATTAATCTCAGAATTTATTCAAATCTTTAACATCTGTCTATTTAAAACAAAAACAAAACAAAACAAAAAAATAAAACAAGTCACACTAAAAGGTGCTGAAACAGTAAATCTTATTCAAAACAGTTTAGGAAATTTCTCTTTTAGTTTTATAGTTTATTGAATTCTAGTGCCAGACCGTAACTATTACAGCTAGGCCTCCAATTAGAATGTAATGTTGTAAAATTCTAATAAAATACTAACGCCAAAGACACAGATCCACAGTGTGATTTCATCACTTTATCTTCAGTTTTGCATTTAGAACGCCACTGACAGGAAGTGCCTCTCCTGTTTTTCATCCATCAGGTACAACATCTGACTGACGGTGTCATTTTTAAACAGCCAGTAAGAACAACCTGAACGTAAACACCAGTCCAACACTAAACAGAAAAAAAAAAAAAAAAAAACAACAATAGGACATTATGAAAAAGTCCACCTATATCATTCCCAAGATTACCCAGAAGTCCCTACAGCTCACAGTGTCTTGCGTTCAAGTACAACATGTAATTTCAATAACTCACACTGAAATTGAACAATAATTTAGATAACGTGCTGTTTCTGTAAAATTATGTGTAAATCTAAATTTGGTATTTACCTTCATTTTTTTTAGAGTAACCAGATTTTTTTTTATTACAGATTGCAAATGAATACATCACAAATCTTCACATGGTCAAAATATGGCCTAGAGGGGATTCCTGAAGGCTCAGTGTCCTGTGTTTTGACCCCGCCCCCTCCACACCAGCACTGTGATTGGTTAATCTTCCAGTCAGTTATTAAACAAACTCATCCTGCAGAGCCTCTGACTGAGCTCAGCCTTCTCTCCTCACAGGGAAGTTCTAACAACTGAGAGCTCCTTCTGTCTCTACCTGGAGACAAAAATTTAAAACAATCTGATTGGATAACTGCATTTTCATGAATTTAAAACATTCTTGCTAAACTGCAAATTAGTTACCAGAAAGTAAGAGAAATTAGCAGAAAATGTGAAAAACTACACTGTTTTTTTTGTTTGTTTTATATTAATAAATCAATATTTAAATTCAGAATTTAAATGTATTTTATATGTGCAGAATTTTTAGGCCTTCTGTGAAGGCGTTGAAGGCCGAGAGAGTTCATTGCTGTTGGATTCTATTAAAACTGTAGATTTTATGTTTTTAGGCTAAAATTATGAGCCAAACTGCTCCCGGTAGATTAAAGTTAGATTTCTGGATATAAAATCAGCTTATATAAGAATCAGCCATTTACCATGTTAATGCATCAAGCGAGTTTTGACTGATGTCAATAAATGACAGTTCTAACCCTTACCGGTAATTGTAACTACTTTAATTGTAATCTGCTCAATCTGCTCAACACATTGAGACAACTGTGTCACATTTCAGCTGTCAAGAGTTTACTAAAACTCATATTACATCATTTACTTTCTCTGTCTTAATTCTTAGAAGTCTCAAACATGTTTTTTCTTTTTTTTCTCATTACATATTTACAATAACTCCCCCACAGGGACGATGATGTTGTAATGATCAGAGAAATCAGGTTTGCATTATCTTTGAAGGGGCACAGTTTCATTTTATTCTCTTTTTATTAGATTATAGATTATATATAGATAGACTAATTTATTTCTGCAAGTTTGAAGACAATCTCAAAAGC
The DNA here is from genome assembly GCA_031762315.1 of Hypsolebias antenori. Lineage (NCBI taxonomy): Eukaryota > Metazoa > Chordata > Actinopteri > Cyprinodontiformes > Rivulidae > Hypsolebias > Hypsolebias antenori. The sequence continues at coordinate 31,075,942 of JARVGS010000400.1, read as the reverse complement.
ATTTGGGGGAATTCCAAATCACAACTAGGCTGGTTGTCAATTTCAAAATTTGCCACGTTTTGAAAAAGCCTCTTGTCAAAAACAACACAATTTATCAGTCATGCTGTTCCTGTGGCTTAAAACTGATTTTCTGAAGAAGACAGATAACAAAGTAGAAATTAATGTGAAAGAAAAACATCAGTTTCCGTGTGTTGCACAACATAGGCCGAGCAAAAGGAGACAAGTCCAGACAGTTGGGTACGTCTTAGTGGGAACACTCAGAGAGAAAACACTCGACATTTAGAGTTCACTACGTTACTTGAAGGAGTAAACGCTGGAACACGACCAGGGTTTGGCAGGCCTTGCTCTTAGTGTGAGTCATGAAGACTAACAAGACGTAAACAAGCTGTGAGGTGTCCGACCTGCCGTAGGAGTCCGATCTGCTCCAGTTCCTCCCGCAGGTGCTCCATCTTCCTCCTCATGGTGAAGCTGGGGTCTGTTGAGCTGAAGTCCTGACGGTTTCCTTTGCTGAAGGCTGGATTGGTAAATACAGAGTGTTGTCTTGAGTTCCAGATAAAACACAGTGAAATGTGAAAACCAAATAAAGAGCAGTTAAAAACAGTCAGGCTGATGTCGGTGCAGGTGAGGACTGTTTCATTTCAGCGGGATGGGAGTTTGTTACAATTTAAACCATAACTAACCCTACAGTGACACTGAAGCAGGGTCTGCTTATCTTTATTCTTTTTAGATTAAAGTCCCCCAAAATAACTTTATTCTGTGAACAAAAAACTTAATTCATCCTTTATTGCTAGATGAAAATACATATTTCCTCCAGAATTGAATTATATGTTTATTTATCTGTTTGCATCTTAGCATGAGCGCCCTCATTGAAACTCAGATTCTTACACATTTTCAACAAGGACGCAATTATAAAACAGGAATTTTTAAGGATGCTGATGCAGAATAGATGTAGAAGCTGCCTGAACAGATATTTTGACTCCAATTTTTCAAAATGTACTTGTGGATATTTGGAACAGGAAACCATTTGTCACTTTGCTCTGACTCAGACAAGCTAATACATAAATAAAATAAAGAACTCCCTCTGTTCTTCTCCACAGTGGAACTCCTAACACTTGAATATTTGAACCAAAAACATTTTACTTACATTCTCTGTTCAATTTCAGTCCAGACAAACACTCATCTGCAAAACTACAAACATTCACTAATCAAATCACGCAGCGATGGGGGACATCATCGTACTGCTTGCTTATCTGAAATGTTGTTTATGGAAAAGGAAAAAAGGCCTATGACTATTTGAAATGTTAGTTTTGATAAGAAAGAGCTTAATTATGGGTATTTACAATATACTATATCTCAGTGCAGCCGTTACAATAAACAAACACATTTTTCACAGAATTTTAGAAAATTTTTAATAATTTTTTTCCCAACACATTCTCTTTTGTGTAGACGTAAAATGTAATTTTTACCAGTATGTTACATTAAACATGTTAAATTTCAAATCTGACAAGTTAGCAAGTTATTATGCCTAGGATGAATATTAGTGAAACAAGCTGTAAGCCGATGTCCCCTGTCAGTGAAGGATTTGAAGAGTAAATGTTTGTAGTTTTTGAGATGAGTGTTTTTCTGGACTGGAACTGAACAGGGAATGCAGGTAAACCTTAATGTTTTTGATTCCAGATATTCAAGTGGGTAGGAGTTACACTGTGGAGAAGAACAGAGGGAGTTTTTTTTTAATTATTATTATTTTTTTGCATTTGCTTGTCTGAGAACGGATATGGAGCCACACACCAAATAGAAGTTTTTCAAGGTATCATGCTCACAAGAATAACTGGATGTGGAGGGACAGCAAGTATTTAGAGATAGCGGTGAGTTTTGATTATATGTCACAATGGCCTGCAACAGATAGTATCAAAGGAACATGAGGAACATCAATGCTAGAAGTTCCAGTTAATCAGTAAAACATGGAGTTGAAATCCAACAATGTTCAGTCAGGTCATCTGGATGGTTTCTTTTGTTGCTGAGACGTTTCGTCCTTCATCCAAAGGACTTCTTGAGTCTGAGGAGCCCACAAAACCTAACTGAATCCCACAAACGTCTCACTCCCAGAGTGGGGAAAAAAACAGTTTGCTGGTGAGAAGGTGGCCTCTGGGGTCCGCCCTCTCCCCCATCAAGTCCTCTATAAGGCAGCCCATGCCAAAGTGGTTCAAAACACCAAAGTTCATGCTCATAATGTGCATGAACTTTGGTGTTTTGATGGAGTTGAAATGTTTTAATATCAGTCACATTTGTTCATGTCTTCAGTTTAATGTGGCTGATTTGTGGGTATTTTGTGCTGTGGGTAAAAGGTTTTTGTGTTGCCTTCTTGTTCTACTTTTAAAGTTGCCTACCTCCTAAACATGATAATGATGATTTGGTAACGGTGTCTGGTCTCCTTAAATGCATTCTATTTGCTGATGATACCACATTTTTTTAGTTTTGGTAAAAATATTGAACAGATACTGGAATTAATGATGACTAAACTTGTTAAAGTTCAGATCTGGTTCAAACTTAATAAACTATCATTGAACTTAGATCAAACCAATTATATGATATTTAGTAATAAAAATAAATCTATTGATGTTTCATTTAAAATTGATGGCTTTGAGATTTATAGAGTTCATGAGGCAAAATTCTTGGGTGTCATCATTGATGACAAACTGTCTTGGAAACAACATATAAGTTCTGTTATAATGAAAATATCAAAATCTATTGCAATATTTTATAGGGTCAGGGATCTATTGAATGACAAGGCACTGTATTTGTTGTATAATGCAATTATTGTTCCTCATTTGATTTATTGTGTTTGCGTTTGGGGAAAGGCGTGTAAATCAATTACAAAGCCTATTTTTGTTTTACAGAAAAGAGTTGTAAGAATTATTACTATAAAACATTATCGTCATCCATCAAGTATATTATTTTATATACGAAATTGCTGAAGTTCTATGATTTGGTGGATTATAATATTTTGTCAATGATGTATAGAGCGCACAAAAATACATTGCCTTTGAATATTCAGGTGCATTTGATTAAACCATTAAGTTGTTATAACTTAAGGGAACAGACATGTTTGTGAAGCCTAAGTTTAGAACTAGTTTGAAGGGAAGGTCTGCCATAATTCAGGGAGTTGGGTTATGGAATGAATTGGAAACTGATGTTAAAGAAGCCAAATCAATGTCTATATTTAAAAGAATGGTCAAGGTTAAATTGTTAAACTATCTGAAATGAGTTTAAATAGTAATTCTATGTGATTAAGGAATTTAATGAGTTGTTCATTTCTTTTTTTGTATTTAAAGGAAGTTGTTTGAATTGTTTATCAGAGAATAAGGGGCAGATATAATAAGATAATAACAACAATACAAAACAAGAAAACAACAACACAAGTTTTTATCACAACACAAAACAAGAAAATAAGTTATTGACACAACAATGTAAAGTCACAAGAGCTTTACAAGAAAAAAAACAAGTTATTAACACAACAACAATACAAAACAAGAAAACAACAACACAAGTTATTAACACAACAACACAAAACAAGAAAACACCAACACAAGTTATTAACACAACAACACAAAACAAGAAAACAACAACACAAGTTATTAACACAACAACAATACAAAACAAGAAAACAACACAAGTTATTAATAACAACACAAAACAAGAAAACACCAACACAAGTTATTAACACAACACAAAATAAGAAAACAACAACACAAGTTGTTATTACAACAATACAAAACAAGAAAACAACAACACAAATTATTAACACAACAATACAAAACAAGAAAACAACAACAACACGTTATTAACACAATAACAACACAAAACAAGAAAACAACAACACAAGTTATTAACACAACAATACAAATCAAAGAAACAACAACACAAGTTATTAACACAACAATACAAAACAAGAAAACAACAACACAAATTATTAACACAACAATACAAAACAAGAAAACAACAACACAAGTTATTAACATAATAACAACACAAAACAAGAAAACAACAACACAAGTTATTAACACAACTATACAAAACAAGAAAACAACAAAACAAGTTATTAACACAACAACAAAACAAGAAAACAACAACACAAGTTATTAACAGAACAACACAAAACAAGAAAACACCAACACGTTATTAACACAACAATACAAAACAAGAAAACAACAACACAAGTTATTAATGCAACAACACAAAACAAGAAAACACCAACACAAGTTATTAACACAACAGCACAAAATAAAAAACAACAACACAAGTTATTAGCACAACAATGCAAAACAACACAAATTATTGACACAACAACAATACAAAACAACAACACAAGTTATTAACACAATAACAACACAAAACAATAAAATAACAACACAAGTTATTAACACAACAATACAAAACAAGAAAATAACAAAACAAGTTATTAACACAACAACAGTACAAAACAAGAAAACAACAACACAAGTTATTAACACAACAACAATACAAAACAAGAAAACACCAACACAAGTTATTAACACAACAACAATACAAAACAAGAAAACAAGTTATTAACGAAACAACACAAAACAAGAAAACACAACACAAGTTATTAACACAACAACAATACAAAACTAGAGAAATTGCATTTCCTGCAAAAATGCATGTGTGAATGCCTTTTGTTCAAGAATTAGCAAAAAAACAGCTGAATATTATCTAAAATAGTTTAAATAAGCTTAAATTAGTAGACGGAATCAGAAAGAGCTTAATTGCGAATAATCTGAATTATCTTAAACAATCTGAAACAGTCTGAAATAAGTAGAAATAAGCACAAATGTGGAAATTATCTGAAACAAGCTGTAATGATAAAAAAACAGCTGAATTATATCTAAAATAGAAGAAAGAAGCTTAAGTGTCTTAAAAGGAAGTGGAGAGAGTAGTTTTTGCAGAATTAGGCTGGAAAAAGTTTAAATGAGTGCAATTAATGTAGAATTGGTTTAAACAAGCCTAAATTAACATAACAACAGCTTAATGGTAGCTAAAATAGCAGAAGAAGCTGAAACAAGCAGAAATAAGCACAAAGCAGCATAATCTGAAATATCTGAAACAATGTGAAATTTCAAACGTCTGAAATAAGCAGAAATAAGTAAAATAAAATTGAAATTATCTGCACTAAGCTGAAATTGGCCAACAACAGCTGAACAATAGCTAAAACAAGCAGAAATAATTTTAAATTACCAGAAGGAAATGGGTAGAGCATGGTTTTGCTGTATTAGGTAGGAAAAAGTTGAATTGGTTGTTAAAAAATGTAGATTTGGCTGAAAAAGCAGAAATTAGCATGAAAAGCTAAATAGTAGCTGAACTAACAGAAATTGCTGAATTTAGCAGAAATAAGCTGAAAGGAGCAGAAGATGGAATTAGCTGAAATAATTTACAAGAAGCACAAAAATGTTGTACTTAGCTGAATAAAGTTGAAAGGAGTACAAAACTGTTAACAAACAGCCTAAAGTAACTGAAAGTAGCTAATTTTTTAATTACATTTTTTGATATGACAGCACTTTGTCTTTGGATTCGCTCTCAGCTACCACTAAACCAAATTTCAGCTAAATAGCTCTAAAAATGCCTGAGGTATAGTATTTTTTCCTTTTTAGCTAAGGTGGCCATCTTGGATTTTTTTTTTTTTTTTTTTTTTTTTGGATTCAGTATGTGATAGGTAATGTTCTCAGCTATAACCTCACCAGATTTCAGCTCCTTGTGTGTAAAAATGGCTGAGTTAAACCTACTCAAAAGTAGCGCTGGTGGCCATCTTGGATTTGTGATTTTATTGCAGCATTTGATGAGAAACATTGTCAGCTGTCATCACACCAACTTTCAGCTCAATATGACTAATTTTGGCTGATTTATTGTATTTTCCCTTTTTTACTAAGGCAGCCATCTTGAAATTTTATTTTCTGTCAGAGTCTATTAGAGATTGTTGTCAGCTACTAATATGCCAAATTTCAGCTGACTATCTCTAAAATGGCAGAATTATACTAGATTTTCTGTAAAACAGCTGTGAATGGCTTTAATTATTTTTTTTTGTCAATGTTGGAAATAGCCTTGCAGCTAAAATACCTAAAGTAGATAAAAATGTGAACCATTTAATTAAAGGGTGTGTGAAAAGTTTTTTTCTAAATGGAACAGATAAAGAAGGAATAATGAATCTAGCAGGAAATTTTTCAGATAAGAGATCTAAAGATTGGGCAGTCATGGACATGATGTTTGTAAAAGATATAATGAGTCATGTTGTTGTGCTGTTCACATATATATGTAATCTGTCTTTTTCAACAGGAATATTCCCAAACAGAATGAAAGTAGCCAAGGTAGTTCCTCTCTATAAAAATGGTGATAAATGTGCATTTAATAATTACAGACCAATTTCTTTGTTACCACAATTTTCAAAAAATTTAGAAAAATTATTTATTATCAGATTAGGTAGATTTGTTGATGGGCAAAATATTTTAAGTAACAGTCAATATGGGTTTAGAGCAAAAAATTCTACTTCTGTGCCTCATGGAGTTGATGGAACAAATAACTACAACTGCTGATAAAAAACAATATTGTGGAAGTATATTTGTTGATTTAAAAAAGGCTTTCGATACAATAGATCACACCATTTTACTTCAGAAATTAAATAAATATGTCATTAGAGGACCAGCGTTGCAGTGGGTATGTAGTTATTTGAGGAATAAGAAACAGTTTGTGCAAATAGATGATGTAAGATCTAATTTTTGTAATATCACATATGGAGTTCCACAAGGCTCTGTACTCAGACCTAAGTTATTTATTTTATATGTCAATGATTTGTTTGAATTGATTGTTTTAAAAAGGGGCAGATATAATAAGATTATTTCTTCTTTCTGCTGCCTTTCATTCTATGTTTTGTTTTCATAAATCATATGTGATTGTTGTTATTCATTGTTATGTATTTATTTTTATAAAATGAATACATAAATAAACAAATAAATAAATAATAAACAGTAGCTAAAGAAATGTAGAAAGAAGCTTAACTTCCACCTGGTTCTGATATAGAATCATTTACAGATAAAATTATAGAGTTGATAGAAAAGGGTTGTACCAAAACAATGTTTGTATGTGGTGATTTCAATATTGATTTGGGGAGTAAAAAAAGAGTCCAATATTGGCAGTACTTTCATAGATTCAATGCACACCTTAAATCTTTACCCATTGATACTGAAACCAACAAGAATTACAACTCACAGTGCTACTATAATTGATAATATTTTCACAAAAACAATAAAAGGGGATGTGTTTAGTGGCATTCTAATGACAGATCTTAGTGATCATTTACCGGTTTTTACAATTTACAATAAATATCAAAGCAATATGAAAAAACAGTCCAAAAAAAAAATTATTATAAATACATCTAAAAAAGCCTTAGAGAACTTAAAGAATGATTTAATTAAACAAAATTGGGATACTGTTTACGTGGAAGACATACATAAATCATATGATGTATTTATGAATATTTTGGAGGCATTATATGAAAAACATTGTGTACTAAAGAATTATACTGTGAAGAACATTGTAGATCAACAATGGATGACCAAAGGATTGAGAAATGCCTGTAAAAAGAAAAATTATTTGTATTCTATTTTCTTGAAATGTAAAACACAAGAGGCTGAAGTCAGATATAAACGGTATAAAAACAAACTTGTAGGTATAATAAGGAAACATAAGAAAGAATATTATAGTGATTTAATGAATAAATGTAATGGTGACATGAGGGCAACATGGCGTGTTGTGAATATTGTTTTGAATAAACAGCTAGTAAAAACAGGTAGTTCACAAAATTTTGTAATAAATGATAAGGAAATCAATGATAAAAAAAAAATTGTTAATGAATTTAATAAATATTTTGTGAATGTTGGAACTAGCCTGGCAGCAAAAATAACTAAAGTAGATAATGATGTGACCTACTTAATTGAAGGTTGTGTAAACAGTATGTTCATGAAGAGTAATGATAATGAAGAAATACTGAATATAGTAAATAAATTTGCAGGAAAAAATCTAAAGATTTGATGGATATGGACATGATGTTTGTAAAGAATATACAGTACTGTAATGAGATATGTAATTGAGCCATTCACATATATATATGTAACTTGTCCTTTTCATTAGGAGTACAGGTAGTCCCGACTTCTAAACGAGTTCCGTTCCTACGCCCGTTCGTTAGTCGAAAATCGCCGTAAGTCGGAACGCATTCAACGCGCCACCGTAAATCCGGTTTTTCGCCGTAAGATGGAAAATGTATGCTAACGACTGAACGCACGCACACACTGGTCTATAAACATGCACAGAACGTTATTTACAAACGGTTAGCTAACACAGTGTACCTTGCACATTCATCTAAAAACACATACCTGTACAGTACTATATTTACTGTACAACAAGGTACTGTACTGTACACAACAAGGTACAGAAACAGCACAGCAAAGCACAGAAACAGCATAGAAAAGAAAATGTGCTTACTTTTATTGAAGGGGCGTTGCACAGGAAGTGGAGAGGCTTGTTGGTCCTGATGCTGGTGCAGCAGACGTGCAGCAGACGTGCAGCAGAGGTGCAACAGCAGAGGTGCAGCAGAGGTGGGGTGGAGGGAGCAGAGGTGCAGCAGAGGTGCAGCAACAGAGGTGCAGCTGAGGTGCAGCAGAGGTGGAGGGAGCAGCAGACGTGGAGGGAGCAGCAGAGGTGGACAGAGCAGCAGATGTGGACGGAGCAACAGACGTGGACGGAGCAGAATCTGTTGCAGGCCTCTGCACTGTCTTAAAATACTGCTGCATGCCACTCTGAACTGTGTCCTTCTTCTTCTCCTCCAGGATCTGCTTGTAGCAAGCAATGCAATCCATCACCCCTCTGGCAACCCTGGAGTACCTCTCTATGTCAGGATCCTCAGCCTCAAAACAAGCCATGGCTTCCTGCAACATCCAAAATCCTTTAGCCAAGCCCTGCCTGGTGAATTTCTTGGCCTCTGGACTTGGTGTTGCTTCCTCCTCCTCCATGAGCTGCTTGTCCAGCTCCATCAGGTCCTCAGGAGACAACTCCTCTCCATGTGATGCCAGCAGCTCTGTGACATCCTCCTCCTCGAGCTCCAAGTCCAGTGACTTGCTCATCTCCACAATGTCCTGGATGACACTGGTCTCAGACTCCTGGGACACTGCTGAAGCCTGAACAAACTGGGGACACAGTTTTTTCCACACTTCATTCAGGCTGCTCGGCTTCACCCGATCCCAGGAGTGAGCAATGTTCTTGACAGCCTCTAGGGTGCTGTACTTCTTCCAGAAGTCCTTCAGTGTCATCTCCTTATTTTTGTCTGTTGCCTTCAAAGCATCACCAATCACTCTTTGGAGGTAGTATGCTTTAAATGTGGAGATGACCCCTTGGTCCATGGGCTACAAGAGTGAGGTGGTATTTGATGGAAGATAGACGACTTTCACATCAGGATGAACATTGTCCAGATGTGCAGGGTGACCAGGTGTGTTGTCCAAAAGAAGAAGCACTTTGAAGGGAATGTCTTTGGAGGTGCAGAACTGCTGGGCAGCTGGCACAAAATGGTTGGTGAACCAGTCCTCGAAAACAGCCAGTGTCACCCAAGCCTTTCTGTTTGCCCTCCATATGACTGGCAGCTGACTCTATGTAATCCCCTTGAACGCCCTAGGATTCTCGGACTGGTACACCAACATTGGTTTGAGCTTGCAGTCATCTGCTGCATTCCCCCCAAACAGCAACGTCAGCCGCTCTTTCCCCACTATATGGCTTGGCGCTGTTTTTTCCTCCTTGGCGATGTACGTGCAGTTGGGCAAACGCTTCCAGACAGGCCAGTCTCATCCACGTTGAAAACCTGCTGGGCTGTGTACAACCCCTCCCTGATTATTTCAGCCAACGCTTCTGGAAAGTCACGTGCTGCCTCGACATCACCACTGGCGGCCTCCCCTTGAACTTTGATGTTGTGGTAGTTCACCCTTTCTTCAAATCTCTGGAACCATCCATGGCTGGCAGTAAATTCCTCATCTTCGCTCCCCTCCCCCTTGTCTTTTTTAAAAGCCTCAAAGATGCATCTGGCTTTCTCCTGAATAACCATCAGGCTAACAGGGATGCGGCGTTGATTCTGGTCTTCGAGCCACAAAATCAACATACGCGCCATCTCCACAATCAGGCTGCTACGCTTTTTGGTTAAAACTGTTGATTGCATCAGCACTGAACCCTTCACATGCTCCAGAATTCGAGCTCTGTCTTTCATGATGGTTCCGACTGTAGAACGCGCCAAGCCAAGACTACGTCCTATCTCAGTCGGTGTTTCGCCCCTGTCCGCACGTTTAATTATGTCGAGTTTTACCTCCATTGTGATCGCCTTTCTCTTCTTTGCCGTGCTCCCATCCAAAGACTTCTCTTTTCTCTTTGACGCCATTGCAAAAATCCAATCAATACTACAGTACATCCGTACGAGTCTGTGTCACTTCTTTGTCTACGTACGAATCTGTATCACTTCGCCTTTGTCCTGGGGGTAACAGTACGCCCGTAACCTTCCGCCACTGTAATTTTCCAATGTCACAGCGGTCGTTAGTCCCCGCTCCCACCACTCTCCCTCGTTTACTGTAAATTTCCGCTGTCCTGCCTCTACAGGTGCTGTATATTCTGGCGTAAAGACGCATGAACGCCGTAACTTGAAGCAATGGTTTTCAACGGGGCGCGTTCATAACGTCGAAACGCCATAAGTCGAGACCGCCGTAAGTCGAGGACTACCTGTATTTGTTTCAGAATCTCCCCCTGCCACCTCCTGCTAACTGGTTCAATAATTTTAGGAAGTTAATGACTGACTTTTTTTAATGGCAAAATAAACAAGCCAGGGTTAGAATGCCACTTTTACATTTGCCTTACAATATAGGAGGACTAGGGTGTCCTAACATAACCTGATTTTATTGGGCAGCCCAACTCAGGGCTATTAGATATTATTTTAAAGCCAAAGATGCCCCCCAGTGGACCAAACTAGAATCTGCTTCAGTAAGTCCACCTTTACCTTTTTATATTTTCTCAGATTCAGTAGGCAAAATGCTGAGAAAAAACCCCAGTAAATCCAAATGTTAAAAACATGATCAAAGTATGGTATGAAGTAAAAAACTTCACAAAAGAACCAATATCACAATTTACTCCAATATGTGGAAATCAAGATTTTACTCCTGGGAGGGCAGACTCTATATTTAAACAATGGGCTATAAAGGTAATAAGCAAAATTCAAGACTTGTATCTACCTGGTTCACTGTACATGATGTCTTTTGAGGATCTCAGTCAGAAATTTAATACACACAAAAAATACTTTTTAAAATATCTTCAGCTTAGAAGCTACATTAGGACCAAAAACGACGACTTATCCAAGCCACCAAAATCCCATCTAGAAGAAATGGTCTGCAAAGATAACTGAAATAAAGTTGCAATTTCATAATTTTATAAAATTATACTTCTAAATTCCCCAGAAAACTCAACACTCACATTGCAAGCCTGGAAAAGAGATCTAGGAATAAATCTGTCACTGGAAGAATGGCAATCCGTCTGTACAGAGGCCCATAAACAAACAATTCACTCACAATTAAGGTTACTACAATACAAATGGTTAATGTGTATCTATGTTACACCAGTCAATTTAAATCAGTATAATCCTAATATACTAGACACATGCACAAAATGTTCAGAAGGAGACACTATTTCATTGTATCTGGGAATGTAGAGAAATTAAAACATTTTGGATGGTGTTAAAACAAAACATAGATAGAGCATCTTGTCTCAAAGGACATTGTACTACATCCAAGCCTTTTCATATTAGGTCTGTATCCCCAAAATATGATGTTTAACAAATGTGAACAGCTATTAATTCAGTGTTTCCCCTACCATTATACAGGCGGGGCGCCCCGCCCCGTCAACAGAACCGAGCGCCCCGCCTACCCAACGCTTCAACCACCTGTCGGCACTGACTAAACACTAAACTAGCAGCTCGCAGTGCAGGTGCACTGGATGAAAACCTACAAGCAGCCTCTTCCCTCGTGCTAAACACTCGCTGACAAATACACACACACACACACGCTTGAAAACTCGGTACAAACAGCGCACGGCTCAGGTTTGTCTGTCTCACCCTCCCCCACC
>JARVGS010000400.1:31008725-31024922 GCA_031762315.1 Hypsolebias antenori | reverse complement strand
TATGGATTCACAGCAGTATTTGGACCCAGAATTTACCATGAGTTTGTGAAAACATGTTGATCAGCGTGAGACTAAGTGAAAACGTCCACATTTTTCTAGCAATTTTTAAATCTCCAACCAGTCAGTCCCCAATGAGATACTTTACTTTGCCACATCCTGGACAGTCTTCAACATAAAAAAGAACAGCTGCAGAAAAATCTTTGGTCATGTGCTTGAATCTGTAAGGCCAGAGGCTCACTGCAGACCGATTCATCACTCTCTCAAACAAAGACGACTCATCACAAATATTAAACAGTGTCACAAATATGGGAAAGTCGTGGAGTCTGGCTTCATATAGTAGTAATTAGAGCGTCAACGTCAGTGCTTTAGTTCTTTGAACTGTTGATCTCGACTCTCCAGTGGAAAAGAAGTCAGTTTGACATCTAATCTTGCAGTGTCACAGGTTACTACCAATATTTTACAATCTTAAGCAGATCAGTGTTTATGAGGGCTGAAAATCAAACTGTGTGAGCCAGGCTTTAGCTGCATTGTAGCTGAAATTATATTTGGAAAGGGGGTTTATCAGAACTGGTCTTGTTATTGCAATATCCAACAATAATGTTTGTTTTCCTAATCTTGCACAGCTTTTTTTTTTTTTCCAGAACAGTCGTGTTTCATGTTGTTCAGCTGCTGGATGATAAAACTTGGTATGTATCAGAGCAGCCTTTGGAAGGACGTGACTGACCTGCACACCGACCTGACTGCAGTGTAAGGTCACCCTTCAGAGATCCAGATCAGAGCTTACACACAAACCCAACTCAGATCAGACTGCTTTTTTTAAAAAATATATATGTAATTTCTGACAGTTTATAAACTGTATCTTTAAATAAAAAGCCAAAGAATGCAGGGAGCTGTCTTGCATGTTTTGTCTGCAACATTATATTTTTTTAAAGGGGCATTTTTCTGCATGGCCAAATGATTCATTCATGTGAATCTCAGGGCCAAAATCCAGTGAAGCTCGTGAGCGGAGCGCGTGCCTGGGTGCGCCTGCTGTCTCATTCATGCCTCTCTCTCCTCCAGAGGAGGCTCGGACCTGAAACCTGCTGGACCACAGCAGCCCCGCAGCATCACATAGGGACAGCAGAGTCTGGATTATTCCCGTGGTGGATGAGCTGGGCTGGAAGTGGGACCAGAACGCCCCCAATCCCTTTAAATGATCGTCGCGCCCCATAAATAAACATATAAATAAATAAACCCACGCACAATGCGAGCAACATGCTGCGTTCACGAACCCCATCTTCCTGAGCGGTTCCGACTCCCCCTGACTAGACAGCGACCCACCTGCTTGTGTGGTGTCCGTCAGGTCGTAGCTCATCCCCGGGTACTCCCTCAGCTTCCTGCCGCTCAGGTTCAGGATCCCCGAGCTGACTGCATCCTCCAGAGCCCGGTCCAGGCTGCGGGCGGTGTGGTGCTGCTGCTGCTGCTGGTTCTGGTACTGGCTCATAGCCGGGCTCCAGTGAGGTCCTCCAGGGTACTCATGATGGCTTTGTAGCGCGGTGACAGCTCCCACGCCTCCCTGACCAGACGCCATTTTCAAAAAAAAAAAAAAAAAAAGGGAAGGAAAAAAAAAAAAAAAAAAAAGAAATCGCTCATAGAATAAAAAGAGCTCGAAGCGGTCGACCCACTGCGCATGCGCAAGAAGGCTGCAGTGACAAGAACTGATCGCTAGAGGGCGGGCTTCTGCTGCTGCTGGGAGGGAGGAGAATGATGTGGAGGGTCGGGTAGCCATTTTAGGCTGTAACAACTCCCCGTCCCCAACCGCACCACACCCCCCACCCCAACCTGATTACACCCGCCTCGTGGAAGGCAGGAGTCAGTCACATTAAACAAAAATAATTGTTCAAATGTGGCTCCATCTGAAAGAGGAGCACAATAACTGACCATAAGTCAGCATTTTGGTTGGAAAATATAAATAATAATCAATCTGGTGGAGAGACTGCAGAAGCACATTTCTGATTAATAAAGTACTTCCAATTTGTGATTTTTAAACACTTGTACATATGTATATGTACATATATGTATGTATATATATGTATATATATATGTATATACAGTATACAGTATATACGTATATACAGTATATATGCAGTATATATCATATCTTAGTTAAGTCATAATTTTGATAGTCATAATTTTTAGCTAGTACTGTATTTCATATTTATGAGAGGCTCAAATGTTGAGATGGTTATCATAATCATAAAATACTAGGTCATCGTGCTAAATCATATCTTTAGATCATATGTCCCGTATTTGACTTAAATATGAAAGCGGATCAGCACAGTGAATTTTCTTCTGATTTTGATCTTTGAATTCTGAGGGCAAAACATCTGAAATCTGAGTTCAGTATATGTTCACACTGCAGGCAAAAGCAGACGAAATCCAAATGTTGTTCTCATGTGACTCGTATCAGATTTTTATTTTTATTTTTTTTGTGATAGTCTGAACAAGACAGTTCTGTAAGATGTGTCAACTGGTAACTTCATAGTGAAATTTAAAAAAGTTATATCAAAGTTCATGCTCAAGAATCCAGGTAAACTACTTTGGCTATGGCTGCCTCAGAAGAGTCGACAGGGGAGAGGGCGGGTCCCAGAAACCATCATATCACCAGCACACTTGTTGGGCCACCGTGTGAGTGTGCTGCTTGTGGGACTCAGTTTGTCTGTGGCTCCTCGGACTGATGAAGTCCTTTGGATGAAGGACGAAACATCTAAAAAAAAAGAAAGAAAGAAACTGTGCAGATGACCTGACTGAACTTTGTTGAACTTTATGTGTTTTAATCCGATCTGAACTGTAAAGCCCATCCTTCAGGCCTTGAAAGGCACCTGGAATGTTTTATTTTATTTTATTTTACAAGACAAAATAAAATAAAAACCAAAAAAAATTTCTTTTAGCATATTGACAAAAAATTAAATAAGCTGGATAGCCTATCCCAGTGTGAAATTTATAAAAATAAACAAAATAAGTAACAAGGGAACTATTCAAACTTCTCAGCAGGTTGAGTACTAATGGGGGGTGGGGGGGGGGGGGGTGTAATTTTATACCAAGAATATTGAACAAATGTAATAATGACTTGCCACAGAACTCAATGATATAACTGCTAGAACCGCTTGCCGGAACTGTCCACGGTGTTTCCTCCCACAGACTAGAAACATGTTAGACTGACTGGTAACTCTAAACTGTCTCTAGGTGTGAGTGAGAGAGTGAATGGTTGTTTGTATTGTGTGGCCCTGTGATGGACTGGAGACCTGCCCAGGGTGTCCCCTGCCCCTTGCACAGCGATTGCTGGACACCAGTGACCAGACAGGAAGAAGTGGAATAATCCATCAAAGATAATGGATGGATTCTCAAAGTCCGACATCTGGGTACGTGGTCAAGTGAACATGCTGTATAAGGAGGCTGACATACTGGTCTTGGGCAGGGGTTTGCAGCCTTTATGATCAAAAGAGCCATTTTTCAGAATACAAAGGATGAGATTAACAGTAACATTTTTATGGGTACCAGCACATATTGGAATAGAAGGAAATGAGATGGCAGCTAAGATGGTAAAGAAGGCAACTCAAACTCATAACTTTACAGCACATACAAGTAAATCAGATGCAAAAAGTATCATCAAACAAAAACTGAAGAAAAATGGTAGAAAAGGTGGGATAGAGAAAGAAAACAAAGATGTTTTAATTAGATCAAAAAGACGGTAAGGGGAAACGAGAACTGGACGAAGGAGCAGAAAGGAGGAAAGATAACAAGATTGAGATTTGGACACACAGGACTTAACTATTCACAATTTCAAATACAAAGGCACAATACTGTACAGGAAAATGTGAACACTGCAGACAGGATGAAACAATAGCTACAACATGTTCTACTGGAATGTCAGAAATATGAGCAAGAATAAATGGAGAGTTTGAACAGATAAAAGAAAAGTTTAACATAATATATGCACTACAACACAACTTATAGAGCAAACATATAAGAAAACAAAGTTGATTAATAGAATTTGAAATGTTTATTTTATGATAAACCACACTCCCTACCAGTGGTGGCGGTAATGCACACCTACAGTTTCTTTTTTTACCAACCGCCATTAAGCTCAAGAAGAAGAACTGTCTCGAGGAGGGAGGCGTTGAGCAACATCATTACCATCACCAATAGTCCTTTTCGCACTGACCAGCTCCAGTCGGGAATCTTTTCGCCTCCTGAAGAGTTTTTGTGACATAAACAAATACTTTGTAACCAAAATAATGGCGCAGTAGCACATTGGACACAGTTTGTCCCAAGGTATGAAACTATGTGCACGCGCTGCGGTTTAAACTACGTCCAGTGTTAGCAGCAGAGTAAGTCGTGTTAGCTTGTAGCAAGGATATACTGTATTTTGCTGTAGGGCACGAAGGAATCAGATACTAGTTGTGATACATGTGCAAAGCAACTGCAGAATTAATTAAAAAATGTTGTCTGTATAAAATAGTGTTTGTTTAAATACTGAAGCTGAGTCCAACATTTGCTGGAAGCTAGCTAGGCAAGCTAACGTTAGCTAAGCGAAGACCAGGCCTGAGAGAACCACAGTTTTAGCAACACATTGACTAAAACAGATTTTTATATTTGTATTTTCATGTTTAAATAGTTGGCTACATTTATATGATACAGATTTGTTCCACCTTCAAACCAAGGTGGTAGATGCACATCAACTGATTGCTTCATTGTGTTTTTGCTACCACTAGATTTTGTTAATATCTGTGGTTTTGTTGAGTCTTCCTGTCCTGCATCTTTGATTTGACTTAAGGTGCCCATAATAATGGAAAATATGAAAGAAATGTTCATTCCTTCTTGAGTCTAGTCACCTAGAACAACCACCTTTTTTGTATAAAATGAATTGTTTTCCACTGTCCTCCAATTATTCATACCCTGGATTTGATTTTTTTGATAAAACTCTTGGACAAGCAACACTAAGATTTTTAGATGTCAAGATGAACGTTGTCAAGGTTACCCATGCTTTTTTCTGTTTAATATGGAGCTTGTGTTTTAAAATTATCCCAACTATTGTCCTATTGATGCTCAATAATCCAAGAAGATAACTACAATACAGTATTGAGTCAGGTCCTCTGCACGGATTCTTCTTTGTTGAAATGTTCCATCTTTAAGTCTGAGGAGCTGTGAGCACACTCAGTCTTATCAGCAGCACCTTCTCATAGGTGGTGACAGCCAAAACTACTGTAGTTGTTCGCATCCTTTTGCATGTGAACAACTAGTTTTGGCTGTCACCAGCAAACTAGTTGATCCACGAGAAGGTGCTGCTTACAATACTGAGTTTTCTTGCAGCTCCTCAGACTGAGAAGTCTTTTGCATAAAAGATGAAACATTTCAATAAAGAAGAATTCATCCAGGACCTGACTCAACCTTGTTAGATGAATCTACCTGGATTATTGAGCATGTATCAGGACATTTCTTAAATAAGTTTTTCTGACGTCTTCCCAGAAAGGTCCAATGTTGCTGTTTTCTGTTCATTCTTGACTAATTTTCTTTACTTGGATGTTTCTGATCACAGTCTTGTTGGAAAGTCTGATGATACTCCAGAAGCGTTACGTCTCTTTTTTTTCCAAGAACCTATAAAATATCATTGAATCTGAGTAGAGATTAGGATATGAATCATTTTGGAGTTTGCATTAAAAAAATTAACAAAACTTAAATTGCTAATGTTTTCTTTCTAGCATTAAAGACACTATTTTAATATATCTGATAATTCTCAATCAGGTCATCTGGACAGTTTCTTTTTAGAAACTGTCCAGATGACCTGACTGAGAATTGTCAGATTTGACACCTGGATTATTGAGCATGAACTTTCTTATTTTAATATATGTTTTCTTCTGTCTTTTTTTTTCACATCAGTCTGAGAATGGCAGAAAGAAAGAGAAAACCAGCTCCTTCAATGAAACCACTCAGCAAAAAAGAGCAAGAAGAGCTGAAGAAAAAGGTGTTCTGGATGTTAAAACAGCATTTGTTGTTGTTGTTGTTGTTTTTATGAACATGCGTTTTTATTTTTAACTACAAATTATTAGCAACAATTGTTTTTAATTTCTAAATGTGTGTGACACCAGGAAGTAGAGAAAGCAGCAGAGGTTTTTGAAGAATTTGTGGCATCATTCGGGGCCAATGATGCAAGAAAAAACAAGACTTTTGTGCGAGGGGGGATCGTGAACGCAACTAAAGGTGAGTATCAAGGACCTCTGTCCATTTGTACTAAAGATGATAATGACCTTTTAACTTTGTCTATTATAAGATACATATAATAAGTTCTTCATAGTCTCGTTCAAATGAAAAATCACAAACTGCACACATTTGCATTGTCCTCCCTTTTCTGCATGGGTTATTAAATTGGGATTTGATTGTGTTTATAATATTAAAGTGAATAATTTCACCTTTACTCTAAAACATCTATCTGACCAAACACTGATGAACTTAACATTTTAGAACCAATATCTTGTGAAGTATTTCTTAAAACCTTTTGGATAATTCATAGTCAGCAATCCACTATTACTGCAATAAAACTTTTAAGTAGACATTGCTATAATTTATGTCGTAATAGCAAATGTATTGTAAAGGAATGTAGTAGTAGGAATAGTGGTCTATCTGTGCACATAATTCTACAGGATAATGTTTGTTTTTTCTGACATATTACTGAGTACTGATGAAATTATTATAGTGGCTAAGTTCTATTTTCATGTAGATGTTTAAAGTAATGGCTTAAATATAGCCTTTAATTATTTAGTAAAGTCAAATGGTTTTACACAAAATATTCACAAACCTACTCATTATTTTTGTCATTCATAACAAGAGGCTCATACTCCTGAGCCCAGTTCTGCTGGAGGTTTCTTCCTGTTAAAAGGGAGTCATTTCTTCCCACTGTCGCCAACGTGTTGCTCATGATGGAACGTTGCGACAAAGTGAAGGTTCAATGCAATCTGCTGGTTTCTTTAGATATATAACTTTTACTAAGTGGCATTATTTTGTCCTCCGTCGCAAAGAAAAAAAGGGAATTGGAAATACCCTCCATACCTCACTTGAAAAATGAGTAAGGTATCGACTTCCTTTTTGGTGTGTGGCAACATCTAGGCTTAAAAAAGATCATTATCAAAAATTGGGTGGTCGAGTCAGAATCCACTCCTGTCATCTGAAGAAACTATGCTTTCTACTTTTATATTGCTTAAAAGTATAGTTTTCTCAAATGATTGGGGTGGCCAAATGTTCATCTTTGGGGGCCAAAGCCACCATCGGCCACCCCGGGCTCCTCCATTGCACCTGTTGGTGGATTAAAATTACTCCCTCTGCTCGCCAGGATCAGTTGCTTTGCTCTGCCTCAGATGAGCAAAAAACTCCCTCTGTTCTTCTCCACAGTGTAACTACTACTCACTTGAATATCTTGCACCAAAAACATTAAAGTTTATTTGCATTTCCTGTTCAATTCCAGTTCATAAAACACTAATCTACAAAACTACAAACATTCACTATTCAAATCCCACAGCGACGGCAGCTATAGGTCAGCATACTGTTTGTTTATGTATGTGAATGTTTTTTTTAATGACCCTGTAATGACTTTATTTGGCATTATATAAATAAACTGAATTGAAATGTTGACAGAAGAGCATCACTCTGCTTTTACACATTATTTTAGACCTTATTTGTGTTTTGTGCACGTCTTTTTTTTTTTTTTTTTTTGCAGAGGAGAAAGAAGCAGAAGTCAAGAAAAGCAAGCTGTACCAACCTGCCTCAAAGTTTGTCCCCGTACCTCGAAATGTTTCACCAACATTGTCTGCTGAGAGCAAAAAGTCTGTAAGTGTGTACGGTTTCATATTTAGCTCATCATGCAGGAATATAAAACAACCATATTTTTACCAAGAGTGTTAAAGTATGGCTGATGTAAGAAAGACACCAGCTTCCCAGAACGGAGAAGTATGGTAGGTAAAACTGGTTGGATTGATAAGGTAGCTGGTCATTCAGTAAGAAATTATTTATTAGCTGGTTCACAATGAATATAAAAAATAAAGGTCATAGCGCATTGTCTCGTTCGTCCAGTTTAATAAAGTAAAATTCATTCAGCATAAGTAAAACTGCCCCATCGGTTCTAACAGCTGTTTGTTTCTCGTCTGATGAACAGGCATTAAAAAAAAGGGCAGATGAAAAGAAGAAAAGCAATCTGGAACTCTTCAAAGAGGAGCTCAAGCTGTAAGTTAGTTTGCAGTTTTGTTTGATTTCATGATTCTGTTTTGATCTCGTCTTTTTTTCACCACGTGTGCTTGTGTTCTTCTGTGTGTGGTGAAAATGCAGAATGCAAGAAGAGCGCGAGGAGAGGTATAAAAGGAAGAAAACCGATCCTGATGGAAAAAGTGAAGGAGGACTTGATTATCATGACCTTTCACTGGAACAGCCATGTAGGAGCCCAACCGAATGATCCACGCTCAATTAAATTAAGTCACTAAGTTCAAATTTATGCTAACCTCAATCGTGTTTTGTCCCACAGCTTTGTACGATGACTCAAAGTGGAAAAGTTCCACTAACCTTTCCATTAAGTGCATTAGTCAAAAGGTGAATGAGCTCTTTGTTTTTAATTTGCTTTTCTCAGGGAGAGGCATTTCTCTGATTTCATTTAGATTGTTGTGCACTTCGAAAGGCGGACGTATTATGATATAGTCTTCATACACATGAGCGGTGCACGCTCTTTTCATTACCTCAGCTCCAAGGTCACAAATCAAGGTCAAAGTTTAAACAAGGTCTAAGCATGTCCAGGCCATAAATTAATCTGCTCAAGATAATTTGACCAACCTTCAAACATATATATGCATCATCACTAGACAGTGTTGTACTTTTCATCACCCTAGTTCTAAGGCCAAGGTCAAAAGTTATACAAGGTCTTTGCTTGTCCAGGTCATTGCTGTTGATGGGCTTATAATGTGACGTGTGCGCTACTCTTGTTCCAGATGAATGAAGAGATGCTCTGCAGAGAGTTTTGTAAATACGGCCCCCTGGCCAGTGTTAAGATCATGTGGCCCCGATCAGAGGAGGAGCGCAGCAGGATTTCAAACAGAGCCTTTGTGGCCTTTATGACGCGAAAAGATGCAGAGACCGCCATGAAAGCTCTTGAGGGTAAACTTTTGGAAATATTCTAAATGATCTGAATCACCATCACTCCTCTGTTGTAACTCCATGTTTGACTTCCATATTGAGAGTAACTGCAGGAATGTATTTGGCGTTACAGGTAAAGTGATTATGGGCCTTGAAATGAAACTGGGATGGGGCAAACCAGCCCGCATTCCATTCCAACCCCTGTACACACCAGTTAGGCTGAGAGTGGCACCTCCGCCCCCATCGGGCCTGCCTTTCAATGCTCAGCCGAGGGATCGCTTGCGCAACACTTTCACAAAGTCCACGACCATGTCTAAAGCAGAGCTCGAGAAGGTAAAGTCAGTCTCCTAATAACAGGTGTCAAACTGTGATTTGTGGATAATGCTAAAGTACAAGAGTCAAAATAACTAGAAATACCCTTGTGAAATAAAACAATATTGTGTACTGCCACTGTATACTGTATACTGTATACAGTATATTAAAAAAAAATTTTCTCATTTATGTTAAGCCCCACTAATTTCAAAGTTTAGTGAACCCCTAATCCAAAATCTATTTTCTTTTAAGACAAAATTTAACTCCAGATTTTGTAAATAAATCAAATTACTAAATACTAAATGAGATAAATTGAAATTGAATTACTTAACCCTCAGAAGGTCCTTTAACTTCATGATAGTGTTCCTTAGGGGGAAAATCTACCACCTTTTTTAACTGCTTAAAATAAAAAACATGTAATATTTTTCCACAATAATCTTTTCAATCTGTTGGTGCTTTTTCAGCCTGAAATAATATATATCTAATTTAAAAGAATTTTAACTCTTTTAGGGCCTTTAGTTCTACAATAACTCAATATTTCATTTCTTGAATTAGACAAAATAGTAATTTTATAAAGAAACAAAAAACAGCATTTTTCTCCGTTAGAATGACGCTCAAACAGATTTTTAAATTTTTTTTTTAATTCCAGTTCTAAGTTTTGTGAAGACCCCCAGCCCACCGGATCTTCCATGTCAGGCAGCCAAAAATGGGGCCTTGTTTTTGGTTACCCTTGCATGTGGGCTTAGTGGTTTGATGTGCAAGTTTTTGTTGTTTAAATTATTATTCTAAAACACTACACATGCACAAAGCCAATTTCTGTATTCATGTGTTTATTATTATAATTTGCTTTCACTGAACCGGATATACTAGCAATCTGCTGGAGCTTTCTTTGAAGCGTTTTTTTCCACCTGCATGCATGTGAAACTGCTTTTTTGTACTAAATGTTTTCTTGTGCACACTGCAAGTGTGTTTTTGCCTTTACATCCAAACTAAAGCAAATTTGTCAGACAAAATAAGAAACAAAACTAGACAGTAATGTCCAGGTGAAAAAGACAGACCTTTTCCGGTGTAAGTTCAAAATCCGTCCTGATAAACTTTTATAGAGGCTTTCAAACGTAAAATCTTAACGTCACTGAATGAGGTCATCTAAGAATTAAAAGTATGGTAGTGTATAGAGATAGAGGTTAAAAACAGTGCTGAAAGGAGTGTATTATTTTATAATATGATAAATATGGGATCAGAAATTTATAATTGCATTTATAGTGGGATTTCCCTGTGGTCGATTTTTGCCCCTCTGGAACACTAGGGGGCAGTAATGTTACTGTGAGGTTGTGGGAGTGTCTGAAACAGTTCTGACCAATTAAAAAAATCTAGATGAATTTTTAGGCTGTGTTACAAAAAAAAAAAAAAAAAAAAACCGACAATCTCCCCCACCCCCTCCAGGATAAAAGAAGGATAAAAGAAAAACTTTGACAAAAATAGATGTGTGACAGATTTTTATTTTATTTATTCCTCCTAAGACCTTCTGATGGTTGCATGCCTACTCCAAATGTTACAAGATGCAGGTTTTTGGAATCAAGCAAGTATTTAAAAAAATGCTGTGTATTTTGATACAATAGTGCAATGTTTAGCCTTTTAAATTATAAATTAGCTAATGTTATGTAGATTTTTTTTAATTTTTTTTTATTTTCTGGAATACTGTCACCTACCCCAGTTCATGAATGATTACGAATGCGATCGTTGTTTTCTATGCTGTATTTATCCTGCAGTGTTTCATCAGTACAAGTACTCACGTTTTATTAATTTCCACTATTTGATTTGACTTCACAAACAGACTCTGAACGATGCCGTAGTCAAAGTGGTTATCCCAACCGAAAGGTACACACACTCTTCCTACAACGACTGAGCAGCTGTCTTAACACAAGTGTCATAGGAGAGAGGCTGACGTGCACTGGTCTTGTATCTATGCATAGCCTTTAGCAACCAGGTTTAGGAGCTAATAATGCCCTTGACATGTACACAAGGTAGACAAATCCAGATCTTTGGGGTGTTGCGACATGTGCAGAAATTGGAGGTTAGTGAAGATTTTAAAATACATTTTAGTGTTGAGTTTGTCTCCTGCATAATATCCAGGCATGTTAAAGTCAGAAGTTCATAGTTTTTGTGAATGACTGTTTAAAGACACTTAATTTATACAAATGTTTTTGAGTGCTGGGTTTCCCACAGGTTGGTTGAGACACTGCAGACCGATACAGCTAGAAGGCAGATAGATGTATACATTAAGCCAAGTCAGATCAGCAGTCTACATCAGTTTTTTTTAAGGCTCAGAAAAGTGATTAATTTTAATGGGGTGGTTCACCCAGGAATACCAAAATATACAAACTAAACACATGGATGTAGGATGTTTGTAGTATTCCACACTGGGTTGCTATGATCTCTGGCATCTTAATGTAATCAGTATTTCTGAACGTGTGAATGCTCTGACACAGTCAGCCAACAATCTGTATGGGTCAGTAGTTCAGAAGAGGTCCTATTGATATGTTACTGTAACTGACAGAGATGAGTGTTCACTGAGAGTTAGGACTTAAAACCCTGTCTGATACCGTCTCTCCTCCCACAGACGTCTGCTGGTCCTTATTCACAGGATGGTAGAGTTTGTGGTGCGTGAAGGTCCTTTGTTTGAAGCCATGATAATGAAGAGAGAGAGCAACAATCCCTCTTTCAAGTAGGTGTTCTTTATATGACCAGTATTGATCTTGGGGTTAATAAGAAAATTAGTACTGGGACATACCATACTTTATTTTTCATCTTCTCAGGTTCCTTTTTGACTGTAAAAGACAAGATCATGTGTACTATCGCTGGAGACTCTTCTCTATCCTTCAGGTAAGTTGTGAAATCTGCTGACTAAAAGGTCTACAACACAATCTTTTGATATTTTAAGTCTTATTTTAGCAGAAAGAACTGATTCATGCAGTCGCCTGGTCTTCATCTGTCCCACAGGGAGACACCCCCACTAAATGGAGGACGACATATTTTCGTATGTTTAAAGGGGGCTCACTATGGATACCTCCTGTTCTAAACCAATACTTGGGGAGAACAGAGATAGAGGAAACAACTATTTGTGAGGAGGAGGTGAAGAAAGGGCAGCTCAGATCTGAGTAAGTCTGCCCGGCCCAAACTGTGACCATTTTGTTTATAGCTTCATTTTTATTTTGGTATAGTGTCTGTATGATCATAAACTTTGTGTTGTCCCACCCATAACTTCCGAAAGACTGCAACTTTAATTGCTGATGCATCATCACTAGATGGAGTGTTGTGTATACATTTCATCACCCCAGCTCTGAAGTCAAGGTCACAAATCAAAGTCAAATATTATACAAGGTCTTTGCTTGACTCACACATAACAGCTCATAATTATTGAACAAAACTTGATGCACATTTGTACCACCACTAGACAAAATATCACATACTCTTTTTATCACCACAACTTTTAAGGTCAAGGTCACAAATCAAGAAAAAAACATTATACAAGGTATTTGTTTGTCCTGGCCTTTGCTATAGATGGCTGTATAAAAGTTTGTCGATGGGCGTATACGGTAATGTGCTGAATGCAGTACTCTGTTGTTTACTGCCTGGTATTGTTTTATATACCTCTCTCAGCCACAGAAAGAAACTGGAGACACTTCTAGAGGAGCTGACCCCAAGCAAAGACAGCATCGCCGGTGCCATGATGTTCTGTCTGGACCGAGCAGATGCTGCAGAAGAAGTAGTGGGACACATTGCTAACTCTTTTTCGTCGCTTCAAACATCTCTTCAGATGAAGGCTAGTTTGATTGTTCATGTCTCAATGTAAACACATTTAAGGTTGGTTTATAATTCCCAAGACGTTAAGAGATTGGATCTTGCTGATGTGGTTGTGAGACATTCTTTTTGCTTGGGCATTTTATTTTCAAAGATAAATTGTGGGGGAGAAGTCCTGATAAGCCCCTCCCACAGCAGTGCACATGACTCACAAAGAACACAGACAGCACGGTTGGCAGAGCGCATGTTTATTTTCAGTTGATGATGGAGTTAGAGGAAAATCTGGTATTTTTGTAAATGGAGAAAAGCGCTATTTTAAAAAATTGTCTTAAAGAGACCAAAAATATCACTTGTCATCACTTAGTAAGTCAGTGGACTTCTACAACAAAACTGTGATCTTCTGGACTTACATGCACCTGTTAATAATAGATCTGTCAGCTTTACATGTTCTACTTCCTGATACAATGATAAGGTGAGACACTTGTAAGCGGCTGGACGTGCCCTTGAGAGACGATAGATAAGCTCTGGCTTTACTGTCCACAAGCAGGCCTAGTGGGAGCATCAAAAGATCTATGCGAAGGCCCTCCATGAAATGCATTCCAGCAACGTCTACCATCAACAGCCCTGGGAACTCCAACAACTTTTTTGTCACAGTAAACCATCTCCTTCAACCCAAAACCTCATCACTTACATAAGTGACTGAAGAACACTACAAAAACCTACCATAATTGATCTAAAAAAGCTAAGTCTGGTCCTCTGGACATTCAAAAAACAAAACAAAAAAAAAGGAAAAAAATGTAGAAACGTTTCGTCTTTCGTCCGAAAAGACTTCCTCAGTCTGAGATGCTGTATTCAGCTCAGTCTTATAAAGAGCTACCATAATTGACTTTTTCCACACCAAAGTCCATATCACCCAGTCTGCCCTGACAAACTTGGTAGTCTTATCTGCACCATTATACAAGTCCTAGGATCAAAACCCTCAATCTTCAATGCTTTACATCAGTCTCCCAGCAAGAAGTGACAGCTATTATCAAAGGAATGAAATCCTCCACTTGTGTCCTCGATCCTTTGCTTACCGCTCTGCTGTAAAGAAACATCTCTTTAATCAGTCCTTGTAGCACATCTGTGATAAACCTTTCCCTCAAGACTGGTTTTGTTCCACCTACCTTGAAAACTGCTGTCATCAAACGCCCCTGAAAAAAACAATCTCAGATATAGCTCAACCTCCCATTTCTGTCCAGAGCTCTGAAAACAATTCTGGCAGCCCATCTGCATAACCACCTCACCACTAATAACGTAAGGGGTATTACAGTCGGGGTTTCGTTCAGCTCACAGCATGGAAACAGCTCTGGTCAGGGTCACAAATGATTAGGGCTGGGCGATATGGACCTAAATTAATATCTCAATATTTTAAGATAAATGGCGATGTACTATATATATATCGATATATTTTTCTTTCCATAAAGTAATAACAAAAATATATTTTGGAGTCAAAGCTTTGTCCCAGTTGTTACACAGGCACGTTTATTAACAACAGATGTAAATGTACAAAATAAATGTCTAAAAATGTTTTTAACATATATTAAAGTTTGTTTTTTAGACATTTATTTACAGAAAGAGAAGACAGCAGGCAGATTTTCAAGTACAGTATAATACTATTGTTTATATCAATATAGTCTCATCTTATAGCGCAAATGAAATTATCTCAATATTTTTAAAATACAGTATCGACATATTGCCCAGCCCTACAAATGAATTTCTGATGGTGGCTGATGCTGGTTGTCCCTCCCTACTGATCCTTTTGGACTTGAGTGCAGCTTTTGACACTGTGGATCATGGCATCCTTCTCCATCAGATACAACACTCTGCAGGATTGACTGAGACAGTTCTGGAATGGTTCCGCTCTTACCTGTCATACTGAGCTGAGTATTTCTCCATCAGAGAAGCAAGATTTGGGACTAACAGTCACATGTGGTGTCCCTCAAGATTCAGTCTTAGGGTCCATGCCATTTACCCTCTACATCCTCCCCCTCAGATTCACTCATCTATCTCTACCATAATCCTCTGGACACAATGTTCCCTTTTCCTCTAAAGTGATTAATCTTAGTGTAAGATTTGATTCTCATCTTGCATTTGAATCTCATATTGCAAGACTTCCTTCTTCCATCTTAAAATCATTTCCAGACTCCGTCCATTACTCTCCTTTTCCGATGCTGAAAGACTTGTTCACGCCTTCATATCCTCAAGACTGGAATACTTTGTCACACTTTTTAATGAAATTCCATCCAAGTACATTCAACAACTTTAATATGTACAGAACAGTGCAGCCAGGATTCTGGTGAAGCAAAAGAAACATGACCACATTAATTCAATCTTTATTTATACATGTTAGTCCCATTGAGCCTCGAGGACTCGTTTACAAGAGAGACCTGTTTTTAACAAAGAATGATGACAATAGTGGACAACAATGACAACAGTAGACAATCAAAAAAGAAAGCATATAAATTGACAAATAAATAGAAGAAAATTATATTTAAAAAAAACTAAACAAAAACAGCTAGATTATAAAGCAATATAAAATAATAAAAACGAACATGTCTGCATTGGTTTTTGCCATGAACTGAACAGTTGTTTGAAGCCATTTAGAGAGGTCACAGTCAAGAGCTTCAGATCTTTTTGCAAGGTGTTCCAGGAAACAGGAGCAGAATAGGAGAAGGCTCTTTTGCCTAATTCAGTCTGTACTGAGGGAACACTGCATGTAATAATGTCCTTGGAGCACACGCTGTAGCTGCATTCACGCAGTGACATGTAGGAGGAGATGTATGAAGGCAACAGACCAAGAAGTGATTTGAAGATGAAAATGTACCAGTGAGAAAGTCTGTGTGAAGTTAATGATGTCCAGTTAACCAGTGAATACAGGGTGCAGTGGTGGGT
>JARVGS010000400.1:30911691-30924376 GCA_031762315.1 Hypsolebias antenori | reverse complement strand
CTTGACAAGTGTAAGAATACAATTCTGTAAAATTACCCTGAAAATAAAGTCAGTGTAAGATTTATGTAACTACAGTAGCCTATTTATAATTTGTTCTTTCATAAGATGAATAGATAAGTTGTTTTGTTTTCACAGGAGTATGAATAATTTGTTCAAAATATGAAATAGGGTAATATTCCCATAATTAAAACAAAAAAAAAAAAAAAAAAAACCAAACAAAAAAAAAAAACAAAAAAAAACGCATGAACGTTGGTAATGTTTCACGGCAGATGGCAGCACCTTCAAGTCTTTACCCAGGGTTCAGTAACTGTTACGTCATAAAAACGCGACAGGCCACGGCAGCTCTGGAAATGAGTAAGTCTTTGTTATGGGCCGTGGTATTGAAGTCTTTTTGGGTTAAATACGAGGTTTATTAGCGCTTTCATAGACTTCTTCAGGCCGTGTTTGTTTTCAGCTGAAGGCCTCTCTGCGACTCAATTTATTAGAAATATTTTCAGGCTAATGTTAGCGAACGGAGGCTGAGCTGTTTTTATCGGAAGCAGCGTCATTTGTAAACAGCTAATGAAGCTAATGCAATTAATAAATAAACTGACCCACCGCAGCAACGCAACCGGTTCAGTGTAGATTAACGGATTAAACTTTATTAAAACGTCTGAATCCTCAGTAATGGCTTCCAGGAGGACCGGCTACACGGCAGCTAGCATGGATACGTCTCCGGTCCACAACCGGAAACAAAGTATCATTAACCCCGACAGGATCGAGTCCTGCTATGATCACAAAGCCCAGGGCAGCATGACCGTGACGTCACTCAAATCCCGTCTGGCTCCGACCATTCAGACCGCCATGTCCGCAGCTGTGGACACCCTGCTTGGTGAGGTGGTCCTGGTGCTGAACGAGACCCAGCAGGAGCTGCTGCACAAGGAGCAGGAGAACCAGAGGCTCAAGGTGCGGCTGGAGGTGTCCGAGAGGGAGCTGAAGACTCTGCAGGAGTGTCTGTGCAGTGCCCAGAAGCTCATAGACCAGCTGCAGGTGACCTACTCGGGCCCCCAGGCCATCAACCAGTCCGTGTTCGCACCTTCACTGTCCTCCATGGCTTCAATGACTGCAGGCCTGGACCAGGATCACCAGAACCCCAGGAGTGTGAACAGAGCTGGGGTGGACTTGGGTCTCGGTGGCTCAGTGGAGGACTCTATTCATGGGTTTGAACCACGAGAGGATTACAAAATGTGCCAGCTTTCGATCCAGCCGGATGGCTCTGTAACCAACCACGCTCTGGACTCGTTTGGATCCAACACGTCTCATATGTGCTCAGATTCCAGCAGACCAGGTAAATATATGAAAAAAAAAGCATCTGTAAGTAACCTATGGTGTTTGTGTGTTACTACACTTCTGCATCTGCTCACCACTTCTTGTGTTTTTATTTGTTCTGAAGATGACAGGCAGCCTCAGGGACCAGGGGGAGCTCCCAGATTTGAGATTAAGGAGGAGCAGGGACTAGTTTCTGGCTCTGCTCAGCCCAGCAGGAAGGACCCAGGCTTGCATACCGACAGTCAAGATGGAGAAGGATCAGCTCTCACTGTTGGGGACATCGGTTATGCTCAAGTTGGAGATGAAGTCAGCTCCCAGCGCTCTTTCACTCACTCCCTGCGACACCAGAGACCGGTGCGTGAATGTAGCAGTACCTTGCAGCAAGGTGGACTCGACGGACAGAAACCTTTGCTCAGGTCTTCAGGAGCGGGCAGGGGAGAAGGTGTCTCACCAGGCAGAGCAGAGGACTCTGCGGGGCCTTCTGCTCCTGACCTGGCAGGGGAGTCCTCCGCAGATCGCCCCCACCACTGCCTGGAGTGCGGAAAGACCTTCCGTCTGATCTCCAGCCTGAAGAAGCACATCCGCATCCACACGGGCGAGAAGCCGTACCCCTGCGGAGTCTGCGGCCGCCGCTTCCGCGAGTCGGGGGCGCTCAAAACGCATCTGCGCATCCACACCGGCGAGAAGCCGTACTCTTGTTCCGAGTGCGGGAACTGCTTCCGCCACCTGGACGGTTTGCGCAAGCATCGCCGCACACACACGGGCGAGAAGCCGTACGTGTGCGCCATCTGCGGGAAGCGCCTGAGCCGCCTGCAGCACCTCAAACACCACCAGCTCATCCACACCGGGGAGCGGCCGTGCTGCTGTCCCTTCTGCAACCGCACCTTCAAGGAGCCCGCGGCGCTGAGGAAGCACGTCCGCACGCACCGCGAGGAAGGCGGTCACTTGGGAATGGGCCCCAGTGAAGACACGGACCCGGACGCCCTGGACGACATGAACAACCTCCACCCCGCGGCTCCCTCTCCTCAGATGAGGTTTGGGGAGTGGGGGGCTGAGGAGGAGGACGGCTCGGCTGTGGACTGTGTGTAAGCCTGGTTACAAACGCAAACTGTTGCCTTCGTGTTAAAAACTGTGAAAATGTTTTCATCCTTGTTCTGTGCTTTAATTTTAATTAGCAACGCATCAAAGTTAGTTTAACGTGAGCTCTCATTCTTACATTTAATGATCTCTGCACTTTTCATTTCTTGTAAAGCAGCAGCGCCCGGGTTGTTCTTTTTGCCACATTTTCATAAAACAAATTAAAAAAAGATTGGAAATTAGGATCACACACAAGTGACTTTAACTCAACCAAAACCAGAGTCACATCTGCTGTTTGACCGTTCCTGAACTGGATCTTTGACAGAACCAGGACTTCCTGGTTCGGGCTGGCTCGCGCTTCACGGAGAGAAACCAACCACATTCACTTACCAAACTTATTTCACTCCAATTATGTTCAAAACCTCATTTTAAAATAGTTTTTACAACATTTTCACTATTAAGTTATTTTTAAGATGAGCTAGGATGACTCAACTGGTTTTTATTTTATTTTTTCAGTTTAATCAGACATTGCTACAAAATGCAATATTTTTTAACTAGAGTTGTAATAAAATTACAAATGTACATAGTTTCAATTTGCAGCTTGTTCTGCCTTTATAATAATCATAATAATAAAAAGTTTATTTTAGTGGGTGTTAATTAATTATTTTTCATTGTTGAATTAAATATCCAAACAACGTGCCAAACCTACAGGAACCTTCTGGACATAATAATTAACAATAAAGTAATTGTTTCTAAAAATGCCTTTTTCAGCCACTTGCTCTTTAACAGGTTTTATTTTTACATTTCACCTGTCTAGTCTTATCAAACGTCTGGACACGATTATTTATTTGAGCTAAAGGATGAGGTCCAGCTTTAATATGGTAAATTCAAAATTTTATTTGTTATGAAGTGAATCTTTTGATCCAAGTCCTTTTTAATTTTAATTTACGGTAGCTTTTGTTTTTAAACATTAAAATATAAAATAACATGAATTTTAGTTGATTGCTAAAATCCGATCCTGATGGATAGTTTAAAATTTTAATTTAGGGATGCTTTAAAAATAAAAATGCCTTTGCAAATGTATCTTCAGTTGTTTTCAAATTTTGTCATATAAAAAAATAATAATTACAGGATCACATTAAAACACGTTTAGCTCCATTTACACGTTTGTTTTTCTTTCAGTGAAGCCCGAGCTCGTCTTTAACTCCAGTTAACGTCTTGACCTCATTTACTGTTTTTTTTTTTAATTTTGTTTTTATCTTTCCACCTCCATTCTCATAATATTACATGTATTGTTTTAAAATATCTGTATTTTTTTTCTGCTTTTACAAAGTATTTTTCAGATTTGTTGGCAGCATTTTGTTCTCCGATAGTACCCGAGCACATTTTATGTTTATTTTCAGACATGTGCATTAACATTCCTGTTTTTATTTTAGGTCTGTGATGAACTAATTATATCAACAAACTAGTTTTCTACACACATTCACATATTTGCTTCTTTTTTTAACATTACTTTTTATCCATGTTTATGTAAATATAAAATGTAGTTATGTTGGTATTCTATTTAGGTTAAGGACATACGTTTTTGTAAAAAAAAAAAAAAAGTGTCCTTACCTAAAAACATAACACAAATTCAGTTTGAGTTTGTTAAAATACAGTGTAAATATACACAAACAGGCAACCTGAACTCATTTCGTTATCTGTTTGAGCTTCTGTGTAACTTGACGTAAACAAATATAATAACCTCACTGTACGTACGTACTATATTTACTGGTGTCCTTGTTGTACATGACACTAAAAGGGTAAAAATGTTCTGAATGCAACCTGCCTGAGTTGTCCTTGCCCCAAATAATTGTAATTAATTTGAGCTTTCTTCAGTCAGACCTCAGCATGCAGGTTAAAGGACGCTGTTACTCCTAAAAAGGTAACAAATGTGAAATGAAGTTACTTTTTTAGTAGTAAAATGTACATATTCACATCCTGTTAGCTCCTGTAAATGTTACTACAATAAAAAGCCTTGTTCGTACTCTTTCCCTGTTAATTTAGATGAAGTTTTAAAGTGAGATGAGTGAAATGATGACAGCTGAGAACTTATTTTCCACCTTTGTCTCCTCAAAAGTTTTGACAGCAACTGTCGAGTAACGACGACTGTTCGAGAAGCAACATGAGAACGTTTATTCACAAAATCCAAAAGTGTTTCTGTTGGAATCAAATCCACTGGTTTACGTCTAACATGCAGCTCGTCAACATCCTGATCTTATCTCAGCGAGCTGGAGCCAAAAGAACAAGATTTTGATGCCACACGGAGATTATCCTCTTCATACTGTCACAGATTCATGAGTCATAAAATAAAATGGCAGCTTTGTAAAAAAAAAAAAAAAAAAAAAAAAAAAAAAAGAAATCAAATTATGTGATTATAAACAAACACCAAAGAGACTCGTTAAAGATAAGCACAGGTGCAGATTTCCATATCGGGCTTCATGAAAATAATCTGGTATTAAAGCAGGTTTTGAATTATCCTAATCTAACAAGTGTCCAAAAACACAAATTCCACCATAAATATTTAACAAATAAAATAGGGAGAGTGTGTAGAAAAACTGTACATTCCAAGATTTAATCACATTAGATGAATGTTTAGCAGCGATACCTCTTCATCGTCCTGACAGACTGTTCGCACGTGGTTGTGGAGGAACTTTGGCCCGTTCTTCGAGTATGTGTGAATGTAATGTTTATAAATTAGTGTTCAGGTAACAAGACGTGATTGGATGAAGGAGCCCGATGAGCTGGACGGTGATCGGCTCCCTGATGAGACAGTGGTGCTGCGTAAAGGTGAGCTGCCTAAGTAGTGGCGCAGGGTCTGCCCCACCCAGCCACCCACTGCTGCGTCAGACAACTCGCTGTAAACATCAAAGTTCATGCTCGATAATTCAGGTAAAACACCCGACATCATTCAGTCAGGTCATCTGGAAGGTTTCTTTTTTATTATTGTTGAGATGTTTCATCCAAAGGACTTCATCAGTCCGAGGAGCCACAGCAAACTCAGTCCCGCAGGCAGCACACCCACATAGTGGGTCAACCAGTTTGATGGTGATAAGATGGTTTCTGGGGTCCACCCTCTCCCCCACCGACGACTCTGAGGAAGTGGTTCAAAACATCAAAGTTCATGCTCGATAATCCGTCCAAATATAATCTCAATAGTAAAAGGGCGGGCCCCAGAAAACCATCTTATGTGGCTCCTCAGACTGATGAAGTCCTTCGGATGAAGGACGAAACATCTCAATAAAAATGAATCGTCCAGTTGACCTGACTGATCGCTGTAAAGAGTCTTGTGGAGAGTTTGTAGGAGTGGGCAGCCATTTAATTTAAGCTCTTTTCCTCCTGTAGTCCTGATCATTTACGTTTTGCTGGTTCTTTTGGCCGGAGCGCAGCCTGGTGCTGGTGAGACTCCATTTTGCACCATGCTTGTAGAAAATCATCATCCTTCCACCACCGTGCTTGATAGTATGAGAAGTGTGTTAATATTTTGAGTTTGGGTTTCTTCATACATTTGTATTTCGGTCTCATCTGTCCCGAGGACATTGCTCTTGAAGTCCTGGGGTTCGTTTAGAAGAAAATATTTGCAAACCAAAGTTGTGCCGCCTCGTCCTTTTTAGAGAGAAGAGGCTTCTCCTGCAACCCTTCCAAACAAGTCATATTTATTCAGTCTCCCTCTCTCTGAATGTTAGTACACTGCAATATGAGGTCTGTAGAGTATGAGGTTATGCACTGCATGGTCTGCCCTTTGGGTGAATTTCCTGGAGTGTCCACTTGATGATCTTAAAGATTGTCTGCTTGTGAAAAACCTCTCACTGTGTAACAAAGGACACCAAATTATTTGAAATGTCCTTTAACCCTGAGTGGGACAGTTGCTTCTCTTATTGTTGATGCCTTTCCATCTTGGCATTGTCTCAACACACGTACATTAGATCAGCAACATCTGGCTACTACTGCTAACCTGCACTGTTTGGAGAGTATTTACTAGAGCTGAGACAGAAATATGTTTTAAGAGTTTTTTTGTTGTTGTTTTGTTTTAATTAATTTAAATATATTACATACGAGCAAAGGAGTTCTGGTGTAAGTCATGGTCTTTTTCCCCCTTACATTAGAGATTTAAGGCGTGTCAGCCGGCAGCAGTGTGGATGTAAACAAATGTAAGCACATTTTATGGCCAGCTGTCCTGCAGCTGTTGAGATGTTTTACCTAAAACCACAACTTTCATCCCTGCAGTGGAGCTCAAGGACTGTCAGAGTCCTTAGTCTATGTGGAGACGATAAATGTTCATCAGAATAATGCAGCTTTTATGTTGCTGGAATAACAATAAGATCCATGGATTGATTTATTTCAGACAACTTGACTGTATATAAAGCATAAAGCAGAATTTCTTCTTTCACAGCTTCAGATCTATTACTGCAAGTCAGAAAATCAAGCTGAAGTCTTCAGTGTTCAGGAGTTTCAGTGTCAAGTTAGTTTAGGCACTAGGCAGCACATTAAAGACCATTAAATCTGATTAACGTGCTTTAAGACTTAGTCAAACAAAGTGATGAAATACAGCACCGTGCTGTATTTCATCACTGGCTTTACGTGCTGTCCAGTAACGCATAAAATGCAATGAATGAGAAGAAGAGCTCAATAGAATAAACACGACTAAATACAACATTTCTAAATGTGAGATTTTAAACAAAACAAAACAAAAAAAGATTATGTGTAGAATTATAAATGTTTGTGTATATGGAGATGTAGGCTAGGTTTTTTTATTGACTACCTCCGAAGATGAGGGGTGATGATGTTTTTGCCTGTATTTTGTAGTTTTAGCACAACATCTGGAGGACCAGATGATGGCCTTTAATGAAACTCAGAAAGGAGTCCTCAAATGTGCAACTACACTTTTGGAGTCAACCCCATTCAAAATGTCTGCCACAGCTGAGCAACCTGAGCAAACACAAACATGGCACTGACTCGGCCAGTTGAGCAAATATTGAGCTAACATTTGATGTGGTAGTGGAGAGTTATTCCCAACACAACTTGAGCGCTAATTGATCTGTTACCTTTGCCTGTTCGCAAATTGTCTCATGAACCACTAAACAGATTTTGATAAAATTCCCAGAAAGTTCATCACTGGGCACAACTAATGGACACAAACATAATTATAACTCCGTTGATTTTATAGACATTGAGCTAAAATGTGACGCGGCAGTAGCCGAGTCGTCCTCAACACCATCTCTGAGAGATCGCCGTGCTGCATGATGTCATTTTTTTAACAGTCATACCTCGAGTTAAAACTCATTCCTTCAAGGAATGCTGGATCTCTAATGTTTTCTGGGATTATTCGTTTGGATCAGGCAAGAACCAGCAGATTAGTTTCAAATAAATCGGATTAGAACGTGTCAAACTTTCAATCGTATTGGTGTGTTTGTGTCCGGCTCGTTCTGCTGCAGCTTGTTGTTGTGCAGAGTTTATTCCCCTGATCATCCCAGAGCTGTTTTTACCTTCAGCTTTCTTTCTCTTTCCTGCTCCTCTCATCGTCCTGCAATGCACGGAGGGACTCGAGGTGTCTGATTGCAGAAGGGAAGTAATCATGTTGCACCAACAAACACTCGGGGACATTATGCGACCTGCGGCGTGTTTACATTCTGCGTTTTGGGCAGAAAAATGTGAGAGCAGCTCTGTGGACTCTCTGCGGGCCTGGTCGCTCATTTCCTCAACGACTGAAAGAAAACTCTCACTTATTTTTTTGTAAAGGAAGTGACTCAGCCGTTTGTGGTAATTTCTCTTTGTCCCACTCTGATCCTGACCCCCGTGAACCTTCTGCTGGAGTGCACGTGCATTTTTTTGATTCAGCGTGATCAATCGGCATGCTGACTTTTTCTGACTGAGAGCCACAGCTGAGCAAATCACTCAGCCCACTTGGGCTTTGATTAAAGTGTGGTGTCGCATTCACTGTCTGGCTTTTATGTGTTTCCCTGAGAGCGCACGGCTGCAGAGTTGGATGTCATTCAGGTGGTTGTTTACATGAAACTCTCTTGCATGCGATGCTAATCTTCATGCGGCAGAGAAATCACCAGAATTCAACTCTACTTTGACAACGTGGAATATATGAATTGCCCTTAACCTTTCCACAGAGCCTCACTTTAAAAGATCTGAACTATGTTTTTAATGTGTATGCGTTAAAGGATGTATAAGGGTTGGAAATAACTCCAAGGTCCACCGCAGTAAGGAGGGCCAAGTTAATGCCACCCAGAATAAGATTCTGGCTGAACAGTTTGTTCTTAAGGCCCTCCACTTCAAAGATTTCAGTCATGATTGTCGTCTAATAATTTGATTCAGGCAATTCCTAAGTTTTATTTAAAGACATCTTTTCTTGTTTTTCGAAAATCTTCTTGGTTCAAAATATGCAAAGTTCCAAGTTTTTTAAAGCTGCAAACATTTATAAACAGAGGACAAGGTCCAAGTTTTCTGGAAAATGCAATAAAATTTTGAATCAGACCCCCGATCTCATAATTTACTCTTGTGGTCCAGGCCAACAAAGACTGTAATGACCCTCAGGAGGGAAGGGAGGGAGAGTCCTTTGCACAGTTTTCAGTTTGAATTGAGAACGCTGCTCATATGAGAAGCCAAATATCTTCAGAATACTAATAAAGAAGTCACACTACAATAACGTTGAGAAGTCCTATATGACTGGGAATCAACGCGACAGTTGGGCAGCATTATTTTTTCCAGAGGGTCCATGTGTCTGTTATTGAGATCACAAAACAAACTGAAATATTGCACAAGATGCTACGTTTCTATCATACTCCACATTGAATCATTCGCAAAAAAGACATAAAAAACGACTGATTTAATTGATGAAAATGACAATACTAGAAGGAAATGGTTTGTTCTATACTTAATTACTGGGTAAATGCATCCCAAATAAACCCGTGTTTTCGTGAAATATCCAACTACCGAGAAGTAGTTTTAGAAAGACTCAAAGTATGTAATTGTATCAGCGTACCCACCCACTGAGCATATCCCAAATAATGTTTTATTTCAGTTCAGTCTATTTATACAGCACCAAGTCCCAACAAGAAGTCGTCTCACGGCACTGAACAAAAACAGTCATACACATTATAAGTCGATTACGGTAGTAAAAGTTATTGATCCAAGGAAGCCAGCAGACTCGTTGAATCTTCACTTTGTCACAGACTCCCATCCTGAGCAAGCACAAAGGCAAGAGTGGAAAGGAAAAACTCAGTTTTAACAGGAAGAAACCTCCAGCAGATCCAGGCTAAAAAAACAAGTTAAGATAAAAATAATTACAAATACAAACAGGTAGAGTAAAGCAAGTAAAGAGCAGCAGCAGAGTGAGGAGATGTGGTCAATATGTCCTCTAGCAGTCTAAGCCTATAGCCATATAACTAAGGGATAGCTCAGGAAACACAAGCCAACCCTAAATACAGGATTTATCAAAAAGGAAAGACAAGCCTAATCTTAAAACTGGACAATGTGTCAGCCTCATAGACTGAAACTGGAAGTCGGTTCCACAAGAGAGGAGCCTGATAACTGAAAGATCTTACTCCCATTCTGGTTTTGGAAACTAGGAACCACAAGTAAACCTGCAGCCTGAGTGCAAAGTGCTCTGTTACGAAAATATGGAACAATAAGATCTGCAATTTAAGATGGGGCTAGGTTGATGAGAGCTTTGAACATTAGAAGTAAGATTTTGAATTTGACAGGGAGCCAGTGGAGAGGAGCTAAAAATAGAACAATATGATCTTCCTTATCGACTCTCATTGAAACTCTGGCAGCAGCATTTTGGATCAACTGAAGACTTTTTAAAATATTTTTTATTAAAAATGATTCAAACATTTATTCTAGCATTAGCCTTACTGACATAATAATCAGAATGTTGATTTTTTTTTTTATTTAATAACCCACAACCGCCTGAAAATGGGTCTGTGACCCACAAGATGAGAATAACTGGATTACCCCTTTAAGTCTTCATAAAACAGAAACAAACAAAAACAGGTAGTGGCCCAAGCACACAGCCCTGTGGAACTCCGCAAATGACTCTGCTGTAAATAAATAGATAAATAAAATTAAAATAAAATTATGGCTGAAACCAGCTTAAAGGTGTTCTCCAGACTCCTCCCTGACATGTCCAAGTACTTGTAAGAGAATGTTTTGAATGCAGAACTGAGATCCATCAGTTACATTTATTTAACACAAAAGCATGTTCAGTCAGTCTAAATGGGGTATCAAGTTTTGTGTTACAAATAGGTTTTTTTTGTCCACAACCTCCTGAAAACAGGTTTGTGACCCACAAGATGAGAATAACTGGACTAGACTATCTTTTCAAGGCTTCATAAAACAGAAACAATCAAAAACAGGTAGTGGTCCAACACACACCATAGTTGCTCTATGGAACTTCACAACTACCTCTGAGCTGTGTGAGAATAATTAATAATTTACAAAATCAAACTGCAATATGACTGAAACCAGCTTAGAGGCGTTTTCTAAATTCCTCCCTAACATGCCCAATCCTGGTGTTTGAATGCAGCACGATGACCCTTGGTTTTCTGCTTTTAAACTCAGACAAGACTGAGCTTTTATTTTTTGGACATGTGCATCTTGGAAATGATTTTTTTTCAGCCTTTCTCCCTCTCTGGATGCTCTAATGTTAAAAATCTTGGTGTTATTTTGATCAGGACATGTCTTTTATCCCCCACGTTAAAAACTTTACTACTGTAGAATCACCTTCTTCTTCCACTTGTATAATATAACTAAAATTAGAAACATCTTATCTAAAAATGATGCAGAAAAACTGGTTCATGCATTTGTCACGTCTACAAAAGACTGGACTATTGCAATGGTTTGTTATCTGGGTGTCCAAATACTTCTTTAAAACGTCTTCAGTTAATCCAAAATGCTGCTGCCAGAGTTTTAATGAGAGTTGATAGGAGAGACCGTATCGCTCCAGTTTTAGCTTCTCTCCAGTGGCTCCCTGTCAAATCCAGAATTTAATTCAAAATCTTACTTCTAACGTACAAAACCCTCAACAACCTAGCTCCATCTTTTATTACAGATCTTATTGTTCCATATTTTCCTAACAGAGCACTTCACTCTCAGACTGCAGGCTTACTTGTGGTTCCTAGAGTTTCCAAAAGCAGAATGGGAGGAAGATCTTTCAGTTAGGGCGGTGAGCATGTCCAGAGACAACACACAGAGGCACTGCAGAGTTCAGATAAAATAGCTCAGTTCAAATAGCTCCCTCTGGAGAGATCCATACACACTCAGGGCGTGCCAAGGATGGCTAAGGATGAATCCAAAGTGTCCTGAAAGGACGACAGAAAGTTTATTCACCTGGCCCCCTCTCAAAAGTCCATGGAAATTCCTCGATAGCAGGGGAGCAGTGCTTAATTTGAGCCATATCCTGCCGCAACAAGATCCGGGAACTCCCTCATTTTCACTGTGTGCGTTCCGGAAACGCACATGGTGTCAGCTCATCTGTCGGCTCTGTCAGCTCACATGGTGTCATCTCTGTCAGCTCATAAAAGTCCACGAAAGCCCATAAAAGTTCAAAGTAATCACAGATTTTTATTGTGATTATTTATTAAAAATACAACGAGAGGAGACATTGTCCGTGTCTGTGGAGTGATTACTGCTGCAGCAGGCGCAACAGCAGCTTGCGGACATTCTCCTGCAACAGAGATGCTGACTGCATGTCCCGCAAGGATGAAGCGTGTTCATCCACCTTCAGCTGCATCTCAGATATGACTGGCCATATGGAATTTTTGACATGGGTGGAGTGTCAGCTTCATCAAGCTTAGCTGTGCGCCCTGCAGACAGTGCATGTTTTACGCACAGGAGCGTCAACAGCTCTGCAGAGCGCGCACAACTGCTAGTGTGTCAGAACTCCTGCATACATTTCAAAGATAATAAATTTAAAAAGCTTACAGCAAAAAAAAAAAAAAAAAAAATAAATTTTTTATGTTCATTTATTAAATTATCACGTTTCAAAATTTGTCAAAATAACAGCGATCAAAATGATAAAAAGACAGTCCTATTTATTATCTAAAATAAATGGATAGATGATTGTTCTTAGCTGGACAACAGAGAATTGAAGGACCTGACAGTGGTAACAGAGACTGGAATAGAATAATGCACAGAATTCAGCTGAGAAGAGTTCAGGTCAGACATTAAAGTTTGTGTGTGTGTGTGTGTGTGTGTTGGGGTGGGGGTGGGGGGTGGGGGGTTGGGATGCTTGAGAGAATCCAAGCTGCTA
>JARVGS010000400.1:30818407-30829801 GCA_031762315.1 Hypsolebias antenori | reverse complement strand
AAGTCTTCGTGCGACTAGTTCGCTGTGGTGACCCCTAACGCAGGGAGAAGCCGAAAGAAGAAGAAGGAAAAAAAAAAACTTGTTCAGAGCATAACTTTTCATC
This sequence comes from Hypsolebias antenori, assembly GCA_031762315.1. Lineage (NCBI taxonomy): Eukaryota > Metazoa > Chordata > Actinopteri > Cyprinodontiformes > Rivulidae > Hypsolebias > Hypsolebias antenori. The sequence continues at coordinate 30,829,698 of JARVGS010000400.1, read as the reverse complement.
CGTAAGATGATTTTAAGGAAACTTCATACGAGTTACCATAGTACTAGACAGTGTATTGTGTTTTCATCACCCCAGCTCTAAGGTCAAAGTCACAAATCAGGTCAAATGTTTATAGGTCTTATGGCTATTGCTATAGATTTCTGTATGTATAATAGTTTGTTGACAGGTGTATAATGTGCCGTATGCAGAACTCTTGTTATGATCTGTGTTGTATAGGTGGTGTAATATTGCTAATCTGGACCACAAAAAAGTGTTAGACATTTTTAAGAAATTGCGTTCAAAAGGCTTCCGTGTATGTACCAAGCTGTCTATCAAGTCTTTTTCAGTGCGATTTGAAACTTTGTTTTTAATGGACATCTGCACAGCATGCATAGTATGACAAAAGTGTTGAGCTCATCCATTTTGTCTGCTGAGTACTACTAATGCACTATATGCTTACACGCTTTGTATAAAAGGGTTTAATCGGTCAACTCGGCTCGACACATTGTGTTGTGTTTGTGAGGATGAGTTCAGTTTCATAGTAGGTCAGTGGATTGTTTTGTCTGATCCATTGAAGAGTGATTAGTGGAGACAGTGAGCCAAGCCTCTTCCTGCCCATAACTGGGGGAGGATTGCCACTTGGAGGCTCCCGTGACCTCAGAAGTGCTGCTCCCCGACCAACCCCCCACCCCTGAAGCACTCCCGCAAATGGATTGTCATGGATAGAGCATTTTCTTTGTGACACATTGTAAGAAATCAATCATATTTTTTTTCATGTCAATAAATTTAAACATTTACCTTGTCATAATATGCCAGACAGACATGCTTTTCAAAGTAATTCGATGTTTAAGGACTAACTTTTAATTGTATTTTTTTTTAATGAACCATTATGTAATTTTTCAGGATTTGTCACACTTTAATGTTTTACAATACAGATTAGCATAGTGGGGTGTAAATCGTTCCTGTGCATGGAGAGGTAAAAGGTCACTGGGGTGGGGGTACATGGAAGTGTTTCTCTGCCGTCATCTTTAATCCTTGCATTTAGTTTCTATTCAAAGCTATGTCTTAATCTGCCACTAATGGGATTTACTAAGTGTTTTTTTTTTTTTGGTTGCTGGAAGATGTCTGTTTTGTATCACTTAGTGTGCAAGACAAAATCTGACAATTATTAAATACTGTGTATTTAAATTGTTACTTACAAATAAAAATTTTATTTATTTTTGTTTATTTTGTAGAATAGTTTTTAAAGTCAAAATTGTTTCAGGACTATCCAAATACGTTTTGTTTAGAGACTCCAATAACAATCTAATGATGGTTGAACAGACCCAATGAAAGTTTTACATTCAACCTGTTTTCAGGCACTGAAGGAAACAACAGGAAAAATAAAACATTTCCTCATTTATGTAACATATTTATCTGGTGGTGTGGTACGGGAGAGCAGTGGGGAGTTGTCACCTGACAGGAAGAAGATTGCTCATTGAGACTAACCTGTATAAATAAATGTTGAATGAATGAATGAAATTACCGGTACAGGTTCGCCTCCCAGACTGTCTGTGTATATTGTTTGCATGTTCTCAGTGCATGTGTGGGTTTACTACGTATACTGTACTTCAGTTGACTCCCACAGACCAGAAACATGCATGATAGGTTCCTTGGTATCTCTAAATTGTTCCTAGATGTGAGTGAGAGCGTGAATGGTTGTTTGTCTCAATGTGTCTCTGATGGTCTCTGGAGGCTGTCTACCGCCTCCCCCATAGTGATCACTGGACTTAAGCATCAGCTGCTCCCCCACGAACCGTCAAGAGAAGCGGGTAAAGATGGATGACTGAATTTCTCAGCTGATTCTCCTCTAACATGATGCCACCATGTTTTTTTTTTACACACAATCATTTTTCAAACCTGGTATAGCAACACTAAATAGTTGTAACAAGAAATCAGTCAGTACTGTATAGCCAAGCATAAAGGCTAAAATTAATGTTTAATGTTAAATGCAACAATTACAGTGCAACATTAATAGATACACTGATTACTTTTTGACTGGAGGAAATGTGGGATAAACTGTTTTAGAAGACTGAGGAAGTCTTTCGGACGGAAGACGAAACGTTTCTACAATTTTTTTTGCTTTTTGTTTTGTTTTTTGAATGTCCAGAGGACCAGACTTAGCTTTTTTAGATGTTTTAGAAGATATTTTAACTAAAACCAGCCTTGGTTACAAGAATAGTTGTCTATCAGTTGCATTGCATTCAGTCTTTGGTAAATATAGAGCTAATGAGACACACTGCTAGGTTATGTGGTTAATAAATATTGGGGAGAATGAGGGGTGGGTTAAAGCTCAGACAATGGAAAGTGGAATTATTTTACAGCAAACAAATAGAAATTCTACACGTGCAAGTATCTGCAGAACACTTCCACATAATCTTCTGCTGTGGGTGAGAGAGCGCTGTTGCTTTGTGATGAGTAGCAGCTCCTGGGCTGTGGGGAAAATTGTGAGGGAGGTGTGGCACACTTCCACAGACTTACCGTAATTAGCCTAATCTATCCTGTACCTTTTTAGACTGGTGTAAATGGAACTGAAGCACTTCAGGACATGTTTCACCTCACTGAAAATGACCCAGCATCTGTAAATGATGGATACTTTTTGTCAAAGTGTATCATCATACGCCATATCTTACATTACTTGTGTGGCCCCGGTCTACAGAAGCACTTGCACTAAATATTTGGCTAACGGACTAACCTGGTGGCAGTTGCTTAACTTATCTCACTGTTTATATCTTTTAAACACACTGGCCGTTGCAACCTCGATTTGCATTTGACTGTCATATAACTGTAGAGTGCACCTTAGAAGCTGTGTTAAGTGTGTGATGTACATCTTTATTTTTTAATACCTTTTTTAAAGTTGCGTCTTGGATTGAGTCTTTATAAAAAAAAAATAACAAAAGTTTAAGTTGAGAGCCAGGTTTGGGAGCCGTCTAGTTTTTTTATGTTATGTTTTCAATCTTCTATCACTGACCTTGGATGCTTTTTGGGTGTCTGTTTCTACTTCATAGGTTGGATGTGTTTTCCCCAAGCCTCGACACCATGAGCACAATCTCGCCAACGGACTTTGACAGCTTGGAGATCCAGCAGCAGTACAACGACATCAACAACCGCTGGGACCTGGCAGCTGAGACTGACTGGGACAATGAGAACAGTTCAGCACGGCTCTTTGAACGCTCTCGCATTAAAGCTCTTGCAGGTATGTCACACAAACAAGTCAGTCAAGGCATCTGCAAGAAACATCCATGAATGTCCTGGGGTGTATGTTTGCTACAAATACATGAGCTGTGTGTGAACTCAGACTCTTTCAATTAGAATTTAGAGTTTTAACAGATGCCATCAATTCTCTTAAAGGCTGATGTGGGGGGTGAGCCTTAATGTTTTTGTTTTGGAAAACTATTAAGGTCAGTTGAGAGCCAGGAAGCTCATTTTACAAATCCACCAGCAGTGTAGCTGTATTCACTTTATGTTAACACGAGCCCTTTTACACAGTTAGTTTTTTGAAACAATTATTTGACAAGACATACAGAAACATCATTTCCAGTCTGTTTTATTTTTTTAAGCTTTACATCATCTATTGAACACTGTCAGATATTTTGACCAAACTCTATACAGTAATTATATTTATGTTGAACTTAATGGTTTTGTTTTAAGAGAAGGTATATTATATCAATGATTTAACTCTCAAATATAAACAAAAGACATGTTTGACTTACCGGTAGATATGTTACAGCTGTTGAACACTTTATTGTAAATGTTCATCAAATTTTAAACATCTGGAGATTTTCTAATTCAAAACTAAAATTATATTGCATGTCTGTGCCTTGAAAGATAAGCTTAAAGAACATATTTTTCACATATAACTGCACATTTTTTTGTGAATTCAGACTTGTGTGGTCGCCCGGTGTGTTTTGTCATAGTTAGATTGTTCGGTGATTCTGTCTGCTGTCAAATAGAAAATGAACAACATGGGAGTATTTAGGGCATTTTGTAAATCAGGACATGGAATTTACCCTTTGTTGTTTGTAAAAATATGAGACGTCTTCATTTCTAACAAACACTGCTGTTAGTTAACAACAAAGTCCATGCTCAATAATCCAGGTATACAATCCAACCATTTTCAGTCAGGTCATCTGGACAGTTTCTTTCTTTTTTTTTTTTTTTTTGTTGTTGTTGTTGTTTTCTGTTGAAACGTTTTCACCTTCCATCCAGAAGGCTTCATCAGTCGAGGAAACACGCAACACAAATCCGATTCTTCCCCCAACAGCTTACTCCAAAGTGGAACAAACCACTTCTGTTGGTGCTAAGATGGTCTCGTCTCTTGACTGCTGTTAGTTATGTAACATTTATTTAAAAAAAGTTTTTTCCTTAAATGTGTTAAATAGATGTTTTATTTTATTTTATATAAAGGCCAGTAGTGGGGCAGCACAGTGGCACAACTGGTAGAGCTGCTGCCTCTCAGCGAGCAAGTTGCTCTGGTTCAAATCCTGGTCTGGGGGTCTTTCTAGGTGGAGTTTGCATGTTCTCTCCGTGCATGCGTGGGTTTTCTCCAGGTACTCCAATTTCTTCCCACAGACCAAAAACATGCATGTTAGGCTGATTGGCAACTCTAAATTGTCTCTAGGTGTGAGTGAGAGAGTGAATGGTTGTTGTCTCTGTGATGGACTGGAGACCTGTCCAGGGTGTACCCCGCGTCTCGCACAGTGATAACTGGACATGGGCACTAGTGACCCCGCAACCCGAAAAGGAAGAAGTGGAAAAAGATAATGGATGGATGGATGAAGGCCAGTAGTTAAATGTATTTATTTATTGTTCTCTGTCACTGTGCAAAAAAGGGGAATTGGAATAACTTTCCATCCGTTATTCCATTTGTAAGCATGATAACTTGAAAAATAAGTGAGGTGCTCACTTCAGTTTTGGTGTGCGGCTGCATGTAGGTGTAAAAAAATGTTCCTATCAAAGTTGGGTTGCCACGTCAAAATCAAAGATGGCTGACGTCGTGTGTGTGTGTGTGTGTTTGTATGTATGTACCGTATGTAAACCGGCCACCTCCAATCATTTGAGGAAACTGCTTTTAATTTTTTATTGCTTAAAAGTAATGTTTCTTCAAATGATTGGGGTGGTCGAAGATGACTCTATAGAGGACACCACTGGCCACCCCCTGACTGCACCATTGTACCTGGTGGTGGATAAAATTTCTCCCTCCACTCCCCAGGATTTGTCACTCGAAAAAATACCTCTGTTCTTCTTCACAGTGTTACTCCTACACACTTGAATGTCTTGCATCAAAAAACATTAAGGTTTACTTGCATTCCCTGTCTCTTGTCATTCTCCGGTCTAGAAAAACACTTGCCACCCAAACTACAAACATTCACTATTCATATCCTTCAGCAACTGGTGACATCGGTGTATCACTTATTAAATTTGTCAGACATGCAACAGGAGTTTTAGAAACACGTCAGTTGAAACATGATCAGATATCTACCAGTAATTTGCAAAAATCTAATTATAGTCTGTAGTCTGGAGAACATGAGTGATTCTTTTGTCCCTGAAGAACCAAGTCTGTCTTTTTAGGACAGGACCAAAATACCTCAGAAAAGGGGACAAATCTGGGCAGCTGTTCAGTCGGTTCACAAAAAAAGTAACTTCAGTCAGTTTTACAAGTTTTCCTAACAAGTAAACCTGCAGGTAGCTGAGCTGTACTATCATAACATTGCATATGCATAGATTTTGTAGCTTAGCAATGCTTATTAAGATGCAGAATGACTTTAGGAACAGCTTTTTACCTTAACTTATTAATTAAGCACTATATTTATGGGCATTTTAAAATGTTACGCAAATGCCTGCCTGAGAAATTTAAGGTAATCTTGGATGATAATCTTGATTTTTTTTTTTAATTAGCTTGGTTTAATTTTGTTTGAATGTATCAAACTATTTTGTTGGAGTCCTGATTTTGTATACTGCACAGGTAAAAACTCAGTTGTCAAAACAAGTTGCAGTTTCATGGAGAACCCAGCAGAGGGAGACAGCAGAGAGGCGCCACGACGCACTGAACAGATTTCCACAAACACACACAGAAAGAAAAATAACACAAACTGCTGGGGTTGCACATTTTAATTAAATTGGCATTTACAAATTAAGTCCAACTCTTTTGTAATCATAAATTTATTGCACTCAGTTTTGTCAGATAAGAAAAAATGTCAGATGTTGCCTTCATTTTACCTAGCTTACATGTTGTAGTGCACATATTCTACATGTGATTTGAGTCTGGAAGGTTACGCTTTGCTCCAACACACAATGTGATCGTATGTTACTGACACAGTGTATGCGTGTGTGTGTGTGTGTGTGTGTGTGTGTATGTGTGTGTGTGTGTGCTTGAACTCCACTGTGAATGCCTGTGGTACCCTTTCAGTTCAACAAGTGTGGACTTGATGTGCACATTCTTGAGCAACTATTTCCCGAAGGCTCAACTTCTGCCCACATTTTACAACCCCCAACATCCAGGCCTTCTGGATTCTGCAACGTGCAGCTTGCTCAGAACCATCTCTGCTCAGCTTTTTACTCATCCTTATTTCTTGGTTTGTCATCTGTATGTCTGTGTTGGGTCATTTTACTTGCTGTTGGTACCACTTAGTACACTTTAGTCTCTTCTTTCTACTTTGCGTTGATAACTGCTTATCTACTCTTGTGAATGTGCGTGTGTAGCTCAACATGCTTCACATCTGCATATTTTTTAAGCAACACCTTGTTTTGCACTCGTACAGTTTTCTGCACAAAGAAGCACGTGGAAAAGCAAGATTTTCAAATAGATTTAATGTCTTTAAGTTTTCTTTTTTTTTTTTTTTGTTGACTTAATGGCAGTCTTAGACGTATTATTAAAATATTTTTCACTCTGAGGCCATGTTTTTAATGTGTAACACATAAAGAATAAAATAAGCATTCTGCTTGGTATAATGTCATTGTTTAATTCTCACATTGCTCACAGTTTGGGAATGTAAGAAATCAGTTATTTTCAGATAAGACTGATTCTTATTTACCCCAGATATTTACAGACACTGTTGGGTCAGACCTTTCATTTTCCCATAAGGCTTCAGAAGGGGTTATCTTCAGTATTTATTTATTTATTTATTTTTTTAAAGAAAGAATATAGGAGCTTAGTAATGCATTGCATGTGTCCTCTCTCTGATAGTGTTTACTCCTCCAGCTTTCTTTATCTTTCCTCTTCCCCATCTGGGGTCGTTTACTGTGCTTAACTACCGTACTAATAACACACTTACTCTTTAATTTTCATTATTTCCAGTGTGCTTATTGCCAAAGCTTGCTTTTGATGTTGTAATTAATAATGTTCATTGTGTTCATTTATTACTGCAATAAATGGTTGGTGCTAAATCTATTTAACTCCACTTCTAAATATGTAAAAACACACACAGACCTTCTGTCACATCTGTCTTTCCACGTGAAGCATGTTTGATATATCCCTCTGGAATACCAAATGTGCAGTACTGTGATTTACTGAGTTTTCTCTGCATGCGTCCACAGCGTAGCTTCTGTTCTTCTGAAGGAACTCTGTCCTCTTCACTTCTCATTAGTCCAGTCCCCCTCCATAAACACCATGTCACAAAGAGCCTGGAGCATTTGGATCTCTAATGAGACCCATCCAGCTGCTGCCAGTTTATCAGAACAAACACAGATCTGAAAAGAACAAGACTTTTACCCCGTCTCATGACCAGTTCAAAAGGCCATCCTCTTACATGACCTTAGCCCTCACCGTGTTTACTGTCCTCTGGATTCTTTGGCATCTATTAATCAATGACTTTGCTTCACAGTTTCTGATTTTTTAAAATCTTTAATGTTCATGTTTTTGTTTTTTTTTTGGCTGGGACAGTTTTGAAAATAAAAAAAATCTTTGATTTAGTTCAAATGTTTTCAAAATTTCTAGTTGTATAAAATTTTTTTTTGGGGGGCGGGGGTGTTGAAGCATTACTTCCACCCCCACCTAACTGTGCAAACAGATACACACAAGTTTCTGCTTTCAAATCTCACCAGGCAGGAAAGTACTTGTGTTTCTTCTTTCTCAATAACTTCCTTCCTGCCTTAACGCCTTTTCATGAGACCTCTCGGCGAACAGAAACGGGGAGATAAAACGATGTCTACACTTAACTACCCCGTGATAACATTGTGCAAACGGAGTGGGAATTTTGTGATGCACTCTTTTGGCAGACCACACCCTGGTTACTGGAATTAAGCTGGGGATGGATAATCACTTTAAGGTACCGGTACACTGTATAAAAAACTGGAATGGTTTAGTCCATCTCTGCAGCTCCTCCCCCCTCCAGCTCATCTGTGATGTTCTTCCTTTATGCTCCTCCCTCAAACACACCTTATGCAAATGCAACAATCTCCAGACTGCACAGAAGGCTTTGTTTACACAGCTATCCGACTGTGGCCGGTTAACTCACTCCGCAGGGCTGTGCTTCAACAATTGCATGCTCAGAATTTGGAGGGAAAGAATACTCGAGGCTTTTTTGACAAAACAAAGCTCAAGGAAGTGCTGCTGAAGATTTTTTACATTGCTCTGTGGTCGTAAGTGTGGTGAAATGAACCAAAAAGAAGAACATTTTGTTCCTCGGTTTTGTTTGAAATAATTATTTGACTACAAAAAGGGAACCCTCTCCACCTTTGCCACTTGAACTAGACTGGACGTACTGTAAATGAAGAGAAGAGCATTTTCAAGTTTTTGTGCCTTACACTGAAGAACGACAGGAAATTTAAACTCAAAGGATAAAGCCAGGATTTGTGGATCTACATAACCTAACTTTTTGAAGACTCCTCAAAGGATTCAGTTTATTCCCATTCAGTCTGCTGTGCTATGTAGGAAAACTTGTCTCGTACCTGCGAGTAATATTTAGTTGTGGTCTAGAAAAACTGTGATGGAGTGGGACCACAGTGAGCGTGAGCCCTGCTTGTCCCCAGCAGCGTTTGTTAACCAGGTACAATACTCCAATATCTTGGAAGGACGGTTTAAACAGCTGCAAGGTAAGAAACATTTGAGACGTTTAAGGTTTAAAATGAGTTTCCATTGTAAGTGAAAACTCAATGGATGCTTTTCCACTAGATTAGTAAACGTCAGCACTAAATATAAACATGAGTCACATTTTAAAGTATTGCATAATAAAGACATACTTAAAGACTAGTTTTTGAGTGAATAGCACCTTTTGGTGGAGCAGGAAGTTCAGTTTCAGTGTTTTGTTTGTTTTCCTGCAGGTGCTTCTGATTGAATCCTGAGATTGTTCGGTTTTCATTTATTTTTCTTGCATGAATGAATAACTGTGGGAACTGAGAAAACGGTTCTCACACTTGTGAACGTTTCAAAGACGTGTGGGGATGAAATGAAGATATTCATAAAATGCACGCAGCAGGTTTCAGCTTGGATCTAAAGCAGCCGAGCAGGCAGTCTGGCACTTGATCACTTGGCCACCTGTCTTCTTATCTTATTACAATACACTGCTCTGTCTTTGGCAAAAGCTTGAAGACTTTGCGTTTCTGTACACAGGAAAAATAAATACATCAAGAGACTCAAAAGAATGGCGTAATGGGGAAAAATACTTGGGCTAAAAGTTAAAGAATTTATCTTTGAGGCCTGAACATCAACATGTTTTTTTAACAACGTAAAACAACCAAAGGTTTTCCTTTCTGGTGTCACTTGTCAATGTTTTGTTGAGTAAAGGTTTTTGTTTAGCTTGTATCTCGCATGTCTGTTCCTTTGACCTGCAGATTGTAGTTTCAGGCCACAAAGCAGCAGGTATTTCTGGTGGCTACGTGCGCCTCAGGTTCATGAAAACAATGGTGTATGAAACGTACACGTCAGTCAGTAATGTGTGTAAAGATTAGCTTTCTACTTGCTTCTGGCCCTGATTGCAGCTGAGATAGAGAACCGTCTTTGAGTTTATACGAGGGTCAGAACAATTCTTTCTGCATTTTTTAAATGCTTTTAGTGGACAAACCATATCCCAAATGAAGCAATGACTTTTACAAAACTGGTATGTTGATGGTATGTTTTGTTTGGAAGGTGATATATGAGTTAAAAATGTTTTCTACACCGATTGCACTGCTGCTTTTGATCATATTACCAGTAGATCTGTAGAGATGGTATCATTTATCTCAAAGATTGTACACGTTTTGCAACATTTTCAGCATCAGCCAACCGTACTTGCATGCAAGGAAAAGTTCATTCCTTCATCTCATTTATAACCATTTATGACTAAAACCTGAAGCTCTGAATAGTTTTCACACCGTAAGATCAGTCACCAAATTAAAGCTGACATGCTTAAAAGTTCTTACAGTTAAAACGTTGTCAAAGAAGTGTGATCAGAAAAAATGCTGTCGCAGAAAGTGATCATCTCGCCGGGCTCCGTGGAAATGTTCAGAATTTGGTTTACTGTAAAATAAGAACGCATACTCAGACGCACAAACACATTTTTGTAACACCCACTTGTCTTTCCAGTTTGACTGCCCCGTGGCTCATTCTTTGTGTCACACCCTCCTTGTGTTAAAACTTGGAAGGCTAAGCAGAGGATATGCACTCAGTTTACAAATTCACATTCATAAACGCATCCAAAAGATGCTTATGCATAAAAATACACAATTTGCTTTTGTCCAAAAAAATGTACATTTAACTAAAAGTGCAACAAATGGAGCTTATTTCAGTTTCAAATGAACAGTTCAACATTTCTTGAAGGAATGTTTATCGCTCGCCACCTTTTATGTCCAAGTTAGAAATTATCATCTTATGTTGAAGTGATAGTTGTAGCCATTTATGTCAAAATTTGAAGTCAACATAATTCACAACCTCAAACGATAACCCCACGTCTTGTGAAGCTTACATTATTTGTTAGCACTTACGTGTGGTGCATCACTCTCATACTGCCTCACCAAACTGTAGCGCGATATTTGTAAAATTGGCTTTGGTATAGCCATTTTCATGTATTATAAGTCCATTTGGTTGTGGTGGCCATCTTGAATTGGGTTGACTTCATGTGCATGCATTGCTTATTTTCTGAATGTATCATTAGAATACACCCATTGGTTCATGAGATATTTCTGAACAAATGCACAGTAGATTCCGATAGATCTATCACAGTCAGGTAGCACTCTGAGTATAAGTTGTGTGATCACTCTCAGCTACTACCACACTAATTATTTGCTAATACAGGTAGTCCTCGACTTACGACGTAGATCCGTTCTCACGCGGCGTCGTAAACCGAATTTGACGTAAG
>JARVGS010000400.1:30807900-30818307 GCA_031762315.1 Hypsolebias antenori | reverse complement strand
TAACCGTGTAACGTGAATAAGGGAGATGCCGTCGTAAACTCGAAACGTCGTAAGACGAGACCGTCGTAACCCGAGACAGTCGTAACCCGAGGACTACCTGTATATGTACAATTGACCGTTATAGCTATTTGTTTTTTCTAAAAACTGCAGCCATCTTTAGCTGGGTTAACTCAAAGTTAATCAGATGTAAATGTCAACTCAGTGATTACTTAAACCCAAAGTTTTATCAAAATCTGTGCAATGATTTATGATATATTTTGCTAACAAATACTGTTCTACTTTTTCTTTTGCCAGTGAGTAACTAAAATAAAGCTCAATAAGGATTTTTCAGGCTTCAACTCAATTTAAATTAAAAGCACTGAACAAATTTAACATCTTAACACCTACGTAGGAAATATCAAACCATGTTACTAGATTATTATGACAAAAGGATGTGACTAAATGGAATCAGAAACTGTGTGGATTCATATCCTTCTGTCACTCGTTCCAGTTGATACCTAAACAACAAGACGATGCTTTAAACACCTTCATGCTTTATAATTATTGTTTTTTTTTTAATTGTGTATTACTGCAGCTAATGTATTACATTATAGTTTCATGTGAAAGTTCACTTTATCATACTAGAAATGTATTTGTAGATGTCTGTATCTAAATAAATACTCTGATGATTGTTTCAGACCAAAAACATGCATGTTAGGTTCACAGGGGACTACCGTAAATGTTCCCTAGGTTTGAGTTAGAGCAGGTATGATTGTCTCGTTTGTCTCTGTGTCCCTTTGATGGACTTGATACCTGTCCAAGTTGTCCCTCGCCTCTCGCATAGTGACCGATGGATATAGACACCAGCTCCCCATGACCCGGAAAGGAAAAAGCAAGTAAAGATGATGGATGGATGGAATGTTGCACATTAAGAGTTAAAAGTCGATTTTAGGGTGTTGCTCCAAAAGGTCACTGTCCTCTCTACAATTCTGTTTTTGTGGACTTTAGCTGGATTGTCACTCAGCAAACATGAGCAGTTTGGTTTTATTCAAGCACAACGGGACAGAAAAGTCTTTAAAATACCCTCAAAGTCTTTCAGTTTTTGTTCATAATCGACTTTGTATTGTCTACTTATTCATTATCAGTACAGTATACCATTTCCCTCCTTAGTTATTTCCCAATTTTCCTGAGCATTAATTCAAAATAAATTGTCCTGACTGTAATGAGATCATTGTTGGATTTTGATCAAGTTTCAAGTCTAGCAGCACTTCATGAATCAAATGTTGTAATGTTATCTATTAAAAACTTTTACTGAAAGCTGTGACTCCATGGGCCTCGAGCTGTAACTGAGTCATATTACTTTTGTGAGAACACACACACACACCAGCACAATGCCTTTTTGTTTATTCAGGTTTCCTAACATTGATTTCTCCGTGTTTAGTCAGTTAACGTAAAAGTTGTCGTTTTAACACATTTGTGGTCCCACTGACGTTTCCCACTGTTCTGTTGTGCAGATGTAGTTGTTGTGAGGTTCTTGTCGCGGTCTCATTTCTCAAGGGACTGGCCTTGGCTGGGTCCCCTCCTCCCACAGCTTCTCTGTTATCACCTGCAGCTGCAGATGGCACAGAACAAATGTAATTGAAGGGCACGCTCACTGCCATTAGAAAACGGGGAAAACAGTGCTGTACAAAAGTCTTTTTTCACTTGCCATGACAATTCTAATATAAACCTGTAAAAGTTGGGCAAAAGCTGATGCTTGCAACAATGAGCAGTTTTAATAGTGTAAGCGTAAGTCTTGCTACATGTGTCAAGGCGGCGGTTTTACCACAACCCTACTTTCAAAGTCGTAACCAAAGAAAGTGCACTTCCACTTTTATAGAGGGAGGGCAACAAACAAAACATGAACATCTCCAAGTGCCATTTTATTTACTTTGTTTTGCACACGCGTAAACAGATTTAGTTTATATGTGACAGTGAAAAATGCACTTATCATTTACACAAAACGACTGTGTACCCATGCACAATAACATGAGACTATATTTAACAGCAAATTATTCAGTGTCATAACTTAAAATACATTTTAGCATACAAAAGTAAGATGGTTTTAAACTTGAAGGACCTTTTAACCTTTGTTTATTTTCATCCAAGTTTCTAAAACGATCTTCAAACTTTTTCTAGGAAATTTTTTATCTTGTTTGTTTATTTGTATTGCTGGTTCCTCCCATAATCATATTCACCAGTAACATCACACAGAAATAGAAACCACTAACCACAGTTTCTGCTTTTTTTTTAATCTTTACATGACATTAATTTATGGCGTTCCTTTACTACATATCTTCTCTGGTCCACTTTTCAACTCTTACTAGGTAAAAGATGCTCCATAAATTTGAATTTAAGACGGTATGTAAGCCCATTTAATAAAAATCTGTTTCTGAACCATATACATATAGATATTTGCATGTATATTTTATGCTGTATAATGTCAGTATTGAAACTTTCTGTCTCATTAGTATACGTTGTATGAATTTAGTACTCTGATGTTGCCACCAGAGCAGAAAATTAGATTTATCTAATACATGAGATGGGTTCAAAGTAGGCCTGTCACAATAAATTTTACTGGGCGATTGTCTCAGAAATTATTGCAATAAATGATAATATTGTTTGAAGTTTGAAATTTGACAATAATTAGTAATTGTCAAATTTAAAAAGAAATGGTTAATTTTATTTTGAAGTTAGTACCTTTCTTTGACCAACGGATGGGAGTATAAGACGGTTTGAACTGAAGAATGGATAGTGAGGGAGCGAGCAGCGTGTCTCTTAGAAGAAAAATGGGAGGGAGGTCCCTTGACATGGGCTGTCTCTCTTTGGTTCTCAAAAAGGTGAACGCTCAGTGTAGCTCTTTAGCATAGCATTTTTCACACAAATCTTTTAATAAAAAAATCAGTAAACAACTTCTCAGCTTCATTTTGCAGAGAAAAACACGTTTTTGCTCGAAGGCATGATTTCAACCATGAATTTTGTAGCTTTGACAAGACAGAGGATTTTTCCCCGAGGTTGGCCTGTTAGCTTAGCTTGTAGCTTAGCTTCTCAGCTTAGCTGCGTTTAATGATCCAAAAATGTGATTTTGGATTGTTAAAATTGATTTTAAAGAGACAAGCGAAAGGGAGGGGTCAGTGAAGAGTACGTATTGGAGTTGAGCTTTTTGTCATCCATTGCTTCAGCAGAAAGAGAGAGATGCAAAGAAACGATAAATGAAAATGAGGTTGATAATTTGCATTTATCATGCGATTAATTGATTTATTGTTTATCGCGACAGGCCTAGTTCAAAGCAATATTTAATAGATCACCGTAGTAGCTAATATCGTTGTAATAGTTTTTTGTAAAACATGCAAAAAATGTTTCCCTTCCTACCTACCTACCTGCTCCCTCCTTCCTTCCTTTTACTCACCCACTGACCGACCGACCGGGGTTACTGCTGCCAGCAGACGCTGTTCGAGAAATGAGATGCACCCTGCACCCTGGACAGGTCGCAAACTCTTCCAACAAATGTTATTGTCCATAAAGTTGCTTAAAGTTTCTTCTTTTGGTCAACTTCATGTTGAGCATGGTATCGAGTTGTGAGAACATATTTAGCACACCTCTACCAGTATGTGCTGTTTTTGCTGCTTGGTCTGAGTTGGGCCTCTGGTGTGTTAGCCTGCTGATATGACACCCTGCTCATGTGTCACTCCATTGTGGTAATGCTGCAGACAATCTTGTTTTGCTTTGACATGGGTGCAGCATTTAAAAAAAAAAAAAATCATGTAGGAAAATATTATGTAAAACGTTTAAATTTAGAACTGTATCATTGTCTGGTTTTAAAGTTCCTTTTGGTTGATCCAGGGCTCCCCACTTACTGATTTAATCTTTTATTTTTCACTTTTCATTCATTCAACCTTTGTTTATACAGGCTAGCCTCGTTGAGCCACGGGGACTCATTTACAAGAGGGACCTGTCTCACTCACACCTAGGGTCAATTTAGAGTCACCAATCAGTCGGTTTTTGGTTTTGCATCAAACCCCTAATATAACTCTATGCTGATGTCATAGTAAACATTAATGAAATAATTTAACTTTATTGCACTTGACTGTTGCTTTAGTATGATCAGAGTTGAAAATGAGGGAAAAGTCGACTCCAAGTGAGCATTCTCTTTCTAGCTCTGATGATCTTACCTAGAAAATATCAGATAGTTCATTAAAGCTGACAAACTGATGGGGGTAGTTTGTTCACTCTTTTTAAGAAGGGGAAGACGAGAAGAGACACATAATGTAAGGTTAAGGTGGGTAACACAGGATGTCAGAAGTTTAAAGTCATGGTTGTTTCAGCTGAACTTGAAAGCAAACCAGGTTTGACAAAGTAAAGCAAATGGTGAAGGCTGACATTAAAAAAAGATGAATTTAATAACACTCAATGACTACTGGTCTGTACTGAGCCCAGTATGTTTGCCTAAAGCCTCTGACACTTCCATGTTTAACTTTGCATGTTTGAAATTAGGAATATCATTTCAGGACATCATGGGTTTGACAATAAAAAAAATAGACAATGAAAAATTAGTTGTGACGATATTGTTGTGTAGTTAGAGTGAGTCACTTGTCTGCTGTGCTAAAAGAATCAGATAACACAATGAAGACAGTATGTCAAGTTCACTAAGCATTCAACAAGGTAAACTGGTGATAGTATAAAAACGTACATATTTTTCTTTTGCAAATTATTTTTAATTAGTTTTGCATTTCCTACTGAGGGTGGGACCACTAGGCCTTTGTTGCCCCTTGCTGTTCTGTTTGTAGGTTAAAAGGAGGTTCTTATAGAACTAGGCTGTCTCCATGTGATGATTATAACCAAACAATGGAGACATAACATCGCCTTTTTTCCACAAAGTTAAAGCATGACCTCTGTTAAAAAAGGACTTTGTGTCTGTGATCAACAAGCAGGATTTAATCAGTGACGGGGCCAGTGATGGTGGTGATGGAATCAGGTCTTGGAACAGTATTGTGTATACAGCAGCACATGCCAGAGTTTTCTGTTTGAGAGATGTTGATTGTGATGAAAAATGAGTTCTTCTCAAAGTCTTCATCGGATAACAATAATCAATTATCTTTAATTGTTTAATGTCAGTCAAGCAATTGATTTTGTCTATTTAGTCCTAGATTGCATCAAGTGTACCGGTATATAAAGGTCTGATATTTCTTAGCATTTTACAACATGAAGAGTTAAGTGAGTGGCAGAGATGACATGTCAGCCTGCTGTACTTTCTACTTGCATATAAACAAATTTATACGTATGAATTGCATCTTATTAACAGCAGTCTTTTTTTTTTTTTTTTAAGGGCAGCTTCCAAATGAACTACTAATTTTGATTCTGCTTTGTGCTTCCTTCAGACAGCTGTTAATACACTATTATTTTACATTATTAGTGTTTAGCATATATCTTAGATCTTTTCGTGTTTGTTTAGCATATTTAGTGTTTGTTTAGCGTATATCTTAGCGTGTATGCATCTTAGATCCTTACATACTGTTACTTTTTATATGCTTTATATTTTTGTTATTTGTGCGTGTAACTGGGAGCCTGAGTAAATAATTTTGTTCCACCTCATGTACCACATGTGATGAAAATGACAATAAAGATACTTGAACTTAAACTGACATTGATGTCAAGATGTCATTTGACTGAAATTTACTGTTAATACCTTTTTTTCCCAAGACCAGACCATTTTTCTTTAGAGATATAAAGAAAAAATTATACACATTGCCATTCATTTTATTTTTTGTTTTTACACCCGTCCAAGTTGGACGTATAATGGCATAGTCTCCGTTCGTCCTTCTGTAAAAGTTTTCTTGTCCAGACCATAACTTCTAATCTGCTCAAAATAATTTAATAAAACTTGGTTTGCGAATGCATCATCACTTGACAAACAAGTCCATAAATCAAAGTCGAAGGTCAATGAAAGTCTTAGCTTGTAGATTGATGTATTGCTGTGTGTGTAGGAGCGTGTATAATGTGGTTTATGTTGTACTTTTTTTTTATATAAAGTATCCAGATACAGTATTGGCAAATGGCCTTATTAATGTTAAATGACCTTAGTACAGGCAGATGGCTTATAAACTATTTTACTTTTGCCATAAATTGCACATTAGTTTGAATATTTATAATCTTTTTTAAAGTTTTGAGCCACTCTCTCATTTCTTTTAATTTTCAAGGAGCTGTATATTCATCTGGTCTTTTTAAATTACTGTTGAGCATTGATTGTCCTTTGGGTTTATTAACTGTTTTCTTTAGATTTTACTTCAGTTTTCAGCCTAGTCCTTGTATCTGAGTATTGAAGAACTACGGTAGTTTTGGTGTGTTGTGATATAAAATTGACTTGTAAATGTAACCATAATAAATGCACCTGCCTTAAAGTAGTGTTTGTTTTGTGCCTACCCATTACGAATCTGCTTAGCAGTTATATGCAGCTCATTGCAAAAACACATATGGTCATTTGTTCCTTTTACTAAAGCTGCTTGTCAAATAGTGACATCTTTGTAGACGCAACACATTTTACAATCTTTTTTTTTTAACATTCTTGTTTTTAGTATTTTACCATGTTTTATATGGCACCTTGATTTATTGATTTATAACATTACTTTTATTTTAATTGCATTTTACTGTAGTTTATTGCTGTCTGTACTTTATATGTTGCCTGTCTAAAACTGGTCTCTCTTGTAAATGAGTCCTTGTGACTCAATGAGACTAACCTGGATAAATAAAACTTGAATGAATGAATAAGTCCCAGCTCGCTGTTGACGCAACATAAATGACAAAACCCAAGTTTGTTTAAAAAAAAGTGACTATTTTTACTGTCTGCATACAAAATAGTAAACAAAACCCAGCAATAACTTCTGTTCTTCACACAAACGAACAGAAAACAACAATAATAACTTCATGTTTGAAAGATAACCTGAGAATTTGGGAACAAAAGTGAAAATTCAGCCCTGACTTTAGCCCTGACAGCAGCAGCTGGTTTTTAGCTAACTGTATTTCTTGATAACTGGAGAGCTTTGATGGAAGAAAATATTTCTGGTTTGTTTTTAGTCTCTGAAGTCAGCTCCTTCAACAATTTCCTCTTTTACCATCTCTCCATCTTAAAAAGACTTCTTGTGCTTAACAATTACGTATTACTGACTCACCTGGAATGATGCTTTGCTGCTGTGGTCAGCTGTAAGACAAATGACTGCTGTCCAGATAAATGGAATTTTAGTTCCTTCACAGTTTTCTTTCTCAGCTCACTTTTTGGAAGGACGTCAGTGCCATAGTATTTATTAATCTAGTCCTTAAATGCTGCTCTGGTCCATTTGCAGATGAAATAAACGCACGTCAAATATGACATTGTGAAGAAAAAAAAGTCCTCCCCCCATTCCGTATGGAAGTGGTAGGTTTTTTTGCTTCTTACTTGGTCCAGCTCCCCAACTCATTTTACACATTTTCTTGAGTTTAGGTTAGAAGAAATAAACTTGAGGCTATTACGAGTCAACTCGTTTGTTTTTAGCGTGGTTGAATGTGCATGCATGGTGACCTATGTGTCAGAAAAGATTAGATGCCCTGTACATCAATCATGGGTGCCGTTGTTTGTGCATGTGTGATGACCTATGTTTCAGAAAAGATCCGGTCTCTGATTGACTGCCCAGCATATCAATCATGGACGCTGGTGTTTGCGCATGCGTGGTGACCTATGTGTCAGAAAAGGTCGATCTTAGATTGGCTAACCTGTATGTCAGTCATGTGACAAATTGCAGGGTGAAGAAGAATTGATAGGCTGACATCTATTAAAAAAAAAAGAGAGAGATGGAGAGAAAAAAGGCTGACGTCTATTTTGCCATGCAATCTACTGAAATTACCGTAGACCGCGATTGACCAAAAGATCACGATCGACGTATTGGGCACGCCTGTGCTAGGCTAATAAGGTCTGTAAATACACCAATAAAAGATGGACCAGTCATTTGTTGATTTGGGTGTATTTTGTATGTGAATGATTCAAAGATCAAAGTATTTTACCAAACAAATATAATCCTTTTAGAAAGGTTCAAGTACAAAAACTGAACTGGGAACGAGTAAAAATATCTTAAAACTTTGAAAGACCTCCAGAAATCCTGTAGTACTATGACTTAAAGCAACTTTAAATATGGGCTGTCTCGAGACCATTACACAATAATGTATGATATCCTGATGCATGCTCAATAATCCAGGTCGAAAAATCTAAAAAAGATAATTCTGGTCCTCTGGACATTCAAAAAACAAATTGAAACAACAAAAAAAATTGTAGAAACGTTCGTCTTTCCAGCAAACTGGTTGATCCACTATGAGAAGGTGCTATTTATAAGACCGAGCTGAATACAGCACCTCAGACTGAAGAAGTCTTTCGGAGGAAAGACAAAATGTTTGTAAAGTTTTTTTTTTTTTTGAATGTCCAGATCTACCAGAATTAACTTTTTAAAATATTGTATATTTTCATCATAAGTCAAAGCCTTGCCCCTCCAAGTCACTGTTTGTGTTGTGTGTACACATGTTATCACTAAACACAAATCCTGTAGCTATGAACCACATAGACGAGATTAAGTCTGCTGACATTGCTTAGATTCCCTGCAGATAATTATCTTTATTAACAGTACTTAAAGACAGTATAATGGTGAATAGAAATAAAAGCTCAACCTCAGTACCTCAGGAGGGCACTGGCTGAGACAGGCCCTCGTTCTAGTCTTACTCTGACATATACTTAAAGCTTACCACCACCTACAGACTTGTTCAAAGAAACTGGACATGCCCAAATGTGCTTGGAACGTCTAATGATGCCTTTAACCACTGGTTTCCCATCTGTTATAAGTAAACAGTGGAGAAGAAACATGGTGTTGCAAATTTGAATAACTACAGTAGTTTCTTTTTAGTATGCACACATAAAGTCTAGAGAAAGAGCAGTGTGTGTTCAGACAGAATGCGTACACAGTTTGGCACATGTAATGTTCCTATTTATTATATATTTTAACAGTAAAAATGTGTTCCCAATAGACAATGATATAAATATATACAACACAGCTGGTATTAATTATACTTATTACACTCTTTATTGTGAGATTGCAATTACCGGTACTTCAAACTTTGCTTGTTTTATGACTAAAATATTAGTTTTAATTTTTAAAAGCTGTTTTGGGGGGTGGGGGGGGGGAAGAGAAGTTAAGGTTATGTAACACTTAACCACACTGTCCTGTGATTGGTAGGATTCTGTTCACAAGACTATATTTTACATTTTGTCTGTTGTAATTGTGTAAGTATGTTTGGAGGTTTTGCCAGTATTCTATATGATGTGACACCTATCATCACAGAGACATATTTTGAAGTTTGTTTGTTTCTTTTCTTGGGATCTTTTGTCAGTGCCATCAATCAATGTCTAAAAAAACTTCACAGTTTGCCACCAAGCTTCCTGTTGTTGAGACTAAGCGTTCACACTTGCTTGTATAAAAGTAACAGCATTTAGGAGTGAGTGTACAAATATTACTGTAAAGTGTTAGACTAAATACTCAATTATATCAAACTTGAAAACAAGCAAGTTATGTTTTATGTTCTTCAATGTGTGCAGAACTAAAGGGGTGGTAGTACAGCTCCTTTTTTTAAGAGACCCCTGCATTTTCCCACAGCCTCCCCCATAATGCCGGGTGCTGTCGTAACATGACTAAGGCTCAGATGGAATGTCGACTATGCCACAGTAACTCAATCTGTCAAAGCAATCAAACACTACTGCTTCATCGGACAACTCTAAACTGATTTATAGGCTTTTAGTTATTGAGTCATTTATTTGTGGATTATTTACAAGCTTTAGCAAGCTATCAAATCTGGGTTACTGAGCTTTTTTTTTTCCTTCTTTGAGAATATTGTGAATTTAAAATCTGTACATTTAAATGACAACCTTAAACCATCAACATATCCAGTCATGACTGAAGACTGAATTACCTCGAGACTAAACTGAAAACTTGTTTTTAACCAAGTATTTCTGTAGTCTTTTATTTTTTATTATTATTATTAGCTGCAATACCCTTATGACTTTAATTAAAATTTGTAAGGAAAATAACATACTTCAGTAGTAAGAGGTATGAGAGTTGGATAGATCATAACTTTGGTCAGCCATTTAAATTTTCTGCATAAATGGTTTTATCTATAGTCACCTTTTTAATGCCCATCAATAATGGAACATGTTATGTAATATTTTCTGTATGCTCGTAAACTTTTTGTCCCACCCATAATTTCTGATGCGCTCAGGATAATTTTATTAAACTCAATATTTTTTTTTTCATTTACGCTTTATTTATCCAGGTAGTCTCATTGAGCCACGAGAACTCATTTTCAAGAGAGACCTGTTAGGGA
>JARVGS010000400.1:30786340-30807800 GCA_031762315.1 Hypsolebias antenori | reverse complement strand
TTCCACCCACATTTTTTGATGTTGTCGGTACCGGGGTTTGAACCGGCAATCTTCCGATCACAAGCCCACCGTCTAACTACTGCGCCACCACTCCCCCTGTATATATAATACTGTATACGTGTGCATCATCAGTAGACAGAATGTGACATGCACTTTTCATCAACCTAGCTTCAAGGTCAAGGTCACAAATCAAGGTAAATTTTTTAACAAGGTCTTTGCTTGTCCAGGTCCTTGCTATAGATTTTTGTAAGGCTGTATAGTTTAACAAGCATATATAATGTGCCGTATGTGGTACTGGTGTCTTTGTATTCAGCAATTGCTTTAAACAACATTCAAGACCTCTATGGTGTTATAAAGCACATTTTGAAAATGTATTTCAGGCATATGGTCAAACCTTTACTTCAATACTTGGATTTTTAAAACCACTCCTGCACTGGCTTGATTGTTTGCTTATGTTGTACTGTTGTGTTGACTGAGTAATCTGCCAGGCTCATGGCACATGTTGGCTTTAGCCTCTTTTCTTTTCAGCTATTTGCACTGATATTGGTAAGTGAGGATAGATGATGAACTTGTATGAGCTGAGGCCTCGTAGGTTGGCCCATTGCTCTCCCCAAAAAGACATTGAGCTTTATTCAACACTTTGTGTCCCTCTGACAAAGGACGTAAGGCCTGAAACACTGTGTTCTGAGCTTCTCATGATCCATGAAGGATTCTCCAAGAATACTATAGTGTTCATTATGGAGACATAATTTTACCTTTTTTGTTGTTCTCTATCTGAATGATTGAGCTTACAAACACCTTTCTCAACCACTGTGTCCTTGGTTGTCCTCAGTTTGTTTCTGTGAGTAGTAAGTTGGCCATCTGGCCTAAAACATATGAGTGTGGTACACAATGATTGATTGTTTTGGATGGGTGTGTTTACATATGTTAAAAGCTACTTCTGAGATTCCAGCAGGAGGTTGGCTTGAAACACAGCAATAAAGGCTACCAATGGGACATATCTGGTTGGCAGGCCGCAGACCGAAGTCTTCTGGATGGGGGATGAAACGTTTCTCACTTAAAGAAACTGGTCCAGATGATGTGATTTAACTTTTTTTGTTGTGATCTACATGGATGATTGAGCTTACAAGCCTTTCTCCAAGATTATTTTTCTTTGACTGCTCAGAGCTAGGCAATAGCCTAAGAAGTACAAAGCGATATCTAATAGGGCTGGGCAATATACCAGAAAATTAACAGACACAGAAATTTATAACAATGATCAACATCATTTTGCCCACGTCAGTATTCTTGTTGTTTTAAGAAAAAATAAAAAGAAAGGTTGTTTTGTCTTTTGGCTGTGTATAGGTAAGCTATGCTCATGACCCTTTTAAGATGCTGCGCTACGTGCAGTCTGTAATCACATGACTCCACCCCATCCAGTCTGTAACAAGAAGTGAAAGGGATGGTGCGGTTGAGAAAATGGAGGGAATTTCGAATGTTGAAGCGGCAGCAGCAGAGCTGGTCCAGGAGGAAGAGGTCCAATGGGAAAAACTTTAAAAAGCCCAAAGCGAGGACCACAAAAAAGTTCTTCTTCCACCACCAGGCAGCAGTCAATAGCTCAAGCGTTTGCAGGTTCTCATCAATATGAGCGAACGTCAAAAAGATGGCTGGAGATAACAAATGCTATCGGCTACCATATAGCTAAAGATGTGGCTCCTATTGCTATAGTGGAGTGCAAGGGCTTCATACATCTTATGAAGACCGCTGACATGGTCTGCCATCGCATAAATATTTTTCCAAAACTGTGATTTCAGGTATGTACAGAGTTAAATAAAAAGGGCGTTATGCCATCAATATAACTGGCTGTGAATTAGTTATTCCGACCTATCACATCATTTTCGGGGTGGGGGGGTTGCAGTTATCATCCATTTATCGTGATTGTGGTGAACTGCTCAATATATTGTGATATTGATTTTAGGCCATATCGCCCAGCCCTAATATCTAATTCAGTATGCCAAAGGCATCGCACAGACAATTGTTTTGGAGTCTCATCACCATTTTGTAGCAGTTGAGAGATTAAGATTTTGCTTCTCTATATTACCAGGTTTGAGCAGAAAGACAACTTTTACTGTCCTCCACCCAATTGGTTCATAGCTGTCTGCTAGACCAGCAACATATACAGTATTCTTGTTATTGTGTCCAGAGGCTATTCTAGTCCTTTTAGAAAGAGAACTGGGAAGCTACTACATGGACCACAAGCTTTAAATGGGTCAAACATATTAACTGCCCCCTTTACTCTGCCTTTAGTGGTAATGGTTGTAGCTCTGCACCACTCATACTCTATTGGGTATGGGGTTTAGTGACTGTGACAGGCTGTGAAGTCTCTTCTGCCCCAGGAAAATGAACTTGAAGCAGATACTTAAGCAAACTTGTTTGTGTGACTGGCAATCCATCTGGTGGAATAATAAACAGTAGATGGTTGACTTGGTCCTTTCAGAGAAGCTTGTAAAACACTAGGCCCTTTAACATCTTCACAAAACTTTGCCCCCAAAAATCTTACACTCCCTTAGAACACTTTTGTAGCAATTGCGAGACTGCACATACTGTTCCCACCTTGTGCTGACTGATTCTACACTGGGTAGAGGCCATCCCTAGGGTGGTGGTTTGGGGATCCCTGTTATTGTACCGGAAATTGCCTGAATAAACTAGAAGATGAATAGAGTGCCACAAACCAAAAGCCGCCAGGCAGGTGGGGCTCGATAGGTAGGCAACCTGCCTAGGAAAAGGAAACTGACTTAAAACCCGAGCATCATCAACACTCGTTAGCAGTCCATCCCAATTTATGTTGTTGACAAATGCTTTTTAAAATGACCAGATAAGGAACCGGCCCACTGTACTTGGCAAAAGTGGGTTTTAAAATCTTCGGGGACCCAGCCTGCAATGCCTTGAGTGCGAGTGTCACAGATGCTCGTTCCTCTGGCCTGCCTGGTAAAGAACCAGGCTTGACAGGCCAGCACTATAACTGGAACAACCCTTACTCTGGCCTTGGAGCCTGATGCCAATGTGTCAGGTCCTGGGCAACTGGATGGTGGTGGCAAGATCTTCTGCCTCTGTTGCTGGGTCTTCTGGGAGTACCCAGTGTGAGGGTGGGGTGCTTGACTTCACCCTATTAAGGACTGGTCGAGGCCTTACAGATGCTGGGGTCTCCAGGTGATGAGGACACTGAAATGTGTTAGGGTCCTCTGATGGAGAAAAAATTAAGAGGGACAGTATTTCCCCTAGCTTACTTGCCTTGTCAGGGTGCTCATATTTTGTGATTTTTATTGGGTGGGTGGGGGTAGTGCTACCTCTGTAGTTTTTAGCTAGCATGCCTGTATTGCACGCACCTAGCTTAGCACTATGTCAATGGTGGCAGATATCAATGGGGGGGGCGCAGTGAGTGTGGGGTGCCCTGCTTGTATTTTGGTAGGCGAAATACTGGGGAGAGATGCACTCTGAAAACTTTGATGGTCTCTCCCTTCAAGACCAGAAAAAGAAGAGGAAGAAGAAAAGAAGGGAGTAAAAGCCTTGAACTTCTTCCTCTGATATGGCTGCTGGGTAGAGGGTTTGACGAATGAGTCTCTTAGAGGCTTGGCAACTGACAAACCTTGACCCGGCATGCTGGAAAACGGCGCTGGAGATGGGAATGGGCCTTCCATTCATAATACAGTATATATAGGGCTGTGGCCTTGGCGCCAGGCAGTGCCCACGCCCTCATAAGACACCACAACAGGCCTTCAATGGCATTGGTTGCTGGTGCAGACTTGCAGGTCATCATCTTTCCAGATGATAACCTCTGAAGGAGGAGGAGAGTGAGTATGTGTGGGCCAGCCTGGTTGGGCTCATTGAGTAGGTGCTGGACAACCATCTAATGCCATGGTTGAGTGAGGCAGGTCTTGTGCAGGGCACCTTTCATGTGACCTGTGCAGACCTGTCTCATACTGCTAATAGGGAGGAGGTCATTAATAAAACAGTCGGGTCAATGGACATAGTAAACAAAGTATTTAACTGGGAGGGGTCCTTGGAAGAAACAGTCAAACCACCAACAAATGCAAAGTTGAGGATGCAGAAACCATGCACAGTCACTTACAGAAACCCCCCCAAATACTGACTGGAATCTGTTAATCAGCATTTTATCCCAGTTGATGGGTGAGTCGATTACCAGGATTAAAACTGCAAGACTGTGAGACAGAGGTCACATTTGCCGTGCAAACTGCCTGTAAGTCTGCCTGTCTGGAGAAAGTCTGGACGCCGTCAAAGCAGCTGACCTGGTGGACTCTAGAGTTGCCTGGCCTCCGCAGGGTAGTAAGAGGTAAATGGTGCAGATACCGATCCCAACCAAGCAAGACAAGGTGGGAACAGTATTCAGCAAAGTTCTGAGAACCAAATCATCACTGTGGTGCTGCCACTACTGTTCTGCTGCATTTGAGAATAGCATCAGCCCAGAGATTAGCAGTGCCACCAAGAAGTCCTGTTAATAAGAAGCAGGTTATTAAAATTTTAACTCAAAATAGTATTGCCTAGAAACTATTCAAATTAGCTACAAGCAGATCACTTGGATTGTTACATGAAAAGGATGGAAAGAATAGTGTAGATGTTAGAATATAGATGCAGATGAAGCACGTTTAGTTTTCATCAGGTCCAATAAACTTGGGTGTTAACCCATCCTACAGTAGAAGGCTTCTGAGATTTCTGGTTCTTTTCTTTGGTGTTCCTTTATTCTACTGACATCTGATAGGTAATCACACAACAGATGGTCCCTGGGCACCTCTGCAAGTTCTCGTTGCTTTGCTCTGTTAGTTAGTGCTATTTTAATAATATCAAATATTATTAAAATTTTTAGGTAAATTATTTTTTAGATTGGGAACTTTGAATACCATTACATTTTCAAAAATCATGCAAATGCAATCCTTACCTCATCTTTTTTTTTTTAATACATAATAAAGCTGGAGGGTAAATTTCAAACAATGTTTTATCCTTTATATTTTCAAAAATAACATTTATTGAAAAGCACTTACTGTATTTACAGTTGTTTTGTGGTCCAATTTTGTTAGTTTTTGGATGGATGCTATGTCTGATTGAAAGTTAATTTTTTGTGAATGTGAGTTGGGTGTAAGGGTATGCCTGGAATAGTGGTTTCAAAAGGCAGGAAGACCTTATGTTGTTGAAATTAGGTCACCTTGTTAGGTGGTGGAGCAGGATTAGCCTCTTACCTCTGCAGTCCATATGTCTGAGCTGCTGTTGCATCTTATTTTTTTAATCATTCTTTTGCAGTCCTGCTTTTAAAGTAACCAAAAGTAATAATTTAACAGTATTCAATTTAACATCAGTTTGTTTCTTAGTCTTTGAAATTCAGTCATTACTACAAATGCACGCAGAGCCATTAATCAGTAAACTTTGGTCTTAAGAGTGAAACTGTCTCACTAAGCTGTGAATGCAGACATGTTAAAGACAAAATAGCTTATCTGTGAAATGAACTGTATAAATCAAGGGCTTACGTCCTCATACGAATTACCTTTCAGAACTGGGTTACTGCTTTTATTAAATGCCAAATTGATTTCCCGGTAATGTTTATTTTTGATGCTAATGTAATTCAAACCAGTGATAGTCTGGGAACCAGACATTTCCCAAATCTTGGGCTGTTTTTGCTCTGGCGTAATTCATTCAACCTTTATTTATACAGGTTAATCCCATTGAGTCTTGGGGACTCATGTAATGTGTGTAGCTGTGCTTCTGCCAAACTAGCTTCCTCCTGGACCTGCTTTCCAAGCATGATTGTTGAATATGGACTGTGTTAGGCATGATCAGATCGTGAGCAGTGGACACTTAGGGCACATAGCTTAGCTCACTTTAATTAGTTTAGTTTCGCTGATCCATTGTGTTGCATCAATGATACATTTGGCATAGAAAGCTATGAGAACAACTACTGTAATAGGCAATCTGTACATCTATTTTATAATACAAGGCTAGGTTGTTGTATTTTAGTTTTGTATTATGAACTCACTACTCTTAACTTTTTTGTTTTCTTGCAGATGAGCGTGAAGCAGTGCAGAAGAAGACTTTTACCAAATGGGTGAACTCTCACTTAGGCCGAGTGACTTGCCGTATTGGTGATTTATACACAGACCTCCGAGATGGCCGTATGCTAATCCGCCTTCTCGAAGTGCTCTCAGGGGAACAGCTGGTTAGTATTAGAAAACTTTTTTCTTTCTTTCTCTCTCTCCAAACCATGACCCAGATCTCCTCAGCATGACCCTCAACACACACCTCATATCCTGAGGGAACAGAAATCATGGGTTTATTGCTTTAGAGTGACTCACTTCCCCTTCAGCTTTTTCTTGTTTTGCTCTTTAAGCTGTTGTCATCTTTTTTACTCTTGATGTATTTCTAGTTTGCTTTGTTTAATGCCTCAACTGTGGTTCCCCCCACCCCCCCACCCTCTGCTCCATGTAGCCAAAACCCACTAAGGGCCGCATGCGTATCCATTGCCTTGAGAATGTCGACAAAGCCCTGCAGTTTCTAAAGGAGCAAAAGGTCCATCTAGAAAATATGGGCTCACATGACATTGTGGATGGGAATCACCGTCTCACCTTGGGTCTCATATGGACCATCATCCTTCGTTTCCAGGTAACATAATAATATTACATAATTTCTCTTGTCTCGCCCATAAATTCTGATTTGCTCAGAATAATTTAATGAAACCTGAAACAAATATGCATCATCACTAGACAGTGTCACATACACTTTCCATCACCCCAGCTTCAAAATCACGTTCAAAAATCAATGTCAAAGTTAAAACAAGGTGTTTCCTTGTTTGGACCATAACTTCTGATTTGCTCAAGGTAATTTAATGCAACTTTATACACAAATGCAGCAAATGCACGTGTTGCTACACTTTTCATTATTCCAGCTCCAGTATCAAGGTCACAAATCAAGGTAAAAATTAAAGCAAGTTTTTTTGCCTCTCCAGGCCATAACCTCTAATCCACTCAAGATTAATTAAACTTTATACACATATGCATCATCATTGAACAAAGTGTCTGTACACAGTTTTCTTCACCATCATTAAGGTCAAATGTTATACTGGTCTTGTCCTTGTCTAGGCCATAGCTGTCTTGTATAATAGTTTGTCGATGGGTGTATAATGTGCTGTTAGCAGTACTCATGTTTAACCTCGCTGGGCTTAACAAAATAAACGCAATCTTCTGACAGATCCAGGACATCAGCGTAGAGACAGAAGATAACAAGGAGAAAAAATCAGCCAAAGATGCCCTGCTGCTTTGGTGCCAAATGAAAACTGCTGGGTAAGAAAGCAGATTGATGAAGAGGCTATTCTTAAAAATTAAACATTAACATGTTCGGCATTTTTTTCATTCATGCTAAATACCTTTTACTCAAGAGGTTATCAGATTTTTGCTGTGCAGAGTTAATGATTAATGATTTCTAACCTGCACTCTACAGATACCCTAATGTCAACATTCATAACTTCACCACCAGCTGGAGAGATGGCCTGGCGTTCAATGCCATCGTACACAAACACAGGTCAATGACTCCCCTACTGCACTCGTACAACCATCTGTAAAAATTATTTTTCTTATTTTTAAATCATTCCAGATTTTCAGTCTGCAAATAAGTTCAATGTTTTCACAAAAATGAAGCTGTAATCACATTATTATTATTACCTTTCTCTGGGGCTGTTAATTCCTGTTTATCTATATATCCTACCATTGTAAATAATATATTGCTAAAAGAATGTTAATGAAATACAGTAGTTTGTACCATGACCTAAATCAATAAAATGATGACCAGCTTTTAGGGAAAAAACATTTTTAGTTACCGGTACTCATTTGCACACTCTGCTGGTAACTGACACATTGATGGCTTGTGTTTGTAAAATGAGAGCCACAGGTTTAGCCTCAATCTGAGTCAGATAGAACAGACTGTTGAGTTACAGTGAACACATACAAGGAAGGTCAAGGCAGGAAGGCATCATGATGCTAAATTTTCAGGCGAGCAATTAAAGTACAGTTTGCAAAAATGGTATACATTTATTTTTTATTTAAAAAAGTAAAAATTCACAAGTAATAAAAGTATTCATATTACCAGTTCTTCTCTCTACTTGAAGGATAATGCTATGCTGTAGATTTCTCTGAAGTATTTTGTGTGCGCCCTCTAGTCTCTTCTACCGTCTAATTAAAACCACATCTGTTTTCGATCTTCTGCAGGTCTGATCTGATTGAGTTTGACAGCCTGAAGAGGTCCAACGCTCACTACAATCTCCAAAATGCCTTCAATGTGGCTGAGAAGGAACTGGGACTCACCAAGCTGCTGGACCCCGAGGGTGAGTGGTTAAAACCTACAAAAAGATTGAATCATCCCTGTATGAAACAGTGATGATTTAGTGCTGTCATTAAGATACACATTTTTCCCCTCCCCTTAAACAGTAATGTAATTTTGCAATAATGAATTAGAACCAATAGTTATAGAGTCTTTGCCTCAGATGGAGGAGTTTTAGTACCTTTGCGTCTGGTTTCTGAGTGATGGTAGAATGGGGCGGTAGACATTTATCGACAAATCGGGGCCTTGTCCTCAGTAATGAGGGATTCAGTCGGTCACGGTGAAGAAAGAGTTGAATCGAAAGACAAATCTCTGGGTTTAATGGGCTGGGCATGTCACACTGGTAAGAGGCCCCAGTGTGGACTCAGAACTCGTTGGAACTCCTCTCCATCTTCTCTGACCTAAGAACGCCCCTGATTCCCCCAGAGGAGCTGGAAAGTGTCACTGGGGAGAGGGAGGTTTGGGTTTCTCTTCTGCGACCTGATACGGATAAGCAGTGGGAGATGGAATGGAGTTTTTGCTTATATGTCACAGCTTTAAATATTAGCTAGAGCATGTCTGCAAGTGGAAGCTTCTAGGTAAAAAAAATTAAATAAATAAATGAAAAATAGTCTTGATACTTCTTACTCCGGTTCTAATTGAACTGGAATAATTTAGAAAGAATCCAATAATGCTCAGTCAGGTCATCTGGACAGTCTTTTTTTTTTAATAGTGACGCTTCGCTTTCTATCTGGAGGGCTTCATCAGTCTGAGGAGTTCCAGTAAACTGTTTCCCCACCAAGCAGTAAACTCCTTAAGTGGACCAACCAGTTTGCTGGCGCTAAGATGGTTTCTGGGGGCTGTTCTGTCCCTCGCTGACTCCTCCCAGGCAAGAAGCCACAGCTAAAGTGGTTCAAGGCAATAAAGAAACTGTCCAGATGACCTGACTGAGAATTATTGGATTTGATACCTGGATGATTGAGCATGAACTTTGTTGCATTTAGAAAGAATGATTATCTTTTTTTCTTTTCCTCCAGATGTAAATGTTGATCAACCTGATGAAAAGTCCATCATCACTTATGTGGCGACCTACTATCATTACTTCTCAAAGATGAAAGCCCTGGCAGTGGAGGGCAAACGAATTGGCAAGGTTAGCTGTGTGTTTGTGTGTGTATGAACAACATTTAATTATAGACTGACACATGTGTGTGAAACATTACCTGCATGGTATATTAGCATTTTCTTCCTAAAGTTGGCTTGATTTATCTTGGGTTTTTTTTGTTTGTGTAGGTGCTCGACTATGCTATTGAGGCAGACCAGCTGATAGAGAAGTATGAAACACTGGCGTCAGAGCTGTTGCAGTGGATTGAGCAGACCATAGTGACGCTCAACGATCGACAGCTGGCCAACTCCCTGAACGGTGTACAGAACCAGCTTCAGGCTTTCAACTCCTACAGGACCGTAGAGAAACCCCCGAAGTAAGAATCGGTTGATTTTAACTGAAAAAAGTCACATATTTTTGTTTTCTTATGATCCAGAATTTCAAGGTTAGCTAACATGCACTGTCTTGTCTTGACAGATTTACAGAGAAAGGGAACTTGGAAGTGCTTCTTTTTACTATTCAAAGCAAGATGAGAGCGAATAATCAGAAAGTTTACGTGCCGAGAGAGGGCAAACTCATCTCTGATATCAATAAGGTACTTGTCCTAGAAATATATTAAAATGCAGTGTACCATCTACAAATGTAAACAGTTTCATGAAAGGATTATTTAAAAGTGAACATGTATGACTATTTAAATGTCATCTTGTAAGAAACTGTCCAGATGACCTGATTGAGAATTATCAGATTTGACACCTGGATTATTGAGCATGAACTTCCTTGTCATCTTGTAAGATTGTCACACATCAGGCACTTGTTATAGGCTTTGTGTTTTTTTATGCGTTTGAAGGCGTGGGAACGACTGGAAAAGGCTGAACACGAGCGTGAACTGGCTCTGAGAAACGAGCTGATTCGCCAGGAGAAACTTGAGATGCTGGCTGCCCGTTTTGACCGGAAAGCAGCCATGAGGGAGACTTGGCTGAGCGAGAACCAGAGGCTGGTGTCCCAGGTAATGAACACATCTGACTTTAAAGCTATGACTCCAAAGCAAACCTCCAAATGTATTCAAGTTCCTAATCTAAATGTGTTTAATAGCATTATAATCCAGATTTTTTTTTGTTTGTTATTAGGATAACTTTGGAACTGACTTGGGGGCTGTGGAAGCTGCCACCCGAAAACATGAAGCAATCGAGACGGACATTGGAGCATACTGGGAGCGCGTTGCTGCTGTGGAAGCTGTTGCCAAAGAGCTGGAAGCCGAGAGATACCACGATGTGCGCCGTGTACTTGCACGTAGGGATAACGTGCTCCGGCTCTGGGAATACCTGAAGGAGCTTCTGGCTGCTCGCAGAGAGCGACTGAACGCCCATCGAGACCTGCAAAGGCTCTTTCAGGAGATGCGCTACATTATGGACTGGATGGCTGATGAGAAGGTAAAAACTGGACTTTCACTGCAACATTGTTTTAATGTGTTTCAAGTGTCTGTTTATTCCAGCTTTGATTTCTAATTAGCTAAAAGGAGTTTCCTGATCCTCTTAATTGAGATTGATCTTGTTCATGTTTATTCCTGATAGCTTTAGTGTTGCTCCTAATTGCTGTAATTAGCTTTGCAAGGCCTTGCCTGATTAGTGCAGCCTTCCATTGTTGGCTTTACTGAGGCTGTCTGAGGTGAACTACAATCATTGAATGGATTAAGAGTTGAGGTGCCGTTCCAGCACATGGTGATCTTGATTTATTATGGTTTATAAGTTTTAGCAGCTATTTTTTTTAAATAATCCAAGTTAGAGTGCTGAATTTTTCATTTATGTTGAAATGATTGTTTTGCATGATCAAAGCTGTTTGATGGAGTTCAGGTGGTGACAGAAACTTTTGTTTTCTTTTTGTAAGTACAGCTCTTGTTGCGTCCTCAGTATAAAACATGTAAATGCATCACAGTGTATTTTTAGTTTGTAACAAGTCTCATTTATTTACCTGTCAGAGGCAGAGCAGAGTGCAGTTGAGTGAATGGGCTCATTGCACCTCAGTAACTGACACTTTGTTTTCCAGAGTATTAAGCTTGATGGAGTTTTAAATTTTCGACGGCCATCTTTTATCAAAACGGTCTATAAACTGTACATTTGATTACAAATAGCAGAATCACGCTTTCACTTCCTCCTCTTCGGTCTTTTTCAACTTTTAGATAAATGTTACAGAATTTGCTTCTTCTCAGCATTGACTTGTAAAGTGAGCATCCAGCAATTTATTTGATCTCACTTTTTATATGGCTGTTGAAAGACGGACGTATTTTGTTATCGTCTGTTTGTACGTCTGTAAACTTTCTTTTGTCTGCCCAAAAGTTCTGATATGCTCAAGATAATTTAATAAAATGTCACACGAATTTGTACCACCACTAGACGGCATATAGCAGAAAGATTTCACCACCTTCAGCTTTAAAGTCAAGGTCAAAAATCAAGGTCAAATATAAGTCTTTGCTTGTCCAGGCCGTTGCTTTAGATTGCTGTATAATAGTTTGTGAGTATAATATGCCGTATATGATACTCTTGTTTCATTTAGGTTGTGTTAATTGTAACTGTGTCTTTAGTTTATTTAGTCATCCAGTACCATATACAGTAATTTGAATTATTTAAGGGCACTCTTTTAGTGACTTTTTGCTCTGGATAAAAGCAGTAAATATATATTTCTCTTGTTATAAGGTTTGGGGTATCGGTTTTCAAAGAAAAACCTCAAAATGGCTGAAATTCTGTTTTTACCTATTATTATGATTACCTATTATAATTAGTCTTTGAACATTTACTTGCAAATTGCTCAATTTAAATATGTGTACCATATGAAGCAACAAGTTTTTCTGCTTATGTGTGGGTTTTTGTCTCCTTCAGGGCCGACTGCAGTCTCAGGACAGTGGTAAACATTTGCACGATGTTTTAGACTTGCTGCAAAAACACACTCTGGTGGAGGCTGACATTTCAGCTCAGGCAGAGAGGATAAAGGCGGTGCAGGGAGCCGCGCAACGCTTCACTTCCCACGAACAAGGTGAGTCTTCCCATGGTTTTTAACATTCCCTGTCTAAACGAGCCTGTTTTAGTCTTGTTTTCTGAACAAGATCTGTCTTTTTCAATTTTCAGCTTACAAGCCTTGTGAACCTGGGCTGGTAAGTGAGAAGGTCGACCTGCTGGGTCAGTCTTATGAAGAACTTATTCAGCTTGCCGGCAGCCGCAGAAAGCGTCTGGAGGACTCCCGCCGTCTGTGGCAGTTTCTGTGGGATCTTGGTGAGGAGGCAGCCTGGATCAGAGAGCAGGAGCAGATCCTGGCGAGTGGAGACTGTGGCCGCGACCTCACTTCCGCTCTTCACCTACTCAGTAAACATGAGGCTTTCAGGGATGAAATGGCAGCTCGCTACGGCCCCCTGAGTAACAGTATTGCTGTGGGAGAAGCTTTGATTAAAGAGGGCCACTTTGGAGCCTCAGAAGTCACTGAGAGGATCCAAGACATCCGTGCACAGTGGGCTCGTCTAGAAGAGGTGGGTGATAGTGGTATTATTTGTCTTCTCTGAAGCCATCTTCTTAAAATAACGTCTTTTGCCAATGTTGTTCTTGTTCTCTCCGCTCTTCAGACAACTAAACTCAGGGAGCAGAGCCTGAAGGAGTCAGTGGCTCTCCACCAGTTTCAAACAGATGCTAGTGATATGGAGGCGTGGATTATGGAGACCCTTAGGCAGGTGTCCAGTCAAGAGGTTGGCCACGATGAGTTTTCCACCCAAACACTCGCTCGCAAGCAGAGGGAGATTGAAGAGGAGATCCAAAGCCACCACCCCCTCATCGACTCACTGCACGAGCAGGTCCAAGCGCTGCCACAGGCCTACTTACAGGATCCGCAAGTATGTGGGCTTTGTTTTTCAACGTCCCTCCGTGATAACATGCTCTTTGAAGTAAATTATTGTTTATGGATGACTGTAGGTGGATGGTCGTCTGCCTGCTATTGAGCAATGCTATGAAGAACTGGAGTCTCTGTCAGCGGCTCGGCGCCAGGCTCTGGAGGGGGCTCTGGCCCTTTATCGCATGTTCAGTGAAGCTGATGCCTGCCAGCTCTGGGTGGAAGAAAAAGAGCAGTGGTTAGACAGCATGGAGATTCCTACCAAATTGGAGGACCTGGAGGTGGTACAACAGAGGTTAGTCTGTGGAGTAACAAGGTCAAGGCTGAATTATTTTTCTTCAAAATCTATTTGGACTGCAGAGACTATTACTTTGTTTCATGAGATGCTCAGATTAATTTTTTTATACGCCAGTCAAAGGTGGACGTATTTTATTATGTAAACCTACTCTTGCCCCAACCATAACTTCTCATATGCTCAAGATAATTTAACAAAACTTCATATATGTATGCATCATCACTAGACGGATTGTCACATACACTTTTCATCACCCCAGCTACAAAGTCAAGGTCACAAATCAAGTTCAGCGTTAAAACAAGGTCTTTGCTTGTCTGGGCCATGTTTTCAGATTCACTCGAGATAATTTTACGAAACTAACAAATACGTCAGCACTAGATGGAGTCTTGCATACACTTTCATCTCATCAGCTTCAAGGTCCCAAATCAAGGTCAAGTGTTACACACAGTCTTTGCTAGTCTGGACCAATTTTCTGATCAGCTTAAGATAATTTAATTAAACTTGATACATATTTTGTTCCACCACTAGAAAGCATGACACATAATCTTTTCATCACCTCAGCTCTAAGATCAAGGTCAGAAATCAAGGTCAACTTTTATACAAGTGTCCAAGCCATTTCTATAGATTGCTGTATTTTTGTATAAAAGTTTTGTCAACGGTCGTATAATGTGCCATATGTTTATTATATTTCAATATATATAGGTTTAATACAACTTAAATGAGTGAATAAATATTGTATTTTATTTTTGAACGCAGATTTGACACACTGGAACCTGAGATGAACAACGTAGGCGTTCGTGTAAACGATGTGAACCAGGTGGCCGAGCAGCTGCTGAATTCAGAAAACTGCAACAAAGACCAAATCCACCAGACAAAAGATAAACTGAACAACAGGTCAGATCTCTTTTTAAAGGTCTATTTAATCTCTCATATGTTTACAACAAAAACAAAACAAAAACCCAATGTAACCAATTTTAACATTTTGCTGGATGTCTGCAGATGGAAAGAGTTCGAGCAACTGGCTGGTCAAAAGAAACAAGCTCTGGAGTCTGCTCTTAACATCCAGAACTACCACCTCGAGTGTAACGAGATTCAGACTTGGATGAAAGAAAAGACTAAAGTGATTGAATCCACTCAGGGCTTGGGGAACGATCTTGCTGGAGTGATGGCTCTGCAGCGCAAGCTCACTGGGATGGAGAGAGATCTCGAAGCTATTCAGGTACGACATATGCATGGATTGAAACAAAATACACATTTTAAATAACAGAAGGATCATTTTTCTTATGATTTTCCTCACTTTGATTATTTTTAGGGTAAATTGGATGACCTGAGAGAAGAGGCAGAAAAGTTGGCCAACGAGCACCCGGAGCAGGCTGGAGAAATACAAGGACGCTTGTCTGAGATCCAGGAGGTGTGGGAGGAGTTGAACGACACCATGAAACGACGAGAGGAGTCACTGGGAGAAGCCAGCAAACTTCAAGGTTTCCTCAGGGATCTGGACGACTTCCAGTCCTGGCTGTCTCGCACGCAGACAGCGGTGGCCTCAGAAGACATTCCCACGTCTCTGCCCGAGGCTGAGAGTCTGCTCGCTCAACACGAGAGCATCAAGAATGAAATTGACAACTACAAGGAGGACTACGAGAAAATGCGAGCTGTTGGTGAGGAGGTGACCCAAGGTCAGACTGACGCCCAGCACATGTTCTTGGCTCAGAGGCTTCAGGCGTTGGACACTGGCTGGCATGAGCTACGTCAGATGTGGGAGAACCGCCAGAACCTTTTGGCCCAGGCCTTTGATTTCCAGACCTTCCTGAGAGATGCAAAACAAGCAGAGGCTTTCCTCAACAGCCAGGTTAGAAAAATGCACTCAAATAATGCGACGTGTGCCAGAAAGCTAATGCGTCATTGAAATGACCACTTGTTGGCTCAGTTCAACAAGTGCAATGAAAAATGTTTTGGGTCATTTGTTTGGTTTTTTTTGGTCAGAAGATATTTGTATAATTTTATTTTCTTTAATCCTGCTTTGTTGTTTTTTTTTTCCTTCTGGTAGTCAAAACATGTTTAGTCTAATGTAAATTGTTTCAACAGTAAAATGGTAATTTCTTCATGTCTTGACTATCCAGAAAAAACTGTAGGTCTTTTCACTCTGCATTTTCATATTAAATTACAGAAATGATATTGGTATCATAAAAGCTGTTTGCATAAAAAACAGCTTCAGAGTTTGAGTCAGAGACAATAAATATGTTGCACTTCTTTAAAATAACAACACTAAAGGTAATACTTACTGGTTGTACTCTACATGGTTTGTAAAACTACAACAGATTTGTTCATGGAAGCATTCCTTGTGTAAAAATCTTTCACCATTGCTTTATCTTTGTGTAGGAGTACGTGCTTTCCCACACAGAGATGCCCACCAGCCTGCAGGCTGCAGAGGAGGCCATTAAGAAGCATGAAGATTTCCTCACGACTACAGAGGCCAGCGAGGAGAAGATAACTGGTGTTGTGGAGGCTGGAAGGCGCCTCATTAATGACTCCAATGCAAACGCCGATAAGATTCAGGAAAAAGTTGATTCAGTCCAGGACAGGTCAGAACCGAACGCTGGAGATAAGAAGAGAAAACTATGCAAATATTTTCTGTCCTTTTGAGATGTTTGAAGGCTACGTGTTTGACTTGTTGCTGATTCTCTCTAGGCATCAGAAGAATAAGGAGGCCGCAAACGAACTGCTGACCAAGCTGAAGGACAACTGTGAACTTCAGCACTTCCTCCAAGATGGACAGGAGGTAACAACAGTCTAATCGATTCAAGTTATAATAAATGAATTAACAAATTAAATCACTAAATTATTATGGAAATGGCATATTTTGCCAAAAGAAAGTGTGTGTGTGTGTGTGTACATTTAGAAATAAAACTGATTTTATAATGACCCTGTTTTTGTCTGAAGCTCACTTTGTGGATCAATGAGAAGATGCTGACAGCTCAGGACATGACTTATGACGAAGCTCGCAATCTTCACAGCAAGTGGCAGAAACACCAGGCGTTCATGGCAGAGCTGGCCTCCAACAAAGACTGGCTGGACAAGATCGATAAGGTGGGACACGTTATACAAAAAGACAATAAAGACTTTTGTTATTATACGTCCGTATACATTCTCTTGTCCCACCCACAATTTCTGAGTCGCTAAAGATAATTTAACGAAACTACATGTGCAGTATGCATCATCACTAGATGGTGTCACATAACACATCACCCCAGCTTCAAGGTCAAGGTCACAAATCAAGGTCAAATGCTACACAAGGTCTTTGCTTGTCTGGCCCATAACATCTGATCCGCTCAAAGATAATTTAATGACAATCCACGCACATTTGCATAATCACTAAACGGAGTGGATCACATTTCATGACCCCAGCTTAAAGGTCACAAATCAAGGTCAATGTCAAAACTAGTTATTTGCTTGTTTGGGTCATTGCCATAGATGACTGTATAATAGTTTGTCTGTGGATGTATCATGTGGCGCTGTTGTTACATTAGCCTTTAGTCTAACCTTTTTTGTTTTATGTTTACATTTGGGTTTTTACCTCCAATCAAGAAACAGCTTTTTTAATTTGTCTTTCTTTTCTCTAAAAGGAGGGTCAAGCACTTGTGGCAGAGAAACCCGAGTTGAAACCTGTAGTTCAGCAGACCTTGGAAGATCTACAGGGTCAGTGGGAGGAGCTGGAGGGCAGGACCCGCTCCAAGGACCAGTGTTTGTTCGAAGCGCACAGGGCAGAAATCTTCACACAGAGCTGCTCCGCTCTGGATGACTGGCTGAAAAACATCGAGAGCCAGCTGCACAGTGACGACTATGGAAAAGATCTGACCAGTGTTAACATCCTCCTCAAAAAGCACCAGGTAAAATGCATTTGAGCTCCTTAAGTAACAAGAGCACTTGGGTTGTGACTTTATTTTTCATTTAACAAAAAACTGAGTACAGTACTTGACAAACTTGAAATGAAACAATGTTATCTTTTAGATGTTGACTTATCAGGGTGGAAGTGGTGGGAAAATGTGGCTTCATGAAGATAAACATTTCACCTTCTTGTTTTTCTTCTCTGTGCAGATGCTGGAGCATCAGATGGAGGTCAGAGAAAAGGAGGTGCAGTCCTTACAAACTCAGGCTGTTGCTCTGTCCCAGGAGGACGCTGGGCTGGCTGAGGTAGACGGTCAGCAAAAACGTGTCATCGACAACTTCTCCAGCCTACAGGATCCTCTCGGCCTGAGAAGACAGAAACTTCTGGCCTCTAAAGAAGCACATCAGTTCAACCGAGACCTGGAGGATGAAATTGTGAGCAGAGCCAAGTTACTCAGCAGATGAAGATGAAGACAACTTTTTGTTGTGTGTACTATATTTGTATGTTGCTTTTTCAATTTTTAGCTTTGGGTGAAAGAGAGGATGCCCCTCGCAACTTCTACAGACCACGGCAAAGATCTGCCCACTGTGCAGCTCCTAATCAAGAAGAACCAGGTACAGCCATAAAAAAAACATATAAACCAATCATTTAAAATTGAAAGCCTAAATGTGAATTACCTGTTACTTGAAGTCTTGTAGTTTCCTCTAAGGCACATATGTCAAATTCAAGGTCTGGGGGCCAAATGCGGCCCTCGTTGACATCTGGCCCCCAAGATGATATTTTAAACGTAAAATACTTTTTTTTTTTTTTTTACTTTTTTTTTCAGTAATCTTTGATTATGATGTCAAAAGTCCAACAGAAAATGTCAAATGAGACCAATCAAACTCTTTTTGAGGAACCTGCAATGAAGAAAAGATGTTGGGTATCAAACTTGAGTTAATGTAGATTCTGAAACCGGCCCTTAGTTTTAAAAAGGTTTTAATTTTTGCCCCCTTTTATAAGTGAGTTTGACACCCCTGCTCTAAAGTGACATTTTTACTTTTACTGAGGGCAGCTCAAAGCGTGAGCGTGTTAGAAATTGCCAACTTAGCAATAAAAAATGTGTCTGATCTGGCTGTGAACCAGACTTTGCAGAAAGAGATCCAGGGCCACCAGCCTCGCATCGATGACATCCACAGACGAGGCGAGGACCAGAGCCAGGTAGACGGTGAAAGGCAGTCTCTTCTGACAGAGCGCCTTGTTGAGCTGAAGGACCTCTGGGACGAGCTGATCGCTGAGACGGACAAGCGTCGCGCCCGTCTGGTCGAGGCACATTTCGCTCAGCAGTTCTATGCTGACGCAGCTGAAGCAGAGGCCTGGATGGGAGAGCAAGAGCTGCACATGATGTCAGAAGAAAAAGCGAAGGTAATAGAGATAGTGTAGCACACTCATATTTACAGTATGTGCTTTCTGTGAAGTATAATTATTTTCCTGTCATTTACACAGGATGAACAAGGCGCGCTTGTGATGGTCAAGAAGCACCAAATCCTGGAACAGGCACTTGAAGATTATGCCCAGACCATTCACCAGCTGGCCAACAGCAGCCGCCTCATGGTCAACAGTGAACACCCAGAGAGGTCAGAGAGTTCATGTGGTTTTAAATCTTAAAGATTCAGTGGGAGTGCATGCCCTCCTTTAACAGTTAGACCCCCACAGGGACTAATGTTTGACTTGTCTTCTCAATTTACCAGTGAAAGAATCACCTTGAGGCAGGCGCAAGTGGACAAGCTGTATGCAGGTCTGAAAGACCTTGCAGAGGAGCGTCGCGGGCGCCTTCAGGAGAGGCTGCGGCTGACCCAGCTGAAGCGGGAGGTGGATGACCTGGAACAGTGGATTGCTGAGAGGGAGGTGGTTGCCGGCTCCCACGAACTAGGACAAGACTATGAACATGTCACAGTGAGTTTATTTCATGGTCACGTGCTTTGAAGACACAGAAGCTTTGGGAGATGTAGCTGAAAATATCCTGCTCCATATAGCCCTAACCTCTTTTGTTTGTCTTTCCTGCAGATGTTGAGGGACAAGTTCCGTGAGTTTGCTCGTGACACCAGCACAATCGGACAGGAGCGTGTAGATGGAGTAAATGCGTTGGCAGACGACCTTATTGAGTCGGGTCACCCTGAGAATGCCAGTGTGGCCGAGTGGAAGGACGGTTTGAACGAGGCCTGGGCCGACCTCTTGGAGCTAATCGACACACGCACACAAATGCTGGCAGCTTCCTATGAGCTGCATAGATTCCATCAAGATGCCATGGAGGTGCTTGGACGTATTAAGGAGAAGAAGGAAGCTCTGCCTTCAGACCTTGGTCGTGACCTGAACACTGTCCAGCACCTACACAGACAGCACACCAATTCAGAGAATGACATCCAGGCGCTCAGTGGACAGGTGAGTCGTCTTGTTACAGTTCAGATGTTGCGTGCGAGCACAACATCAAATTTCTTTGCTTTCTCTTTAAACAAGGTGAACCAAGTGCAGGATGATGCCGCGCGGCTGCAGAAGGCCTACGCTGGTGAAAAGGCTGAGGAAATTCAGAGGAGCGAACACGCTGTGACGTCCGCCTGGGAGGGCCTGCTGGAGGCCTGCAAGACCCGCAGGCTCGTCCTGCTGGACACTGTGGAGAAATTCCGTTTCTTCAACATGGTGCGGGACCTCATGCTCTGGATGGATGGAGTTAACCTGCAGATAGATGCACACGACAGCCCCAGGTGAATGTTTTTTCTTCATTACCTATCATCAATATTGCAGTAATGAGTTTAATACACATCAGAAGTGGAAGGAGTAATAAAATCCTAACCAGCGTTAGCAGCTAAGTGCTGATTGACTCATTTCCACAAAGCTTCTTTTAAAACTGTAAAACCCTTGTTTTAATTTGCAAAACAAACAAGTGTGCATTAATCTCATCACTGCAAGCTGCAGGTCTGTCTCTTTGAGCTAACACAGCTAATGCAGCTAACAGCAGAAATAAGCCTCTTCCTTCCTTTCACTTCATGACAGTGTCTGTTAAACGTGACCTGGAGGACCAGGAGTTTATTTCACTTTTGTAGTTCAGTTTCAGAAACCTGGAGGTTTAGCTGTACGCCTTTTAATGAGGGACATGCAGACAAGTACATATGGCAGCATGACCGCTCAGTGGTTCGTAAGGGTTGAACGAGTGCATAATTTTTTAAACTCGACATTAACATAATAAAGCTTGAGTAGAACTTGAGTAGTTGATGATGTCATAGGATCTCAAGATGCAAAAAAAAACAACAAAAAAAACCTAACCGCCATTTAATATTTACAAGAAAAGACCAACAAAACATTGGGAGTGTACATTGTGTTGGACTACCATTTATCCTTCTGCAGATAAGTCACAGGAAAATCAAAACTATTAGTTATTATTATTAAGCTGCAAAAGTGAAAGAAACGTGTGGCACGTCAAAAACGAAACCAAAAATAGTGGGGCAGTCGACCACCTCGCAACGCCCGCAGTGCTGCTCATTAGGTTTAGTTTTAGAGATAATTATGTTTATAGTTTTTTTTTTTTATATGTTTAGAAATTCATATTTTTTGCTTTTTTATTTGTGAAACAAGGTCAGTGGAAGCTGGTTCTGGTTCAGTCGATTGGACCCGGTGTTACACTATATTCTGTGACCTGCAACAGTGCATGCAACACCGCCCCCTACGGTCACAGAATTTGGCGTAACACCAGTTCGCAACGCGCTCCAAACAGGAAGTTGATTCATTTTCTGTTGTGTACCTGCAACGTGATGACGTCACTACGAATACTCGATGTGAAATTTAAAAATTTGATAGATGTCCTAGGAATTGATGTGTCGATTACTCGAGTAGTCTGTTAAAGCACTAGTAGGTAGCACAAAAACATGCATGTTAGGCTGATTGGTAACTCCAAATTGACCCTAGGTGTGAGTGCAACAGGTCCCTCTTGTAAATGAGTCCC
>JARVGS010000400.1:30759907-30774017 GCA_031762315.1 Hypsolebias antenori | reverse complement strand
ATATATAATTTTATTAACATTAAAACATTGAATTTTGCAGGCCGATGTGAAATCTCTTAATTGTTGAAGAATTAAGTAAAGTGAAAGGTTAAGGACAGGATAAAATTATATTACTTTTTTTAAAAGAAAAATAAATAATTTTGTTTACATTGACTTTGTTTTTTTTTTGTATTTTATTCTTATCAAAGTTACTCACTTTATTCCTTCTCAGCAGCTTGTCTTTAAAGATATTCCAAAACATTCTGCTGGTTTGGAGAGAACGATCACGCTGAGAGACTGGGAGTCAACTTAAAGTGACTAACAGCTAGCATGATGTAGGCCACATGTTGCACACGTTGTATTTGTACTATACCTTCACATGTTTGAAAATGACAGGGTATCTGGTAAAACTAGCCATTTGTTTTCATTGTGGGCAATAATAGAAATAAAATTCAGTTTTATTTTAGTTTTGGTCAAAGCCTGAAAGGGTCGCTGCAGAGGGACCAAAGAGCCACATGTGGCCCCAGAGCCGCAGCTTGCAGACCCCTGCACTGAGTTAAAGCTGTTTTGCTCCAACTTTTTAA
Source organism: Hypsolebias antenori (assembly GCA_031762315.1). Lineage (NCBI taxonomy): Eukaryota > Metazoa > Chordata > Actinopteri > Cyprinodontiformes > Rivulidae > Hypsolebias > Hypsolebias antenori. The sequence continues at coordinate 30,773,454 of JARVGS010000400.1, read as the reverse complement.
ATAAAAGCATGCACTAACTCAGGGAAAAGTGTGAGATCTGTTACCACTCAGAGTATGTTTTGGGGATGACTCTCAGCTACTACCATGCCTTATATTAGCTCAGTAGTTACGAAATAGACAGAGATGCAGTCTACGTTCAGCTGGTTGTGGCATCTTGTCTCCTAAAGGTCATCAGTTTTAGTCGCACACAGAACGATTACTTTCTGAGCGTTTCGTTCAAATCTGTCCAAAGTGTTCATGAGATATTTTGCTAACAGAGTTGATTCTGATCCAGTCCAAGTTTTAAATAAAAGTTTGTGCGATCTGTTAGAGGATGTGTGGGGGATGACTCACACCTGCAGCTGCAACTAATTTTAGCTCAACAGCTCTCAAACTGGTTCAAGTACAAACTTTTGTGTTTGCTAATGTTGCTTAGCTGTGGCGGCCATCTTGAATAGGGTCGACTCCACAAGTTAATCAGCTGTAGACGAACATGTATAAAACTTAGTCCTCGTGTTTATTTAACATTTTGCCTGTGAACAAACACATTAGATAATGCTCAGAATATGGGTTGGATGTGACTCAGCTACTACCAGACCAAACGTTAGCTCAGTATTTGAACAACTGATGGAGGTGCAGTCATTTCTGAGTGTGTTAAACACGACTGTCTGTGGTGACCGTCTTGAGTCGAGCTGAGCCCAAAAGTTAATCAGTGCTGGATGTGATCCCAGTGATTGTTGTCAGAGGGTTCAGTTAAAATCCATTCTTTGGTTTATGAGATAAGCTGCCAACAGATGGACAAACCTACACACACAAACATATTAACACCCACCCCACCTTTCAGCAACAGGTGATAAAGTTTAGTCCCAGCCCCTAAAGAAACATACGTATGGAGAGTATGTGTCAGACGGTGCACAGCTTCTCACGTGCTGAATGCACAGATCAGCTGTAAACGCAGATTCTGCCCCCTCTGCTCGTGAGGAGTGCTCGTGTCTGTCCATCGGGGGTGGATGTGCAGCATAAAACTGAAAGAAGGAGCCAAGTTGACTCCACTCTGTTTCATCACCACCCACACTGAGGCAATGTCAAACCTCCAGGCCACTGCCAGCCCCCCCACCACCCCCCAGCCCTCTTACTTATTAGGGAGGCAGCCAGCCTGGCAGTGGTGAGTGGAGGAGGAGTGGGTGGAGGAGGAAGAGAAGCCTCTCCCCCTTTATGATTTATTTATTTTTTTTTAAAGAGTGGAGGTAGAAGCGGCGAACAGCTGTTGTTCCACTGCTCTGACAGTCGACACAATGTTTGCAGAGATAAAAAGATACCGACCAAATCTGGACGCTCACTCACTTTTCCTGCACTGATAATGATGCTGGGAGGAAAAGAATATATTTTGATTGAGAGTTTTCCACCACAGCATCTTTTATATTTTTTACACTAGAATCTGTGTCCTCATCTACCCATTCATACAACACTCTACAAAGATTAATCAGTGCTTTATCACATTCGTACACTGATGGGACACACATCGGAGGCAATGAGGGGTTCAGTGTCTTGCCCAGGGAAACTCTGGCACGTGACTCATGGTGGACTCGAACCCCCAGCTCTCCCATTGGAGGACGACTGCTCTAACCACTCAGCCACAACCGCCCTGTGTAATGCTCAGTCTCACTGCAGCTCATGCAGCATTGTGACATGTTGTGTAGTCTTGTTAGTGCTCAGAGTTTGTGTTGGGGATGGTTCTCAACAACTTCTGCTCCAAACTGTAGCTCAAAGTCTGTAAGTTTCACCGAGTTCCATCCATTTTTTTTTTTTTTGTAGGCTTTGTACGTTTTTATCATTTTAATTAACTTGTCTTTTGTGTTGTTGTACAGCGCTTTGGTTGCCCCTGCGGTTTTTAAAATGTGCTATAGAAATAAAGTTGATTGATTGATTGATTTAAATGTTTGTTAAGGCGGCACGGTGCCACTGTTGGTAGAGCTGATGCCTCTCTGCAAGAAGGTGGCTGGATCAAATCCGACCATTCTGTGTGAAGTTTTCTGTTCTCTCCGTGCATGTGTGGGTTTTCTCCAGATACTCCCTCCCACAGACCAAAAACATGCATATTAGACTGATTGGTAACTCTAAATTGTCCCTAGGTGTGAGTGAGAGAGTGAATGATTGTTTGTCTCATTTGTCTCTGGGGCTCTATAATGTACTAGAGACCCGTCCAGGGTGTCCCCCACCCCTCACACCGGGATTGCTGGACATGGGCACCAGCGACCCCCGTGACCCAAAATGGAAGAAGCAGGTAAAAGATAATGGATGAATGTAGTTGTTTGCTAATTCTGTTTGCAAGTTTGGGATGCCAAATAAAACTGAGTGCACCGGTTGTAAACAATGACAAGTATTTTTTTCTTACAAAATTAAGCTGTTAAAGTCAATAACATGAGGCCAAGATAAAATACTTAAGAGAATCACACTGTGTTTTATTTATTTACTGCCTTTCAGATGTCAAAATATGAATTTAAGACCTATTAAAGTCAAAGCCATTATTGATTAAACTGGAAAAAAGGGAGAACATTTAAATAAAACATCAGGCTTTTATGATTTCCTCTCATTAGTTATTTGTAACTTTTTCTTATATTTTCCGTCCTTAAAAACAGCTTTAATATACCTCTCGGTGAAAAACCAAACATGAAGCTACTAACAACATATCCTAAAATAAGAAACAGTAAAAATGTTGCACATAAATTGAACTCTGATGTGGTTCGATATGCATCATTGCATCATCAGGTCTCTTGTAAATGAGTCCTCGAGGCTCAATGGGATTAACCTGTTTAAATTAATAAATGTTGAATAAATGAAAATTAGTTTTAAGTGAATCAGTGCTTGTTATTTTTCTCACATAAATCATATGCTTATTGATGCTAAAAAAAGAGAGATCTGTTTTGCTTTATTATACAGCATTTATAAATGCAGTACTAGTTTATACTACAGAAATAGCGCATGACCACCACTAGGTGGCGACCGAGTTCCGGTTTCTGCTCCACCCGCCTACAAGTCCAGACAGAGGGCACACATTACCCAACAGCCACTTTCACCGTGTTTTAAAGCAAGATGGCAGCTGTTGTTGAGAATGTTGTCAAACTGTAAGTGCTGGACTTTTTCTTACACCCCGCACACCTGCGCAGGTGACACACACCGAGGTCACAACACAGCCGGGCGGATGGTTACTCGGCCGCTGACTGTTTAACCAGCTTGACTTAGTTAAAGTTAACCCGGCGGCGTCAGAACGTCGCGTCTGTCTTGCTCACATCCTGGAATGGAAGTGTAAGTTAGCGGACACGCAGCTAACCTATTATTATTTTAATTATGTTTTCAACTCGTAACTCTTAAATGGCAGGACAGTGCAGGGGAAGACGTATAAATTAATTGTTCTTGTAGTCTTATCGTGGCTACTTCTGCTGGTTGTCGCCTTCCTAACGTCAGCTCGGCGAGTCGCTAACAAGCTAAACTGTGTTTACGGCGACTAGTTCAGGATGAATGGAGGACTGAGGTTGAACATACTCTGTTTTAACTCCACAGTTTAGCTTTAGTGGACAGAGTTGTTGTCACAGTCTAACTTTGCACACAGACGCTGTTTTTACTCTTTAAAGTTGGATTTTTTTGAGGAGCCGAAGCGCCAACCTACTTCCATTTCCGTTGTCTCACGGCGGGTTGTGGTGCCGTCTAAACCCTGGTTAATGACACTGTGTAATTACCGGCTTTCAGCTCTAATTACAGAGACTTTACGCGAATTAGAAGAGCTGTGGTCTTTCAAAGCTTCAAGTTAGTCTTTAAAAAGGCAAAACTTGCCAACTTTCAATCATTGTGTAAATGTCAGGAAAATTAAAAATGTCAAAACCAAAGTAGTTGGTGTTAATTAAAGCCATGACACTCCCTCTTTTTTTTTTACATATACACACACAACATTTTGTATAATTATATTCACCTTATGAACACACACACAAAACCATAACTCCAGATAGGTCTGGTTCTTTAAAAGTCAGTTTTTCGTCTGGTGCTTTTATTCTGATCCTCCTTTACCTAAAACAAAAGGTGTTTAATTCATCTCATTTTATTTATTTAACCAGATTTAAAACCTCATTGAGACCAAGATCTCATTTGTAAGACAGACCTGGGCAGCTCACATGAAATTTACAATAGTGCTGCTAACATAAAAAAAATGACAAAACATTTGAACAAGTCATAAAACACAAGACTGGACAATAATGGTGTAAAACTGGAAATCATCCTCAATTTATCCTATGTGTTACACTTTTATAACTTGTTTATTAATATATACTAATCCAGCTTCCTGACCCTTTTGTTCCTGTTCAGGTTTTTTCTTAAAGTTGAGCCCACTTGAAAACTTTTTTTTAAACTTTATGTACTTACTGTAACTGTGTTAAATCAGCTGTCTTGCAGTCTTTGTGTCGTCGTTGCAAAGATCTTAAAATTCACCATCTTGTCAACATGAGACTGTTTCACCTGTTTCTGCCCTTTTTGTTGTTGTTTTGTTTCCACTTTACTGTAGAACAGATTTCAAGATCCTGTTGTTTGCGTTCGAGTCAGTAAAAGTGTTTATTTCAGATTTTCTTCCCACATTTTCTAATCTATCACACTGAGGTTCGGTGGCATCTTTGCTGAGTTTTACCCAGACTGAATCATAACTCCTGTTTCGTAGTCACACTCATGTTTATGAAGATGCACTGGAGTTTGATTAAATCAGTTTTAAATGTGTCCGTAGATAAATTGACTGATTGTATTCTTTCGTTAAAGCCTGACGCACTTGTTCCAGATGACTTTAATCCTTTTTAAAGATTTGTTACGAGCATACAGACATTTTTGGCAGCCTTATAAGACCATTTATTTAATTTCCATTGTTTTAGGGTTTAAACACAATGAGATAGGGAGGTGTATTTAGTGTCAGTCTGATAATAAATAAATAAACCACACAATATATTAATGTTAAAACAAACACAAGGATATTAAAGTGCTTATAGTTTAGAAATGAAGACGCATGTAACTTTTTCTCCCTTGGCCGTTGTAGACCCAGTTTACCATACGGTTCTGTTTGGTCAGGTTGGGGGAGCAGTGCTACAGAGATGCCCTTGAGCAGTGTCACAGCTACAACGCTCGGCTCTGCGCCGAGAGGAGCGTTCGAATGCCGTTCCTGGACTCTCAGACTGGCGTGGCGCAAAGCAACTGCTACATCTGGATGGAGAAGAGACACAGAGGACCAGGTGGGACTCAGAACGATGCTCACAGGAACGTTGTGAACAGCACGCGTGTTAAAAGAAGCTGTGAAACTGTTGTGGTTTGCAGCGTGGGGGGAGTTCCTTCTCCATCAGTCTGGCAAGCATTCATGGATTGAAATGGGGTTAAGTCAGTGTTATATGGATGGATGTGCTGTCCCCTCAGGCGTGGCTCCAGGGCAGCTCTACACGTATCCATCCAGGAGGTGGAGGAAGAAACGGAGATCTCATCCTCCAGAGGATCCGCGGCTCATCTTTCCTCCTGTCAAGTCAGGTAGCAAGACAACAAGCTCCGTTCATTCACCAGGTGCTAAAACCAGACCACGGTTCTTATGTTGCTAAAGAAAAGCTGCAAGATTTCTTCACCGTTTGTCTAAATGATCAAGGAAGTGACATAATTGTTGATTTGTGTGAGCGGCTGTGTGCATCAGATGGAAGCTTCTGTGATTCTTTTGTTGTTTTGTTATTCCTAGAGCTGGATTTGGGGCTGAAGAAGGACGGTCTGCTGTCATCGGATGGTAGCAGCTTGGAGGCTCTGCTGAAGGGGGAGTCGTTGGACAAACGGGCGGCTGCGGACCTCCGGGGTTCTGAGGAAGAGTTGAGCCAGAGTGATTTCACAGGAAGCCTGAACCCCGCTTCCAGAATAAGAAAGGTGTATTTTTTTTTTTCTGTTTCCTGTCCACAGATTTTCCTTTAAAACTCTGTGGTGTTTCAGAAAAGTTCAGAAAATCTAATGCTCTCTCATCGGAGCAGAGAATCCTGGAGCCAGACGACTTCCTGGATGACCTCGATGATGAAGACTATGAGGAGGACACGCCCAAAAGAAGGGGCAAAGGGAAAGGAAAGGTAAAACTGCTCTGGCCTCACTGAACAGATGTTTTTATATTTTGTTGATCCCAGCCTGTCTCTTGACTCCAGAAGTGTCCACAGGGACGAGGAGTGGGCAGCAGCAGGAAGAAGCTGGACACAGCAGCTCTGGAGGACAGAGACAAGCCCTACGCCTGTGACAGTGAGTCATCGGGTCTAAATTAAAGGGACATTTCAAACATTAATGTTATTTTGTTTGCCACCTCTTTAAGCCTGAAGCAGCATTTTGAGTCACCTCTGCTCAGCGTCTTCATTCTGACTTTTATGATGGTTGTTTTCATTCTGACGTCACTCCTCAAATGTTCTTTTATCGTTCTTCCACCTCAGGTGTTTTCTGCCTTTGAAGCTGTGCTGCTTGACGTGTAAACGTTTCCTCTTATTGTGAAGCACTTTCACTTCCAGCAGCTGACTGTTCCTCTCGACCTCTCTGTGCTCCTTTCTTTTTCTTCTTCTCTCTTTCAGACACTATCAAACAAAAGCATATTTCCAAATCTTCTGAAAGAGGTATACTTCTCCTCGTTACCTTCTTTTGTCTTCACTGGTTTTAGTTCTGGGTTGTCTGTGTTACATTTGCTTTATTTATGAAATTAACAGGATTAGAAAGTTAGTCACATCAGTTTTCTGTGGCCAATAAATGCAATTTTGCCGTCCAGTCTGAGCATGAACTTGAGCAGATTTTAATGTTAGAACCAGAACCTGCTGTTGTTTGGTGTAAGTTAATATTCTTACATTTTACCCTCTGTTTTTCCCTAAATGCCGTCTATTCAACCTATCAAGATACAGTATATATTTTTAAATGCCACCACATTCAATTCCAAACCTTCGAAGCGACTCACCCAGCATGCTTCCCAAACATTTGATACATTTTCTGTTGATGGACGATGAAGCAGAAATGAAAATGAGAGCTGGTGTGGAAGTGAAAGAAGCGTTTCATCTTTATCTGATGACAAACATCACAGCCCTCATGACAGAGGCTTCACACACTGTCGTCTTTGTGCTTTTTAAAAAAGTGTGAATTCCCCTGCACGCTATCCCAACCACCTCGCTTGTTAGTAGACAGTTAGAAAGTTTAGGAATATTGTTGAAACATCTTTAATCTCAAATATTTCTGCATTGCTTTCGCTGAAGCTGAATTGAAAAATTTAGGATTGTTAAAAATCCAAACATTTAATTCACTTGCTATGCAATATATCTGCTTAGTCATCGTTTTCATAAAAAGAAGTGGAACAATTATTATCACAACTTATAAAACTATGAAGATTATGAACAGTTAATATCTTACCTGTTGTAGATGATTCATTGAGAAGGAAAACTGTTTAACTGTGACCAAATAGATGAGCTAATGCTAGTCCAGTGGATTACTGTCATCTTAAATAACTCCTATCTAAAAAAATTTTAAAAAAGCAGCTCATATGATAATTTTTATTTTATTTTATTTTACTGTTAGTTTAGTATTACAATAAAACCAGTCTACAGTCTGTAGGATGAGTTGTATGGGAGGCTGGACACTAAAGAGAGCATGAAGGACTTGTACCAATTGGCAAGACAGAGGGATCAGGCTGGAAAGCATGCGCAGCAGGTTAGGCTTGTTAAATATAGGAATGGTAATGTTCTAACATGTGAGGACAGTCTAACAGGAAGATGGAAGGAGCACTGGTACTTTGAGGAGTGAATGAGTGAAGGGAATGAAAGAAAAAGAAGAGTAGAGGTCATAAAAACTGTGGACCAGGAACTGGGAAGGATTAGTGAGAAGTGTTTCAGAACTGCTACAAGCTAAAAATTCAATGTAAATAACAGGGTGATGTGAAATTGACGGTAATGTGAAAGTTTCTAAGGCAGCGATCACATGAAACTTCTGTAAAATGTTTGTGACTGATGTTTTTCTAACAAAATGCACTTGAGCTAGCCGTTAACTCGCCGAGTTTGTCAGGACGGTCCAAACCGAATCTGCTCAAAGAACTTTTTTTATAACTAGTAAGGGACTGATTGTTCGTAGGCTCTCTATAAAACTTGACTTAAAACCATCTGAACTTCTATTTATTTTGTCCAAAGCTGGCAAAAAAAAAAAAAAAATAGTGTACGTACAATGAATTTTTCAAGTTATGAGCCAATAAACTGTCAGAATGTGTGGCCCTTTCTTAAAAACCTACTTCTTTTTGTTTTTCCACATTTTCTAATTGCATCATCAGTACATGTCATGGTTTAGTTTGGTGCACAGCTGGAAGCCACCGAGACCTTGTGGGTTCAAGTGACTTCCTGTGAAACAATGTTTGTCTTCATGTTCGTATCGAGGACTTTATGTTCAGAATAATGGGTCTAATTTAAGCTAGGTCGCTGTCGGACCTTTAATAAATGACTGTGGTGGTGTTTAACGTTTCTTTCTCTATAGAAGGATTTTGTTAAAGTTTCATTCAGATGTAAACTTCCCAAAATGAAGTCTGAAACAAAGCAGTGTTTCATGTTTTCATATTCATGCATTTGTTTTCTTTACTTCTGATGTTGGCGGCAGTCTGTGGGAAGCGCTACAAGAACCGTCCAGGCCTGAGTTACCACTATGCCCACTCCCACCTGGCTGAGGAGGAGGGGGAGGAGAAGGAGGATACGGAGATCAACGAGCCTCCTCTGCCGCTGCCTGATGAGCCAAAAAGTAAGAAATTAGGTCAAAGGTCATATCAGGGAGTTTTGTTTATTGACGCCGTGTGTTTTACATTTTTCTAAGCAGCTCCTAAAAAGGGTCCAGACGGTCTCGCGTTGCCGAATAATTACTGCGACTTCTGCCTGGGAGACTCTAAAACCAATCACAAGACGGGCCAATCAGAAGAGCTGGTGTCCTGCTCCGACTGCGGACGCTCAGGCACGTTACTCTTTCACGGACAAGAACAGATCGGTGTTTATCTCGTGCCCACGTAGATGAGAGTGTCTGTTTTCTGTTTGTTGGCAGGTCACCCCTCCTGCCTGCAGTTCACTCCTGTCATGATGGCTGCCGTGAAGACGTACCGCTGGCAGTGCATCGAGTGTAAATGCTGCAACATGTGCGGCACCTCGGAGAACGACGTGAGTTCACCCTCAGTGCTGCTCAGATTTACACGCCTGAGCTCCATGACTGTTCTCACAAACTGGACGAATGCAGCTGCAAACATACTAACAACACGAGTGTTATGGTCTGTACCTCAGAACTCACGTGTTTCTGTTCTGGTTCCTCCAGGAGCAGCTCCTCTTCTGTGACGACTGTGACCGAGGCTACCACATGTACTGTCTCAACCCTCCCATGTCTGAACCTCCTGAAGGTAAACGCACCGTCATACACTGGAATAATTTTAACATCTGGGTCACGGCTGTGGAAGTAGGACTGTGTGATTTAGAAAAGATGAAATAATCTCATAAATGTTGACATTTTACTCCAACATGACCCGACGTGATGTGAGCTTTTACTTTATAATTTGTGTCGCAAAGTGACTGATCCTGGAGAGAGACATTTTTTTCCACTACCAGGCGCAATGGTGGAGCAAGGGGATGGCCAGTGATGACCTTGGCTCCCATAGATTAAAGTTCAGCCACCCCACTCGTTTGAGGAAACTATAAATTGAAGCAATATAAAAACTAGAAAACATGCTCCTCAAATCAAATGATGGGCATGTCTGGTTTGCATTTACAGGTGCTGGTCATAAAATTAGAATATCATAAAAAGTTGATTTATTCCAGTAATTCCATTCAAAAAGTGAAACTTGTATATTAATATTCATTCATTACAGACTGATATACTGTATTTCAAATGTTTATTTCTTTTAATGTTGATGATTATAACTGACAACTAATGAAAACACCAAATTCATTATCAGAAAATGTGAACATTGTGAAAAGGTTCAATATTGAAGACATCTGTCTAATCAGCTAATTAACTCAAAACACCTGCAAAGGCCTTTAATGGTCTCTCCGTCTAGTTCTGTAGGCTACACAATCATGGGGAAGACTGCTGACTTGAGTAGTTGTCCAAAAAACAACCATGGACAACTTGCACAAGGAGGGCAAGACACAAAAAGTCATTGCTAAAGAGGCTGGCTGTTCACAAAGCTCTGTGTCTAAGCACATTAATAGAGGTGCAGCAAAGGGAAGGAAACGATATGGTAGAAAGAAGTGTACAAGCACTAAGGATAACTGCACCCTGGAGACTAAAATTGTGAAACAAAACCCATTCTAAAATGTGAGGGAGCTCCACAAAGAGTGGACTGCAGCTGGAGTCAGTGCTTCAAGAACCACCATGCTCAGATGTATGCAAGACAAGGGGTTCAGCTGTCACATTCCTTGTGTCTAGCCACGCTTGAACAAGAGACAGCATCAGAAGCATCTCACCTGGGACTGCTGCTTGAGTGGTCCAAAGTTATGTTCTCTGATGAAAGTAAGATTTGCATTTCATTTGTAAATCAAGGTCTCAGAGTCTGGAGGAAGAGAGGAGAGGCACAGAATCCATGTTGCCATGTCATCTGCTGGTGTTGGTCCACTGTGTTTTCTGAGGTCCAAGGTCAACGCAGCCGTCTACCAGGATTCATTCTTCCTGCTGCTGACCAACTTTATGGAGATGCAGATTTCATTTACCAACAGAACTTGACACCTGGACACAGTGCCAAAACTACCAGTACCTGGTTTAAGGACCATGATATTCATTCAATCTTTATTTAGGCAGGTTAATCCCATTGAGCCTTGAGGACTCATTTACAAGAGAGACCTGTTTTCAACAAAGAATGATAACAACAGTGGACAACAATAGACAATCATGAAAGAGGCATACAGATTTCTTTTAACAAGTTAAAATAAGATGCCAAAAAAGTAGCAAAAACAGCTAAAGTGTAAGGCAAATGTAGAAAACTAAAAACAGGAACATGTCTGCAGTGGTTCCCAGATACCCCTGTTCTTAATTGGCCAGCAAACTCTCCTGACCTTAACCCCATAGAAAATCTATGAGTTATTGTGAAGAGGAAGATGTGATACACCAGACCCAACAATTCAGAAGAGCTGAAGGTCCCTGTCAGAACAACCTGGCCTCTAATAACACCTGAGCAGTGCACACACTGATCGATTCCATGCCACACCGCATTGCTGCAGTAATCCAGGCAAAAGGAGCATGCTCATACTTTTCATGTTCATACTTTTCAGTTGGTCAACATTTCTAAAAAATAATTTTTTTAATTGGTCTTATGTAATATTCTACTTTTCTGAGATACTGAATTTGGGGTTTTCATTAGTTGTTGGTTATAATCATCAACATTGAAATAAATAAACATTTTAAATTCATCAGTCTATGTGTAATGAATATTCAAACTTCACTTTTTGAATGGAATTACTGAAATAAATCAACTTTTTCATGATATTCTAATTTTATAACCAGCACCTGGATGTGTGTAAATCAACCATCCCAAAAATTTGAGGAAACAATGCTTTCTAGTTTTATATTACTTGAAAATACTTGCCTTAAACGACTGGGTGGCTGAAGATTAATCTATGGTGGCCAAGTCCTCCTTTGGCCACCCACTGGCTCCACACCTGCTGGTGGATAAAATTGCCCCCTCCACTCACCAGGCCCCGTCACTCAGACAAGCAAACAGAAAAATAACCTCCCTCTGTTCTTCTCCACAGTGTAACTCCTCCCCACTTGAGTATCTTGCACTAAAACATTTAGGTTTACTTATATTCCCTGTTTCACTATTCAATATACAAACCCCTCAGAGACAGGGGACATCAGTGCACGTCTTATTTGAACGGATTTAGGATGAATTTCTAACATATTTAGAAGGAAATCAAGAAGCAGATCTTCACATTTGTCTTTGTTAAACTTCCGGCTGACTCTAAGCTTGAGACTGTATTCTTGTGATGGCTTTGACTGTTGCTGCAGGAGTACCTCAGGCTGTCTGATGTCTATAGGATGTATGGAGGTGCTTCTCTGCAGCCTCCCTCCTCCTCCCCCGCCGCTCTCCACTGCCTCTCCCTCACTGTGTCACCAGCTCTGTCCTGTGAGGTAGACGTCTTTCCTGCTCTTTGCCATGATCTGCTACATCTCCAGACGTTCTCTCCAACCTCTGCTCTCTCTCCCTGCTGTGTGTCTTGTGTGAAGGAGTACATCACGGTCAGTCAGTTAAGCCAGATCTTTGGGATGCAGAGAGCTAACCCCTCCTCTTCCTCCTCTACTCCATCATTCCATCTTGCCTCGTCTGAATCTGCCTTCCCAGGTCACTTGGCTGCACGCGGCCCTTCCTCTTTTCTTTCTGCACAGGTTTGTCCTTCCTAGAAGCACTGAACTGCACCATCCACTGAACATCTAATCTTTGCTGTAGCTTGATACGGTTGAAAAAGACACGTTTGCCTTTCCTGCCTGTTTAAACCTTTTTTTTTTATTGGCTGAATGCTTTTGATCATCTCAGAGCCAGCCTGAGCTCAGCAGGAATGTAATGCCTCCCATTAATCTTGAGCGCTGGTACCAGGACATCATGGCTGCTGGAGATCCTCAGTCATGTCCTCCACCTCTGCCTGCAAAGTCTTTTTCCACACGCAGACACGGGCAGGTAAATTCACCTCTGCTCTCTTTGTTTTGTCTCTATAAAGAGCACTAACACCAAAACAAAAACCTAACGCCTTGTTCCTACGAGGAAATCTTGGTTGTATGTTAAAAATGAGTAGTTATGGATCTAAGAAGCCGAGAGTCAAAATGTTGGGGTGGTTTGTGAGCTGCCCGCCTGTTAAAGGTAAATTTAGACTCAGAAACACGCGTTCACTGTGAAACCCTGAAATTTAAGATGAGTATGTTTTGTTTCTCCTGGCAGATGTTGAAGTCCAGATCAGATGGCGAGGTTGGGCAGGGGAGCACTCAGAGTTTCAGCGCTGCCATCCTGTCACACTCCGGCAGCGTGACGCATGAGAAAAACTCACCTTCCACGGTCAGTTTCACGCTTCTACATCATCACCGCACCTTGGCGGCAGCTCACGGCGTGACGTTTTTTTGTGTTTTCCTTGGCGTTTATAGTTTGTGCCGAGAGAGAAAACCCCATTAGACATGGACTCCAGGAAACCAGTGGCTCTGCAGTGCAACGGTACTCCAGCCTGCTCACATCCATGCATCACTGTTGAACTTTAACTGCAATCCTGTTGTAACTTTATATAGGAACGGTATACACTGATCAGCCACAACATTATGAACAGTTATGAAATCTTTGCTTGAAATTAATCTTGTTCATCGGGGATCTGAGCTCAAGACCAATATTTATTTTTCTTTCTGCTGTTCCATCGTCAGAAGTAATCCTCCTCCATCTCTGTCCTCACTCCAACTACTTCCATGTCCTCTCTAACTGCATCCATACATCTTCTCTTTGTCTTTTTCCTGGCAGCTGCATTTCTAACATCCGTCTACCAATATACCCACTGTCCCTCCTCTGGACATGT
>JARVGS010000400.1:30656854-30674932 GCA_031762315.1 Hypsolebias antenori | reverse complement strand
TTCTGTAAGTTTAATCAAAATCTGCCCTGTGGTTATTGAGATATTTTGCTAACAGTCAAACACTGAGGTAACATGACAGTACAGTATCTGAATTCAGAGCTCCAGAGAGCAGAGAGCGACAGAGTGAGTCCGAAGTAGAGGAGGCTTCTGTAGGACACATGAGCTGGGAACGGTCGGTGGACCCTAGCGGCCGAAAGTGGTACTGCACCATTTTTTTTTTTCTAAAATGAAAAACGGTCATATCTCAGGCAAAAATTGGTCTAAAAATATGTGAAAAAAAATCCATATATATGTTGCTTCGCCCACGGCACACTTGTAAACACTTTCTTCTGTAGATTGCGACACAACGTAACAGCATTTTCAAGTTAAAAAAAAAGTCTATCTTGAAGACAATGACGCTGAGTTGTAATGACACACGCTGACAGACATTACTGTCCCTACGTCACAGACGTCGCATGCGGAAGTACCCAGATTTCCCGTGACGAAACACGGCGCCAAGTTTAAAATCACTTTTAAATCAAAATTTCATTGATTTATCTTTTTGCTTGTAAAAACGAACATAGTTGAATGATACAACAGATATATGTTGTGGCACTTTATGCATAGTTCCAACATCATGCCACACACACTTTAACTGCACTGAAAGCTCGTCATATTGAAGCCTGTTTCTATAAAATGGGAGCTATCCTCAACAGGGAAGATATTAACTGTTCATAATGTTTCCACAGACCTCCACCTCAAATGATTGAACTATCCCTTTAAAGTCTGACTGAACAAAGCCCTCTGGTTGCAGCTGCAGAGTCTCAGAGCGGCGGCATCTCTCACCCCCTGTTCATCCAGCTTCAGCAGGGTGTCCCGGACCTTCGGGGAGTTCGAGGCCAAGCGCAGGCAGTGCAGGTTGAGCTCAGGCATGATGAACTCCAGCAGCCGTTTGGGAGACAGACCTCGGGGGGTGGTGTGACGGGCGGCAGAGGGCACCGACTCCTCCAAGATGGAGCCTCGCAGAGTTTTCATCTGAGGAGAGAGGGTTTACCGGCACGTCCAGTCAAATTATTTCCACAGATTCTGAAAGGGGAGCACAAGAACAAAGAGCTCGTTTACCTCTGTGGTTCGAAAGATGATCCTGTAGTTGTACTGAGCTCCACTGGACCCTTCCTTCTCCTCCCGTCGGAAGCTGATGGCCACTGGGCCGAGGCGATCGTCAATCCCAAAGAAATTCTGGTGTTCTGTAATAAAATTGCAGAAAAGATAAAGAGCGGCGCAGTTAAAGAGTTCTCTCACTGGGTGAGGAAGTTAAGTTTGTCCAGATTTAACTTATGAGGCTCATAAAAGTGCTCTCACAAAACTCAGTTAAGGTTTGACAGTTACCTTTTCTTATATTAAAAAATTAAACTTCCAGGAAGTTATGAATATTTTTCTAAAACAACCCCATTTGCAAGAATATTTGTTTACCATATCAAGAAAAATTTGTATTGATCTCACAAACATAACTAATTAAATAAAAATGTACCCCCCCCCATACAGTTTAAAAAGGAAATTAAAAAAGATTCATTACTAGACAGAAAACATTTTTTGTGCATATTTTCATTTTGAAAGAGCTTGTTATGACTCATTTTTGATGAGTATTGTAGTAAGATTGATTAGTTTGAGCACTATAAAATCTTAGGTATCACATACAGCACATTACACGCCCGTTGACAAACTATTATACAGCAATGCATAGCAACGACCCCAACAAGAAAGTACTTTGTACAATCATTGACCTTGACTTATGACCTTGACATTGAGGCTTAGGTAATGAAAAGTATATGCAACTGTCTAATGATTATGCAAATGTATATAAAGATTTGTTAAATTATCTTAACCAGATCAGAAGTTACGTCCCGGTCAAGCAAAAACCTTATTTGAACTTTGACCGTTATTTGACACTTTGACCTTGAAGCTGGGGTGATGAAAAGTGGGCAGGCGTATGAAAAGGAGGACAAATTAGTACATTATTTAATTACTAACTGTAATTTTAAAGCCAATACAAAACAACAGATACTGTATATAGAAAAATAAACTTTTTTGTAGAGCCAGCATGAATTTCAATTCAATTCAGTTTATTTATATAGCGCCAAGTCACAACAGAAGTCATCTCAGGGCACTGGACAGAAGCATTCATATATACAATAAGTCATTAGAAAGATTCATATTAAAAAAAAATTAACATTATCTGAGGAGCAGACTGCTTTGAGTTTAACTCCATCACAGAACTCTCATCTTGATGAATATGAGCAAAAGTTTTTTTTAAATCATAAACAATGTTATTTTTTAATATTTTGCCGACTGTGGTCAACAAGACCTGTGACAGCTATTTATGCAAAAAGAAAAAACTTTGGATTTATCTATAAAAACATGTAATAAGCAACTTCAATTGTTACTCATCATTATGATTATTACATAATATGCTGAACAAAAATATAAACACAACTATTTTGTTTTGCTCCTATTCTTCATGAGCTAAGACTTTTTATTTGTACACAAAAGGCCTTCTCCTCTCAAATATTGTTCATAAATTTGTGTAAATCTGTGTTAGTGAGCACTTTTCCTTTGCTGAGATAATCCAGCCACCTCACAGGTTGGCCTTATGCTGACCACAATAAAAGGCCACATTAAAATGTGCAGTTTTATCACACAGCACAATGCCACAGATGTTTCAAGTTAACAGATTCACTATTTCGTAAATAAAATGGAGTATTAGGGTCACACTAAGAAAAAAATTAATAAATTACATAACGAACGAGAATGAAGTTGTTGTATTACGAGAATAAAATAGTAGGATTGCGAGAATAATGTTGTAGGATTATGAGAATAAAGTTGCAGCATTACGGAAATAAAGTCATACGAGAATGTCAAATTATCAAGAAAATAAAGTCGTAATATTACCAGAGTAAAGTAGAGATAATATAATAAAGTCCTAGTATTACAAGAATAAAGTCATAATATTACCAGAATAGTCGTAATACAGTATTGTCAGACTAAACTCATAATATTACCATAATAAAGTTGTAATATTATCAGAATAAACTCATAATATTACCAGAATAAAGTACAAAGTAAAAATAATATAAGAATAAAGTCCTAGTATTACGAGAATATAATCATAATATTACCAGAATAAAGTTGTAATATTATCAGAATAAACTCATAATATTACCAGAATAAAGTATAAAGTAAAAATAATACTGCATAAGAATAAATTCCTAGTATAACAAGAATAAAATCATAGTATTACCAGAATAAAGTTGTTATATTATCAGAATAAAGTCAGAATATTACCAGAATAAAGTAGAAATAATATAAGAATAAAGTCCTAGTATTACGAGAATAAAGTCATAATATTACCAGAATAAAGTCGTAATATTATCAGAACTACAACACAAATAAGCAGTCTTACAACTGCAGTAAAACGACTTGACGTCGGCAGTACAATAGCAGGGGGCCCAACGCACCATGGCCTCTGGATTCTTATGATAAACTGAAGCCGTATGGCATTGCAACTAATGGCTGCACTGATGGATTTAGTCGTGACATCATGTGGATGGAGGCATATTTCACAAACAGTGACCCAAACGTGATTGCGGACTACATCATAAACAGTGACTCACATTGGAGGCTGTCCACAGCAGGTGCGAGATGACAGGACGTATTACAAGTTTATTCTCGTAATATTATGAGTTTATTCTTATAATGTAATACGTATTTTTTTCTTAGCATGGCCCTAATACTCGGTCGTACATAAAAGTTAATTTGTAGCAAAGCTGAACGTTCATCTTTCCTGCTGAACAATTTTTAATTCATTAAAAGTCAATTTTCTGATGCTTGCTCTGCTCTAATATTGCTCACACAGTCTCAAAGGAAAAATGACAACGTTAAACCAAAATTCACAGGATTCTCTCTGGCGGAGCTGAAAATAAATAAAAGCAGCCACACCTGAAAGCGTCAGGCTGTGCTCTGCGACGTACCTTTCATGTAGAAATATTTGCGGTAGTAATGAGCTCCCAGATCGGCGTGCTCGATGAAGTAGTTGCTCTTGCCCTGCAGCTGGACGTGACTCTCTCTGGGCTCCTCCAGGACAGAAACAGCATCATTGGGGGTTCGCAGGCTTGACCAGAGCCCCCTCCTGCCAGAGGACTGACCCAGACCCACCTGCTCCTCTCCTCCTGTCTCGTTGCGGAAGTGGGGGCAGCTGAGGAGGAGCTCGTTATCGTTGCCGTCGCCTTCATCCAGCAGCAGCGACTGCTCTGGGTCATCCGTGTTCCCCCCATTGCTGCTCCCACCCTGTGCAGGCAAGGACGGGGTGGACTGGGATGGTGGGCGAAGCTGGGAAGCAGCCGAAGCCCCGGATGTGATATTCTTTTTGCGTCCGATGCTGTCTCTATTTGTGGCTACCTCCGTGAGGTCAAACAGGATGCTCTGAACATCGTAGTGGGCAAAGTTCCTCACCCACGCTCCACCTCCAAAGTTGTCACACGGAACAGGCGGAGGGACTTGAGGGGGTGTGGATTTAGACTTTTTACTCAGACCCTCAGGCTTTGGTGGTTTATCAGGTTTGTGGGAGTCCCCTGCGGAAGCAGACAAACCTCGAAAGAAGCCGTCAGGCTCTGGAGGGGTTTCCTTCAATCCTAAAAGCAGAAAGGGGTCTTTGAAGCGGAGTGCGTTTGGACTCAGGGGCCCCTGGCCGTCTGCGCTCGGCTCCTGGATCTGACTCTGTCTCTCCAGGGATGACAGGCTGCCGTATTCCCTGTGCAGCAGCACACCTGAGTCCCTCTGAGACCCCACGCCCACCTTGTCTCCCACCATTCGGGCTATCTTCCCCGCTGATTTCCCAGAGGAATCCAAGTCTCCTAAAGTCACATCGCTGTTACTCCTCTGCATGATGTGGCCCCGCCCCATTGACCTCAGCGACAATCCCACGCGGCTCGGCGTGAGGCTGTCTGCATCAGCGCCATCCCCAGCCCTCCTGGGAGGCCACTCCACCACGCATGACTCCGGCTTGGGGTCAAAATTAACGGCGGCAATGGGCGGCCGCATGTTCTGACGGCGAAACTTGCGGATGAAGAAGTCGTCTGACTGCATGGTGCCTGCGAACGTGACTCCAACCACACAATCTATTCCCCGGAGCGTTCTCCTGTCCCAGTTAACTTTTTATCCCGCTCTCTGTGGCGCTGGTGTGAAATGTGGAGGCTGTGCATGAAAATGAAATCAGCGAACGTATAGTCTCATTCACACCACTTAAGATGGAAGAACTCTCTCAGCCTTTGGGCTCTCATAGATGAGAGGGGCCACACTTTGTCAGTGCGTTGAAGAGTGGGAGTGGCAGAGGAGAAAATGTGCTGTAGCTTGATGGAGGGGTCCATCAACGTGTACAAAGGTTTGGGTTTAAATGAAGGTTGCTGGCTGCAGAGGAGTGACAATGAGACGATCATCACTGTAGCCGGTTTCTCTGTCCTCCTTGTAGGAGAGGCGCTGTCTGTATCAACCTGTCCATCATGGCATGAGTTGGGTTGCACTCCTCAGTGCCTACAGCCTTCATACACTGGCCACCTGTATAAAAAACACAAAGAAATACAGTTTTAAACAGGGATGCAACAATTTCCATGCTGGTGACCAGAAATGGTCAATTTAACCCGACCAGTGACGTCAGTTCATCGTTCAAAAATTATGATACGTCTACCTTGTTGAAGTTATGCACCATGCTATGCACTGTTTGTGAACACAACACAGCTAATTTGCGTTATTTTTCGCCGTATAAGTTGCACCTTTTTGCATAAGTTTGCATGCCTGTGACTTATATACCGAAGCAACTGATATATGTTTCCCCCCCCATATTTATAACCAATTTTTGGCTGAAATCTGACCATTTCATTCATTCTGACATGAAAAGTATTGAACACTACCATTTTCAACCACTAGAGGGCCCTCAACTAATATGGCAAGCCAAGTGCCTCATTAATAGGTAAAAGTGGCTATTAAAGAGACACCTGGCTTGCCATACAAGCCACTTTTGTCTCGCTCTGGAACTCCTGGAGCAAACATCAAATCAGCTGCATTTTGCCGCACCGCCCAGGCGAAATTCAGCTGATTTGACCATTAAAGTGCATTTATTAAGGAAAGTTAAACTGAGACACACCTTTACTATAATGTTGAGCAAACAAATAATTGTTTTTAAGTGTTAATCTTGTTAAATTCTTGTTAAACGTCCTCCCATGCACGCTACCGCAGCCGCTATTTGGCAGCCAATCGATTTTTGGCAAAACACCGGCCAACGTTTCTGGGTTGTCAGCGGTGACGCAAAATGCAACTTCCAGTATATGGCGAAGTGACCTATTTATGTTTTTTTCCCCACTTTATTAAACATTTTTTGAAATGATGCAACTGATATGGCGGTGTGACATGTACAGCGGCAAGTACGGTACATGCTTTTTACAAAGTGAAAAAGTGGTACGCCAATTCTCCTCGGCGCTGAAAGATTTAGATAGTAAATGTTTGTAGTTTTAGAGATGAGTGTTTTTCTGGACTGGATCTGAACAGGGAATGAAAGTAAACCTGAATGTTTTTGGTGCAAGATATTCAAGTACGTAGGAGTTACACAGTGGAGAAGCACTTTATCACTTTATCCGAGGCGACACAGAATGACGGATCCTGGTGAGTGGAGGGAAAAATTTTTTTATCCACCACTAGGTTCAATGGAGGAGCCAGGGGGTGGCCAGTGGTGGCCTTGCTCATCATAGATTAATCATCGGCCACCCCAGTCCTTTGAGGAAACTATATTTTTTAAGTAATGTGATAAAAACTAGAAAGTTTAGATTCCTTAAATTGTTGGGGTGGCCATTTTACATGATAAATAAATAAATAAACACACACACAATACATACATTAATACCTATGTACATGCATGCATGTGTGAATTAAAGAAGTAAGTCAAAATTATAGGGTCAGAGCTCTACAAAAGTTGTAAATCAGAGTCAACCAAGAACATTGTGGTTCAACCTTTATTTAGGCAGGTTAATCCCATGGTTGCTCTTTCTCTGCTGTTCAGCCTAATCATTTCATCCCATCCTCACATCGCTGTTATTCTGGCAGCTCCATATTCAGCTGTGTACCCAGGAACATGTTTTGGAACAAAAGGACATTAATTACCAAGTGCTTAATGCCAACAATAAAACAAGAACGAGATCCGATGCATCATTTATTTTGGAGCATGGCCTCTCACTTCTGTTTTTACAATATTAATATTTCTATTGAACACTTTCCGTTCCAACGTTTCCTTAAATAGATCCGCTGCAAACTCAATACTCAGCACATCCACCCTGCAGAGGCTCACAATAGACCATCCCAGCAGAGAGGAGGAGGGGGCCTTCCTGGCCAGCTCGCTGACAGGCTGCCAGTGCACAAGAAAAATAAAAGTGAGCAGCCCCCCGCCCCCCCCCCCCAAAGCCCCATACATGTCCACACAAAAACAATGCTAGTGTAATCCAACGTTTAAAAATAATAAATAAATAAACAGAATCACATTCACAAATATAGATATTTGTATAGATATAAATATAAATATAGTCACGGCTGTGTGTTAAAAAGCATGAAACTATGAGCTTCCTGTTTTTAAGATCAAACAAAGTGATCTTTAAAAGTTCAACAGTAACTCACCCGCAGAACAAATGAACCTGTTTCTGTCATCTGTTAACTGTGTCCTGACTTTGACCAAAGTTACATCAAACAGCTCAAGCCTACATGTTTTTTTTTTTTTTGTTTGTTTTTTTACCGTCAGTAAGGTACAAGGCTTCTTCCTGTCTGGCTTTGTCACATGCGCCTCGTCTCTCGTGCAGCCTAAAGATCAGGTGCAGAGCTGCTACCAAGAAGAAGAAAAAAAAAAATGCAAGAGATACGCACGAGCAGCAGCATTTCTATCACTTATCAGAAACTTTACATCATCACAACATTTATACAAATTTCAATAGAACTCGAGGTTTGTGTTCGGTTTAGAAAAGCAGATGTGTGTTCATAACTTGAGCAGAAGAACATCAGACTCGCTAAAACTAAAATCAGAAAGAGCAACGAGAGGAAGTCACAATAAATCTTTGTTTCCCCTGCTCGTCTGCTTACATGCTCTCTCCATTTCCTCATCGTAAAAGAATGCAACGACTTTTGTCTGAATTTTACTGTAAAGCGGCTCTAAATGCAAACAGAAGCTGATTGTTGTCTGGGTTTCAGTTTTTGAGTCGTTTCAGTTCCGTAAGGAGGAACGCTGAGGCGTTTATGTTAAACGAACTGATGTTTACATGTTGACATAAGAAACTTATATTTACATGAGTAGTTCAATGAAGAGTGGGGTTTTGTGGAAACATTATGAGCAGTAAATATCTTACCTGCTATAGCTAGCTTTTTAAACAACCTTCATTTGGAGAAACAGAGTTTAATTTTGAATAGATTGACGAGCTAGCATCCAGCCTGAATAGAGCAAAAACTGCTAACGCCATTATCGATGGTGTCTGAGTTGTGAGTCTGAGTTGTTGTACGAACGGATCTATGAAGATAAAGTAATCACGTGAGCAAAAAAGATTTGTATTTGTACAATAATATCCACAAGCGTAGCACAAGATTCACCGTGGCATTGACAGTTTTCCAAATGTACACATTTCAAATAGTACAAGTAGGAGTATTCCGTACTTAAAAACTGTTAAATACACGTGCACAAATAATCTGCTGCGGAGGGATCAGTCAATACAAGCGCATGGATCAGCTTGTCTGTGAATGTGACTTTTGAGACTTTCTTATTACTGTCTTATTCATAAAGGTAATGCTGCGTTCAAGGCTGGTTGAAAGCTGGGACATCTGAGCCTTACTAGATTTAATTGGTTATTGGGAAAAGATACATTTCTGACTTGGCACAGAAACTTTTAACCCCATGTTAAAATACATTTGCTTCTGTTGATGGTACTGGGTCCCAAACATGTTAATTTTGTGGAAATAAACAGTAGACAGAGTAAAGCACAGTCCCTCGATATTTTGCGATTTGACTTTTGCGAACTCGCTCTGTGGTTTTTGAATGATCGTCAACTTTAACATTACATGATAGGGGCAGTACGAGATTAAAAAAATTAACGAAAAAAAAAACTTTCAACAGGCGCCACCATTTTGTAGTTTTTTTTTCAATAAGCCTACACTAAGGCCAGTCAAAAAATATATAAAACTACACTACCCAGAAGCCAACAGTGCTTCCAGCTGATGCTTTCTGCTGAAATGGAGGGTAAGTTTTGCTACACAAATCTACACTATCTATAAAACTGACAGAACTGGCAGGAAAGTCACATATAACCCTGAAGCTTTCTGATGCTCAATTATCCATGCCCACAGCTTTGTCCCTGCAGGGTTGGTCTGCAGAACTGGAACCAAGCTGCTGGTCTGCAGAACTGGTGAGTAAGATTTTGCAGGACTGTACAGTGCATATATGTATGTTGTTAAAATTACATAGGTTTAAGAGTTTAGAGCATTGCAAGAGTGTGGGAAGGATCTATAAAGCCTTAAATTATATATAAATACTAAAATAAATATAGTGTTGCTACTTCACAGTTTTTCACCTATCAAGGTGGTGTGTGGAACGTAGCCCCCAAGATAATCGAGGGGCTACTGTATCTTCATGTTGGACAGAAATGTGTACCTGTACATTTGAAAAACTGTTCATTCATCTGTGAATCTCGTACTATGCTTGTGGAATTTATTGTACGCAGATATATCTTGTTGTACGCTTGTGTGACTACGTAGTTTTAAGACTCGTTAAGTGTCAGGGGAAGACGCGTGTATGTATGTATTGTGATACTTCATAGTATAATGATCCTGACGTGTGAGTCGTCTCCTGTGTCGTGATCTGAACATTAAAATTCTTTTGGTATCACTGTTTGTGGAATGACGTGTCAGTAGTAGCTAGCTGAAAGCTTTTCACTCCTCAACCTCGAGTGTAGGATTGCTGAGAGACGAGGGGCTGACCGCAGAGGCCTGTGATCATCAACGCTGGGATCCAATGGACTTTGATTCCAAATTCACCTGGTGAGACTTCATCCAAACAAAATAATGGTTAATAATAATAATTAAGGGGTTAAGTCTCATCGTGGAGCCGAAGGGGCTTGAGGAAAATCAGAACATCTGCACTGAGACCAACAGATGGATCCCACTGGTTGGAGTGTAGCTTTCAAACTGGTTAAACTACAGGTACTGGAAGTGGAGCTCCATAATAAATAAGCTCCTGCATTTTGTGAAGCTCTCTTCCCTAAAAGAGCAGCTTGTGTTTTGTTGTTCTAGGTTGTGTTTTGCTTGTGTTCACACACAACTTTTACATTCATCGTGTCGACTCAGCTACATCTGACATGATTACATTGATTTATCACATCACAGATTACTAGTTTAGTTTATTTTTCATTTAAAATAAACAATTGTGCTTTTTTGCTTTTTTCTTGGTCTGAACATTGGTCTGAACCACTATGATTTTTTCAGATTAGTTGTTTTAAGAGGTCAGAAATCCACTTTCGACTTTGTTCCGCTCTGACCAGCCTTTAGCTTTTCAGTCTGATCTGAATGCAACATTATTTCTCCAAACTGAAGTCATTCAAGAAGCTATGTAGCTACAACAAGTAAGACGTTAATTGTTTATAGCTTTTCCGCAGAAGCCCATTTCAAACCTTGTGAATGATCCCATTACATTCAACCTGTTTAGATGTGCAACAGGTTAAAACTTTACGTATAGATGAACAATAATATGCTGTAAACCGAGCATCTTCATTTTAAATTGTCATGTTAAAGTTTTAACTGTCAACAAGAAAACAATATTTAAATTAAATTTGGAGATGTGGGCCTACACACCCTGCTGACACATGCTGATCATGTTTATTAAGGCATTGTAGTTTGGAGTGATTTTATGATTTAATGCAACACTAGACTTTTATGTCTTGTCTGAATAACAGTGAGTCTGACCGTTAATAATTTATTTTGTGTGATTAAAAATATCAAAGCATTCAGCATCTCTGATAAAATACAGACCATTTGGTGTAAAATCATGTTTCTCTCTGGAAGCAACACTACTCAGTAGATCCAGTGAGCAACAACTAGGTCTGCAAACTTTAAAATGTTTATAGTATGAATAACTCATCTTCTCTCCACAGTCTGAAAGTAGACACAGATTTTTGGCAGCAGCTTCTTCTTCTTCATAAAGAAAGTACCTCAGAAGATGCCTTCATGCCGACCCAACAACAAACACAACTTCCAGAAACCCTCCACCAACACAGAGCTCAGGTTGAACTTATCACTCACATGGTCCGGAGCTCCTCAAGACCCCCAACCGATTAAACAGAAGTAGTTTCTACAGCAGCTTTTTTGGAGCAAGCTCTCGTTTAACCCTCTATTCTGAAACACTAAAAATGCTCTCGACCAATGACATTAACAAGTGACCTCAGTCTTAGCATCAGTAAACTGATGTCAAGTAGAAATGCTGCAAGAAAATGGTCCTGTTTTTTTAAACACCTCTTTCTATGATTATTGTCCCCTGCTGCTGAGTGAAGAGGGGAATTAGAAATACCCTCTGTTTATTTATGTTGTGAGAACGATAACTTGAAAAATAAGTGCGGTACCGATGGCCATGGTGTGTAGCTGCATTTAGCATGAGAAAGGTCACCATCACAAATTAGGTTGAAGGAAGCCATTTACGTCAAATGAGAAAAAAAAAAAAATTCAACAAAGACGGTCTCAGAGTTCCACTTTCAAAAACTTATAATGCAGCTGTAGGCCTGATTCCAGGTCAGTTCTACTCCAATTCACACCTTCATGCAGGTGACCCAAACATCTCCCTGTGGTACAGATGAACAAAGAGCCTAACGAGCCTCCATTCTGTGGGGCGAGTAGATCCAGTCTAATCTGCAGCGAAACCAGACCTCCCATGCAGCTAACGCTATGAACTCCACTCACTCCAGACATTTCTGATTCGATAAAGACTCCCTGATGGGAAGAGGGACGCCTTCAGATTCAGAATAGAAGTCCAGTTGTTTTTGTTTTTTTAATCTGTTTTTGAAAATCAGGTTTCCACGTCAAAATCCAAGATGACTGCACCCCCCACACACAAAAAATATAAATAAAAGTACAGTATAGTTTCTTCAAATGATTGGGGAGGCTGAAGATTAATGTGTGGTGGTCAAGGCCATCATTGGCCACCCTCTGGCTCCACCACTGCACCTG
The DNA here is from genome assembly GCA_031762315.1 of Hypsolebias antenori. Classification (NCBI taxonomy): domain Eukaryota; kingdom Metazoa; phylum Chordata; class Actinopteri; order Cyprinodontiformes; family Rivulidae; genus Hypsolebias; species Hypsolebias antenori. The sequence goes on along the minus strand of JARVGS010000400.1, from coordinate 30,662,668 downwards.
GTAGAAGATAAATTTGCTCCCTTCACTAATCCATCACTCTGCTCTGCCTCAAACCAGCAAAAATAAATAAACTCCCTCTATTCTTCTCCACAGTGCAACTCCAAATCCACTTGCACTAAAAACATTAAGGTTTACTCTCACTCTGTGTTCAATTCATGCTGAGAAAAATACTCAAAAACTACAACTATTCACTCTTCAAATCCTTCAGTGATGGGGGACATTGAAGTACAGCTTGTTCAATAGGAGATCATCTTGCCTTTTTGTCACTTGAATCCCTACGTGGGAAAAATCACAAGCATTAGATTCATGCAGACATGATCAATTTAAAGCCTGAAAATTAAGTTTATAGTTTCTAAAAGTCTCCTTTTGACCACTTGTTTGATTCAGTGTCTTGTTTACCTTGAAGGACGGATCAACACAAGGGTCAAATTAAGAAAAAAAGCACATATTTTTGCACATTTCAGAACTCTGCTTTATATCTAACCTGCATGTGCTCTCTTAATTTAACACAAACCTTTAATGGGGTGTGGGAAAGTTACCGACACAAGCATTTTAATCTACTGAGGTCGTTAAAAGTTAGAAGATGTTAAATAGTTTATTTAAAAACAATCAGAATTTAGACATATTATGTTCAACTGAACAATTAACAATTCTATTATGATGCTATAGGATTTAATTAATGTAAAAAAATAATAATAATAAAAACTTCAGGGTGTTTATTTTTGGGCAGCACGGTGGCGCAGTTGGTAGAGCTGCTTCCTCTCAGTGAGCAGGTTATCCTGGTTCAGATCCTGGTCCAGGGCCCTTTCTGGGAGGAGTTGCATGTTCTCTCTGTGCATGAGTGGGTTTCCTTCCACAGACCAGAAACATGCATGTTAGACTGACTGGTAACTCTAAACTGTCTCTAGGTGTGAGTGAGAGAGTGAGTGATTGTCTCGTTTGTCCCTGTGATGGACTGGAGACCTGTCCAGGGTGTCCCCCGCCTCTCACACAGTGATTGCTGGATATGGACACCAGTCACCCCCACGACCCAAAAAGGAAAAAGTGGATAAAGATATTAGATGGATGTTTTTTTTATTTTTTTATTTTAGCACTAGTCTGCTGAAAGACGTGTTTTAGAGGCAAAATGATCTAAATTAATAAATGCATGAAAAATAAACATTTAACATGAAAATGCTACAAAGTATTTAACTCTTATTGAATAAATATGTACCGTACATGCTTTGGAAGTTGTAAATCAAAAATCTGATTTGAAATGAAAATGATAGAAATAGTTTTTAGCGTGTGCACATCTTAAAACTGGATTTATTTTTGGTTTTTGTTCAAATAATTGGTTCAACCACGACCTGTACATGAACAATGGATATATATAAAATACAACAGCATTGTGATTAAATGTGCTGACGACACCACTACATTGGGACTCATCCAGGAGGGGAACGAATCAGGGTGTAGGACTCTGGTAGACAATATTATAAGTTATGGAGAGAAGAATAACCTCTTCTTCAAGATAAAGATAAAATAAATCAATGTGGACTTCAGGAAGAACCCTCCCCCATTACAGCCTCTCATCATTAAAGGGACTGAGGTAGAGAGGAGTGACAGCCATAGCTTCTTGGGACTGCAGGATACATCAGACCTGAGCTGGTCTCTCAACAACACAGCCACAGTGAAAAAAGCCCAGCAAAGGCTTTAAATTGGGCTGCTCTGGAAAGTGGGTCTGAACCCGCACCCTCTCACTCACACCTATAGAGGACTGATAGAGAGCATCCTAACTGCAGGGATCACCGTCTGGTATGGGAACACCACACAAGCAGAAAGGAAGGCACTGCAACAAGTCATAAAGACTGTGGAGAGGATCACAAAACCTCCTTCCATAGACTCGATGTATGTACAGCGCTGTTGAAAAATAGCAGCAGGAACCATCAAGGACTCCTCTCTTATTAGACCCCAAAAAATGTTAATATAACGTGAGACACAGTACAGCAGACATCATCATCACCCAGTACAAGGTTTTTTAATAGGTTTTCCCTGCCACAGTCAGACTGATGGCAAAACAAAACTACTGAATCAGGTGCAATAACAACCCTACACTACCTAACTTCACTTGTCATGTGACATGGTTTACTTTCTGTACAGTGTAGATATAAACCACTTCATTCTTATTTTTATTTATTTAGTGTTGTTTCAGTGTTTGGACTATGACTGAGATCTGTAAAAGAATTCTAATGTGCCTGGATTGTTGGTTTGTGCACAAATGTCAAATGAAGTTGTACCTTTTGTAACTTTGTACATATCTTAAAAATATGGTACAACCTTGAAAAAAAAATAGCATCCAGATGGTATAATACAGACCAGGCTTCAAACTGAAATTCACAAACTAAAACACAATTTTTTTGTAACTACATCCACCTTTTACATGTAAAATAAGGTTAAGGCCTATTGTTGAATGTCTGTATTGTTCAAAGAAATGCTGAACTGATCAGAATAATGCAAAGTCCATATTTGCTCAAACAAGCGAAAGTCTGACAAACAATTCTCTTTATGGCTTTAATATTTGGATTTTTTTTTTTAATACCATCACATATGCATGAGTGTGTGGAAATCTGGAAACTCAATGAAAGTCATGCCAGCTCCTATGCTGAACACAGAAAACATCAGAACTATTTTATTTGCAATATATATGCTTGTGGTAACTTTTTAAACACATTTGTCTCTAGATAAAGCATAAAAGTGTGTTAAAAACATGTTAAATCAAGATCGCACAGAACCTTTTGTCACCACTTGGTATTTACATTCATCTAAAAAAAATCTAATGTGAGATTTATGAAATTTATGTAGGTATATGTGCGAGTAACATGTTATCCAGCCACAACAAAAAAGGTTAAATCGTGTCATCTGGACCAGTTTCTTTAAGTAAGAAATGCTTCATCCCCCATCCAGAGGACTTCCTCGGTCTACGGCCTGCCAACCAGATCTGTCCCATGGGCTTCACTGCTGTGTTTCAATCCAACCTCCTGTTGGAATCTCAGAAGCAGGTTCTCAACATGTGCAAAACACATATTTTTTGTTATTCAGCCCTTCATTTCACCAGCCGGTACCTGAAACTGAACCAAAAGCAGCAAAATGTAGTTCCGTTTTTCTCCTGCAGCTTCGCGGCACTAGATGGCGCCAACAAGCACACACCTGTGGACCGTTCACCTGACGAGCTGCGGGAGTACAAAAGGCAGTGGATGACTTCCCTCCGACACTGGTGCGTTATCTGCCGATCTCACTGACTCCTGTATTCCTCCTTTGCCCTGGACCTCCCTGGTTTGATCCTAAGCTGAATGTGACTTCTCCAACCACTTGCCCACTGATAATTGCAACCTTACTGGAAACGTCCCCTTCATAATTAATGGAACTGCTCCTATCATGATTATTTCCTCTAACAGGTTCCAGTCCCTTCAAGCCGTGTTGCAGCCAATTGCTGAATTTCACTTATTGTTAATTGTTCTTGGTCTTGGAGCTGCTCTTTCCAGTCACAACTATCTGGTACTTAGTAAATCCTTACACAAAACATGTTAAACTGTGTTACAGAAAGACATCTAATGTCTTAATGAGGCTTTTTTTTGTGGTTTTAATCATCCACTGCACATACCTGACTGAAGTTATTTGCATGTTTCTATTCTACATTCATCTTGTTTTAGCAGCTGTCAGTGGAAAAGATATTTTAGAGTTAACCATTGAGTGATAAACACACTCCTTTTAAATCAAAATATTCAAAAATCTGTGCAAGCATTAACAAAAGTCAATCATTTGCTCACCTTTGCATACAAGTGATTTCCCAAATCAGATGTTTAATATTCCAGAAATCAATCAAATAAATCGTCTGTCCTTCATTTTCAAAAGCACCTCTGACTAAGGAAACTGTCTTCTGATTTAGCGCTGCAGACGAGTGTGTGATGCACCTTGCGCAGAAGTACAAAGTAAAGAGGAACTGAGAGGTTTGGTTGCTGCCTCCTCTTGTTCCTGCTCATCTTTTATTGGAGGCTGTGTTCGCACTGTGAGGCTTTTTTCGGCTGCGTGCTTTTGCGTGTATCAAGTTAAATTACTTCCTCTAAAATATAAATGTATCTAAAAAAAACTGTTAAGATTTGTCTTCTGCACAGAGTGACCACACACACACACAAAATGCACAACTCTAACAGGTAATGATTGCGATCAATCTCTCTGTTGAGCAAACAGCAAAATTAATCACAAATGCATTGTTTTTCTCCAAGAACACATGATTGAACGCTGATTGTAAAGGTAATGGCAGACACTTTGTCACCTCTGCAACACACTGGTTGAAAGATGCTGCTGGAGCAACGCAAAATCACAACATCGTCTCGCTCTAGAGTTTCACGTCCTCTCTCTGTCTCCACCGTGTGAAACTCATTAATCACCTTTAGCACTCGCGTGCAGCACTAAAAGGAGCTGGTGCCTATTCTGCAGATGTCTATTTCCTCTTTGAATACAGCTGCGGGCTACAACTATAAATGGCAGACATCATCATCATTGTGACACGGCTGAGTCAGTTTCTAATATAAGTGCATGCTGCTGAAACAGTTAACCACTGAAACCCTGCAGAGAGATGACAACAAACAGCATTTGCTGCATAACCTCAACTACATCTTCACTTAAAGCACTAAAATACTTCCCATTCATGTGAATTTAATATTCTATGTTCCATGCAGGCTTTAGAGTTTAATCCCAGGTTGGTTCAGCCAAAGATTTAGTCCAGGAGCAATACCCTAGTGTGCAATTTATGCTGTCCAGGATTATTTAAAGACCTGGACCTGAAGCTACCTGCTTCCTTCTGCAGACTTAACACTTCTACCAAATTCAATTTCCATTCCTGAGAGACTCAATAATGCATGAGGACAGCTCGGTTTAATCCTCACTATTCAGAGTTCAAACCTCTGCGGACAGAAGTGGCAAACCATGACTAGGTTAATAAAGCCTTCAGTTACTAATATTCAAATACTGTAGTTGAAAAGAAGTCAATAACAGTGCAGTCATGGACAGTTTATATCACTTTATTTATAGTTTCATGATCTAAAAATATGCAGAGAAGGAAGTGCTTTTCCCCTTTTGTTCCATCCGGGTATCTGACTGATGGTGTCTTTTTTTTTTACATTCACTAACAACTTGAAGCTATACTGAATGCCAACCAAACATTAAACAGAACCAACAGGGTCAACTATCTGAACACAATCTGAAAAAAATGTGTATGTCTGTCCTGAGATTACCTGCAGCTCACCCAGTCTCTTGCATTCAAGCACAACATGTAATTTCAATATTTCAAATGGGAAGTTTATAGTAACCCACAGAACTTAAAGTTTCTGTAAAATGTCATTATGTAATGAAATCAGAATACATCTGTGATATACAGTAGTCCCTTGCTATTTTACAATTCGTTTACCGCAGACTTGCTCTGTTGCGGATTTCAAAAAGAGATTGGACATGACACACAACTGTCTGATTGGTGGATGAGCAGCACAATCAGCATGGAATTTTTATTTAAAATAAATTATTTTATATCAATTATCCCCTGCTGCACCTTAATGCAGCCCACACTGCAGGATAAGCTTCCTTCTGCAGCTGATCAGCTGATCTCCGCGCAGAGTGGAGAAGTGGGCATGACCAAGAACGCTTGCAGGTGGCTGAGTGCAGCTGAGGCACAGAGCTGAAATGAAATCATGACATTCTGTGCTCTTTTAGTGTGTTTAGAGTTTAGAAACATTGTTTAGAATATTGCAAGAGTGTGGGAATGGTTTAAAATGCCTATAT
>JARVGS010000400.1:30570512-30584559 GCA_031762315.1 Hypsolebias antenori | reverse complement strand
CTCCAGTCGCTTTCGGTTACCTGGAGGAGCCAACAGCTCGCTCCGTTTGAATTAAACTTCAGGTGAGTTGAGAGCCGCCGTCGACACGTCGCCTCCACCTCGACCTGCGCTGCGTGTTAGCTGCACGCGCGTCGTTTGCTCGTGTTTTATGTAACCGCCGCGCAGTCTTCATCAAACCGAACAACAACAACAACAAAAGTTTGGCTGGTCATCATCTTCCTGTGTCTGTTACGAGTGTAAAACCCCGTCATGATAATTATGTGCAGGCTTCACGGGAGGAGCCGAGTGCCTGCTCTTTCCATCCTGGTGATGTGAGAGTCTCCAGGAGGCGCTGATGGAGCTGCAGGAGTTCAGCTGGCTCTGCATGGTGGCTCTCTTCTTAGCCTCCCTGCTCATTGTGCTCAGATGGCTGATCCAGCATTCCCTCACTCTGCTGCGGCTGTGGAAATCCAGGAGGACAGCCAAGAAGCATGGCGGCAAACAGCATCAGCATCTGCTCATCCAGACCCCTCAGAGCCACCATGCTGGAGGAGTGTGGGGCTTCCTGCTGAAGCTCTGCTCTGGCAAAAAGGATGGAGGTCCTGCGTCTGAGGCCGGGGTCAGAGGCTTGCTGACCTCCCTGTTCTCCTTCAAGTCCTTCAGGGAGCACTGGCAGAGGACCTGGGTGAAGGCTCTGAACGAGCAGGCTCACAGGCACGGGGTGAGTGAGCTGATCATGCTTTTGACTTTTCGCAGATAAAAGGAGCCCGGTGAAAAGGATTTCAAGCCCAAGGTTGTGTGTAGGCAGTGAGGTGGAGGTGTGGGAGGATGGAGGACAGAAGGGGGGGCGCACGGTGTCTTGTGTAACAGCTCTGAATCAGTGCATTTAAGAGTAAAGAGGGGAGAATAGTCCACACAGTCGCACCCACACATCATTAAAAATAGTCTCAGTGCTCACTCTGATCAAGATGAGGCCAAATGTGCATGTTCATGTTAAACCAATCTGCAAAAATGCATTGAAACGGACAACATCATTACCAAAACCTGACTGAAAATCAGTCACTGCTTTTGAATTTTAATTCAACATCATTATTTAAAAATAAAAATAGTTTTTGGTAAAAAGGGATGGTCCCCTTGATTTAATGTTTTGTTGCACAATTGAATTAATTACTGCAATCTAGGGATTTCTGTGACTCACTCTGAGTCTTGTGCACCTGTCCAGGGGTGTTCTGGTCCAATCCTCGTGAGCAAACTGCTCCAGCTGTCTCAGGTTTGAAGGCTTCCTTCTCCAGATGTTTCTTTAGCTGGATTTAGATCAGGGCTCAGAAGGACCGAGCTTTTTGACACTGGGCAGCACATTCTGCTCCAGATTTCCTTGATAGTCTCGAGACTTCATTGCACCCCTGCTCAGATCCAGGTCCCCCCAGTAACGAAAGGTACACTGACCCTCCTCCATGTTTCACTGTATGTGCAGGGTTTCGTTCTTTGAAGCTTCATTTGTGTGTCTGTGAACACAGAGCTGATGGGACTTGTTGACACAAAGCTCCAGTTTTGCCTCATTTGTCCAAAAGACGTTCACCCAGAAACTTTGTAGCTAATCTCAATATGCATTTTGGCAAATTCCAGCCTCTATTAGGCCTGTCGCGATAAACAATAAATAAATTAATTACATGATAAATGAAAATGATCGACCTCATTTTCATTTATCAGCTTTATCGTTTCTTCGTGTCTCTCTTTCTACTGAAGACGCTATGACAAAAAGTTCAACTCCGGTGCTCTTTGCTGACCCCTGCCTTTCTCTTTTCTCTTTAAAATCCATTTTAATGATCCAAAATCATGTTTTTGGATCATTAAAAGCAACTAAGCTCAGAAGCTACAAGCTATGCTAACAGGCCGACCTCAGGGGAAAAAAACAAAACAAAAAAACTCTGTCTTGTCCAAGCTCCAAAAGTCACAGTTGAAACCTGTGCCTTCGGCTAAAATGTTGTTTATTTTTGCAAAAAGAAGCTGAGAACTTGTTTGCTGATTTTTTTTTATTTTTATTAAAATCTTTGTGTGAAAAATGCTATGCTACAGAGCTCAAACCATACAGATCGGCCGCCATTTTGAGAACCGAAGAGCGACAACCCATGTCACATCAAGGGGCCTCCCTCCCATTTTTCTTAGATACATTCTGCTTGCTCCCTCACTATCCATCCTTTGGTTCAAACTGTCTTATACTGCCATCCAGTGGTCGAAAAAGGTACTACACACAAAACAAATTAACAAACATTTCTTAAATTTGACAATAATGACTAATTATTGTCAAATTTCGAACAACATTATTGTTAATCGCAGTAATTTCTGAGATAGTCGCCTAGCAAAATGTGTTATCGTGACAAACCTAGCCTCGATTTTTAATGATTTGGTGACCTCTTCCTCGGTCGTCTTCCATTAAGCCCACTTTGACTCAGATTGCTACGGATGGTGTGATCTGACACGGCTGATTTTCACTAATTCTGTTCTTATTATTGCTTTTGTTAGTTTCCAGTTGTGTCAGTGACCATCATCAGTCTTTAGTTAACGAGAAAGACAAAAAATATACAAATGGATTTATCTGCATCTGTAAATGTTTAATTCAACGTGATCAGAGCTCTGGAGGGTTCAGCCGGTAAATATGTAAAGGTCAAGTTCCCTTAAATAATTTTCTTTGATCTGCAGCACAGTCAGATGTTTCCTGTGAACACTTAGAGAAAAGCCGACCCCCCCCCCCCCACACACACACACACACACCTCTCCACTCCCTATTTCCACCTATAAAATGCTATTGAGTGTACTTGTGAGGATCAATCTCCTCAGTGAGCTTGCATCACAGACAGCTGATTCACGAGGGTCACCACACCTTTTCTGATTAACAGCATCCCCTCGAATGTTCAGGTAAACACCAGATGAGTGGTTCCAGTTCCACTGATGGGTTCTGGAGTGTTGGAGCAGGCTGTAGCGCCTTCACTTAACTCCAGACAACCATCAAACTGAACAATGGCATTGTATGAAGTGTAGTCGAGACCAAAAAAGGGACCACTCTTCTGATACGTCATGAGTTTGCTATCGTCATATAAAGTATGCGTCTTTTAAGCCCTTTGCGATTCCTTCAAAGTCTGTTTCCATGAAGCGTATTTTTGGTGACAAGATCTCAGAAGTTTACAGGAAGTTGCTTTCGGCGCCACATTGTAAGACAGGAGTGTTCCTGATTAGTTATCTTATAAGGGCCTGATTGGGTGATCCGTTGTGATGTCTGTAGTAAGGAACACATCTGGGCTAAACTTTGGATGGCCTTTGGACTTGATGTGTTTCCCGATGTTAGACACAATCATTCCCAACATTTTACGACCTGACAGCCATATAAACATAAACCACATAGAGAACATTGCTGTTGCCACTCAGGGCTCATTCACTTTCTGCACCAACTTTAGGGACAATTGAACTCTTTTTATAGCAACGCTAAATACCGTGCACGGGAGGAAAGTCATTTAGGAAATTAGATTTGGCAGGTTTATAGTAATTAATGATGTGTTGATGCCTCTCTGTAAGTTTAATCTCCTATATTCTGTGCAGTTTGACTTTTAAGACTAAGAAATGCTTTTCATTGTTTGGGACGAGACTGAGATGAGCTGCTTGTTTGTTCTGTCAAGTTTGTGGGCACTTTGAGCCAAAAGCTTTGAGCTCACTCATACCAATAAAATATTAGCTCGTCACTGGTGCTGCACACGGAGCAATCTGTTATTCTAAATCTACTTGGAGCGTCTGATTGTTAACTACGGTAACCATTTCAACATGAAGATTAATTAAACATGTTCTCCTGAGGAGATATACTGACATTTGTGGCCAAACGATTAGTGCGTCATTCCTGTGTTGAAGGGTAAAGGCTGGGTCCTATGTTCATATTTATCACATTAAAAGTTTTATAAGACCATCCGTACCTTCATAAACTTTCTCTTTTCCCGCCCACAACTTAAGGTAATTTAGCAAAGTTTCATTCACGAACGAAGTAGATGGCTGCTTATCCTGAGCCTGGTTCTGCTGGAGGTTTCCTCCTCACAAGGGAGTTTTTCCTTTCTACTGTCGCCTTTGTGCTTGCTCAGGATGAGAGTTTCAACTTCAAGTTTCTTTATTGTCATTCGCATCACATGTGATACATGAGGTGGAAAGAAACTGTGTACTCAAGGTCCCAGTGACAACCAAAAATAGCAAAAATATAAAGACAAACAGTGTATAAGGATCCAAGATATACACTAAACCAACGCTAAACAATACGCTAAAAGATCTAAAATACACGCAAAACACTAATAATGTAAAATAATACGGTATGTTAAACAGCAGCCCAAACATGAGTCTGTAGTGAGTAGATGGGTATGAGTGAATGAATACAGCAGCGTGAGATCAGCAGCATGGATAATCAGCAGCACAGATGTCACATATCACCAATTAAAGTAGCATTACAGTGATTTTGATGAGTCTGCGACAAAGTTAAGACTCACAGCAGTCTGCTCCTCAGATAAGTAATGTTATCTTACTTTTTATATGTATGAATGTTTCTGTTCAGTGCCCTGATGAAATGACTTCTGTTGTGACTTGGCGCTTTATAAATAAACTGAATTGAATGTGTCATAACTAGATTGTGTTGCATCCACTTTATTAACACACCAGCTCCGATATTAAGGTCACAAATCAAGGTCAAAGTAAACTCAAGGTATTTCGTTCCTTCCTGTTTTTAGTATTTTACCTTGTTTCACAGTGTAGCTCAATTTTATTTTGTTTTAATCACCACTTTTATTTACTTTTCATTTTATGTACATTTTATGACTGTTGATTGTTGTGTTTACCTCATCTGTTGTTTTGTAAATGAGTCCTTGTGACTCAATGAGACTAACCTGTACAAATAAAGGTTGAATGAATTTGACTGTCCTGCCCATAACATCTGACCTGTTCAAGATAAATTTAGAAAATAATATGAACATGTACCACTGCTAGACGGTATGTTGCTTAATCGTTTAATCAACACAGCTCTAAAGTCAAGTTCACAAATCAAGGTCAAGGGGTGGGGTGTTAGCAGAGCGCTATTTTGTTTGTATTGCGTGCAATTGTTGCATTTTGGAGTCTGAGCTGAGCTGCTACAATCTCCGCTCCCCATCCGTAAGTGGCGGAGTTGCGTGTGGGGTGGGGAATTTGGTAGGCAGGGCGCTCGGTTCTGCAGGGCGCCCTCCTTGAATAATGGTAGGAGGAATACTGATGTTCAAACCAGACCATTGCTTTAGATTTCTGTATCGATGTGTACAGATGTATACAAGTACAGTTAGTTATGAAGTGTTTTCAAACCAAATCTTTCTTTCAGTCTTACTTGTATTGTTACGATTGCAGTCAAGAGATTAACTTTCTTACTGGTAAAACCTGCTTTATAGAAGTTAGTGGAGATAAAGCAAAGTATTTGGTGTCAAGAAGGAGCTGCTTTTTTACTGCTCATGCACTGCAAGTATCTGCCGCCTGCCCGGCAGTTTCCTGTGTCCTTGCTGAAAGCATACACTAGATCAACGAGCTGTGCCACGGTCTGGCTTCACTGTCATCATCCTTCAGAGCTTTAAGCTAACTATGTCTCCAGCTTGTAAGATTAATGCTGACGGAAGAGTTGAAATAATAATGTTGGATTTTAACCAACAAAAAGTTGAATGAGGCTGCATGATTTGGTTGAAGCAATAAACATGGTTTACTCATATTCCTGCCTACAGAACAATCTATTTTTTTTATTTAGAAAGCAACCATCTGTTCCTACTCTAAAATATTATTTATTTTTGTGAAATATCTGAGTGATAAAAAAAAAACAAAAAACATTCTACTTACCAGTAGTTGGAGAAATACGTGTTTTGGCACATTTTTGGATTTTAGTCAAATGCAAGCGGCAAAATTGGACTAAATGGCAATGAGGATTTTTAAATTAGTTTGTCACCTAATTAATGATAAACGGAACATGACTTCTCAGTTCTTTTTAAGAAATGTGAAAGGCTTGTTGATTGTTGTCTTCCCCCACAATGGAATAATGTGATTATCTTATCACAATCAGAGGTGTGAGTAGAGGTGTGGTCCAAAAACAAAAACCAGAGCTTGCGTGTTGAACACAGACAATGAGGAAAGGCAACAGGCTGAAATGTCATTTTTTAACACAGAATACAAAGAGTTGGAAAATCTCGTTACAGTGCACTGTTCTGTTAAAGAAAAACCTTGGGACCTGACATTCTCATGGATGTTATTTAGATAAGTACAGTACCACCCTCCCACACGTTGCTGCAGACTAAACAAGCTTCGAACAGCCAACTGGCTTTTTATGAATGCATGATGTTGGAAAAGACCCAAAAATGACATGTAGACCGGTGTAGCGTTCCCTGTGGCCTATTACATGATGGAATCAAAAACTGCATTGTTCTTAAGGTCAAAATGAAACCAGATAAGGCCCAGAATCCACGTTGCTTCAAGTTTAGTGTGAAGTTTCCAGTCAGTGATGGTTTGGGGTGCCGTGTCATCTGCTGGTGTTGGTCCACTGTTTTCTAAAGTCCACAGTCCATGCTACATCTACCTGGACATTTTAGAGCATTTTATGTTTCTTTCTGCTGACGAGCTTTATGGAGATGCTGATTTTATTTTCAACTTCAAGGTTCTCTATTGTCATTTGCATGAGGTGAAACAAAACTGTGTACTTAACGTCACAGTTACATGCCAAAATAGCAAAATATAAAGTATAAAAAGAAAAAGTATATAAGTATCTAAGATATACACTAAACAAATGTTAAATGATACCCTAAAAGATTTGAGATACACGCTAAACACTAATAATTTAAAATAATACAGTATATTACTACATTATTATATACAGGTCGTCCTCGGTTTACGTCCGAGTTCCGTTATAACCGAAACTGCTTGCACGTGGCGGCCGTAAACGCGAATTTTTAGACTTAAACCGAAACTGAAAGCACATGGCGGACGTAACGTCTTTTTAAACACGTTTTTTTAATGTAAAACAACAACAACGTACTTAGAATGCCGTTTTAATGTGATTCCAAGCAGTTAGCTAACACAATACCCTAAAAAAAAAAAATGGAAAAAACATAAAATGCTGCATAAAAAAAGGCAACGTGAGGTGTGATGATGTCACTGGGGCGGCGGCCGTAAACGTGAAATGCCGTAAACCAATGACGCCGTAAACCGGGGACTACCTGTAGTTGTAAATGTAAAAAGAAAAAAAAACATTAGGAACTGAGGAATGCAATGTTTTATGTGTTAAAGATGGGATAAAAATGTGTTTTTACAATGTAATCTAATGTGGCTGGTATTTCCCTAAAGGAACACGTGTAGTAAAGTTATTGCGAGGTTGTGAGAGCATTTGAAAAAATTCTGACAAAATAAAAAAGAGTACAGGGATTTTTAGGCTTTGTCAGAAAAAAATCATGTTTATTGGCTAAACCAAAATCAATTAATAAATAAAAACACAGACAAAAATTTATGTGACTGATATGTTTCCCCAAAAGACAACAAGGGTTAAGCAAAACGTGACATCATGTTACACACTCCTGAACAGAAGGGCAGTATGCACAATGAAGTTCATCAACAATTTTATTATAGTCCTTGTGTTATCGCCTTCTCTCATTGGTGGAAATTAAAGAAAGCAGGACCCGGCTTGTGAGGGATGCAATGTTGTATTTTTGAACTAGAATCTGCGCACCAGACATGTGGGGCTTTAAGTCCTACCTCCCTTGCAAACAACCATGGAGTCACATGACTTTTCTCTTAAACATAAGATAACAAATTACAGGTAAACGTGTTAAAAATAATGTCTTACAAGTGAGGATGACATGAACCAACAACTGAAAATCTGGAGTTTCAACGTTTTGTTTATGTGAGGGGGGGACTTAAACTTGTACTGGAACCAGCCTACTTGAAAGGGTGATACCATTCCAGCGCCACCTTGTAAATTTCAATCATGACATCTAGATCTGTACAGATGCATCTAATGAAATAGTACATGGAATTATGTTTCACCCTGCTCAAGAGTAGGGGGGGCAGTATACTTGCAATTTGCCAATAAACCATGAGAAGAAGAAAAGCAAACTCAGGATCATGAGAACATTAGAGAGAAAATAGAACCATAAACGAGCACAAATACCAAAAACAATAGAGAATACACAAGGAACCACTATATTAACAGAAAGCAGAGACCAACCAAACTGAACCAAGTGTTTATCACATTTAATTAATTTCAAGACTATTTGTTATATCACTAACACTGATTAAAAAAAAAAAAAAGCTTTTCTATCCAAACAGAGGCCAGTTTCCAGCAGAGTTATCCCTCCAACCTAAGGTGAAGTCTCCTTTGACTAACTGTATCTTAAAATGCACCATTAGCTATACTTTATTCATGGTCACAAACCAAACTTCACTTTTCAATGGATTACGTAACAATATTTCAAGCCACATATAATATTTTTACTATTCGACATAGCAGAGTTTTTTTTTCTCCATGCCTACTAAAATGAGATAAATTTACTGGAACAAGTAAATGGAAGCACTGTGTTCTGTATCAAAGCATTTAAGAGGAAACTGCTTCAAATTTTGGACCCTGTGCTCGGCTGCCGATGTCTCAATTTGTTCAGGTTTTTTTTTTGTTTTTTTTTTTTTTTTTTGTGAAAGTGGTTGTTTGTCTCTTTTCAAATGGGCAGGTTGTACCTGGAAGTGATTTGGCTCCTTTAGTCCCAGAAAAATGGCTGTTTGGTCCAGCATGAAATCTCTATAACTACCGCTTTTTTGAGACACAACCCTGTGGCTGGAAGACACTGCTTTTGGACTGAACTCAGCCTCGTACACAGCTGCGCAGTAAATAATGCTCTGTAGACATGTTGGTCTGGGAGGAAAACACAAAAAAGCTTTGCTCAGTGGTGCATGGGCTATTATTGGCCTAAAGAGGTGATTATCTTAAATGCATTAAAAGGAGCTAGATGAGCAACAGTTACAGTATGCTGTCATCGTGTCTGTGGTTATTGTCAGTTTTCCATCATGCATGTGTTTTCTGTGTGCACACATATAAACTGTACTCGATTAATTTGTTAAGATGAAGCCAACAATGACAACAAACTATTTCAATTTCAACCGATTGGTTTAAGAATCAAATTTGTAAATAATAACATTTTTTGATACAGTTTTTTTTTCAACTAACAATTAGCATGGCTGGATAGAAGTACTAAACATAAATTTGGGCTTTTTCTACCATAATACACAAAAAGTTTCATAATGAAGGGGCTCACAAAAGATACATTATATAAATAAAGGCCCAGCATTCCTTTAAAGAATATGTATCCCCTGCCACCTTTCAGTTCAAGTAGGTTTATTGTTGTTCTTACCACATGTGGTACACGAGGTGGAACAAAATTATGTACACAGGGTTCCAGTTACACCCAACAATAGCAACAATATAATGTGTAAAAAGAAGCAGTATACAAGGACCGAGGATATACATACCGGTATACTCAAAACGAACGCCAGACACTAAAAGATCTAAGATGTACACTAAACACTAATCATGGATGGGTACAAATGACTGAATGAATGAATGAATGAATGGATTTCAGACCACATTACTCACATAAAATCATTTAATACTAAGCAGGGACAAAGTGTTATCCATTTTGGTCATATCTTAAAAATAATGTTTTGTACAACCTTGTGCGACATCACAACAGAGTATGGATTACGAACTACTGTCAGCTACTACCACATCACATTTAGCTTATTAACTGGATTAGAATCATTATCACCAATATCATCAGTTATCCTTGTTTTGTTGTTGGATGCCAATTAGCTGTGGCAACCATTTTACAATAAAGCTACTCCAAAAGTCGATCAGCTGTACATGCACATTTAATGTTTACTCTCTGAAAGGGTCATTAAAATGCATCCAGATATTTTGCTAACAAACAGAATTGATAATACAGTATTAATGTTTTAAACAACAATAATTTGTTCAATAAGCAACACGTGGACTACGTGTTGTAAATGATCCTCAGCTACCATCACGCAAAACCTTAATGCAATATTTACAAAACTGACTGAATTGCAGCCACAGTTATGTTTTCTAAAGTCAGCTGACTGTGGTGGCTTCTTGAAGTAGGTTGTCTTAAAATTTAAATCATTTGTACAGATACATCCAATGTTTAGTTCATAAATGTTTAAAAAAAGTTTTAAAAAGTTTGTATTAGAGTTAGAAAAATTAGAAAGTTATTCATTTTGTTCTGTGACTTGAAGATTATTATTGTTTGAACTAACTGTTTGAAAAAAGGGGCAGATATAATAAGATTTTTTCTTCTTTCTGCTACCTTTCATTTTATATGTTGTATTCTTCTCGATTATGGGATTGTTTTTTATTGTATTTTAAAATGAATACATTTTATAAAAAAAAGTCCAGTGTTTCAAGAGAAATTTTGCTAACAAGTCATCGCCATATTACTTTACTGCAGCACATGATATAAAGGACTAATTTATTTAGATAAGGTGTTCTAAAGTGACGAACTGTTTTAAGAACATTCCACCATTAAATGAGGAGCGTGCTTGTCCATATATTACTCCTCATACATAAATATGTGCCTAAACCCATTTAAACTTAATCCTTGTGGCCTTTACTGTCTGCTCAGGCATGAGTTTGGGTTAATATAATTTTTTTATTTCAAAGTTTAAGATAAAAGTTTATTTGTTTTGTAGTATTTGAAAGCTTGAAGGGGGAAACATTCTGTATTTGTATTTGTGTGGAGAAAATGTTCTTCAGACCTGTGCAGATGCATAAAGCAGAGAAATAATTGAGAGAGACATGTCTGTCTGTGAGCATAAAGCGTTCATTCAGCTCAAACTGCCAGACAACAGCAGACAGGCCGTCCAAACGAAAGCTGATTGTCTCCACCATGTCCGTCTGTCACAGCTAAAGTAAATGACAAGGCAAAATGGAGTCAGTGAGAGTCACTCAGCCAAATTATTGGAAAATTACAATGTCAAATTAAATTTAACACAATATGGGCTCTACGTCAGTGCTAGTAAAAGAGTTCCGAACATGTGGTTGGCTGCAGCTAAAAACACAAAGGCAGAAACTTTAAAAGACCAGTTTAACTGAGCTAAAATCCTCTGTTTGTTTCATTCTTCACACGAGAAGAATTAAAATCTAATAAAATGTTTAGTCTATTTTTAGTTTAGTGTATTCTTAGTTTAGTGTATTTAGGGTATTCTAAGTTTAGTGTATTCTTGGTTTAGTATATTTAGTGTATTAGTTTAGTGTATTCTTGGTTTAGTGTATTTAGTGTATTCTTAGTTTAGTGTATTCTTGGTTTAGTGTATTTAGTGTATTCTTAGTTTAGTGTATTTAGTGTATTTGGTGTATTCTTAGTTTTGTGTATTTAGTGTATTCTTAGTTTAGTGTATTTAGTGTATTAGTTTAGTGTATTCTTGGTTTAGTGTATTTAGTGTATTTGGTGTATTCTTAGTTTAGTGTATTCTTAGTTTAGTATACTTAGTGTATTCTTAGTTTAGTGTATTTAGTGTATTCTTAGTTTAGTGTATTCTTAGTTTAGTGTATTTAGTGTATTCTTAGTTTAGTGTATTTAGTGTATTCTTAGTTTAGTGTATTTAGTGTATTCTTAGTTTAGTGTACAGTATTTAGCGTATTCTTAGTTTAGTGTATTTAGTGTGTTCTTAGTTAGGCCCGAGAAGCGAAGCGCTGCAAAGGCCTATTGTAATCACTCTGTTCAGGCCTGAGCTGCATTTTTTTGGCAAATGAATTGGCCTTTTGGGGGCCTTAACCTATCCCAAAATGCACCAAATTGGACGAACGCATCAGGACTGATGAACGTTTATGTATTTTAATGGCGTCGCAAAAAATCGCAACAGAAATGTCACAAGAGCGCCACCGGGAAATTTTCAAACTACCCTATGCTTTAACTCTAGGTTGTAGTAGAAGCATGAAACTTGGTACACTTGGCCAATTCCCCAAGATGCACAGAAAACCCTCTGGCACCAATGTTGTACGATAAACAGGAAGGCAAGGCAGCCATTTTGAAACGTCGTCCCAAATATCACAACTTTTGGGCAGTTTGCAGCCTCCGCATTTGAACAAACTCCTCGTAGGGATTTCGCTCAATTGGTTTCAAACTTGGCCATTTTGTTCAAAAGGCATGGGGAACGAAAAGTTATCTAAAAGATTTGTTTCGGAGCATGCTGAAGGGGTGGGACCAGACCTCGAATTTGAAATCTCGCCATGAAAAACAAAACACTAATAGCACCTACATGAAAACTGTCTGAGACATTAAACCTTCAGTGATTGATCCACATCCGGTCCCCTGCAAGACCAAATGGTCAAATCATAACGTCACTTAAGCCACGCCCCCTGACAACAGGAAATGTAAAGTTTTACGTTGAACGGTTCCTATTTGACCCCTGTTGCCTAATCAGCATGACAGTGTGTCCAGTGACCCAAGACATGTTGGTGTAACTTGCTTTCCAACACTGACAGTTTTAGGTGGAGCATGTGGGCGTCGCGACGTGGCGAAGTAAGACGTAATGCCGTCGCCATACGTTTGGCTCTAAATTCCACAGCTTTGAACCAAGATGCTTCAAAATCAGTATGATCGATCATTGTCCACCCCTTGAACAGGAATCCATGATAAGTGGCCAATAGCCTCCACAGCGCCCCCTACATTTTTCCAGTGTGCCCCCTAGATTATTCAAACTGTTATATCTCAGTGACACATCATCCGATCTGTACCAGATTTATTGTGCGTCATCAGTGAGTACTTCCACACACATTGGTATTGTTTAAAATTTCACTACAGTACACCCATAGATTATTCCAACAGTTATAGATCAGTGATATATCATCCGATATGCGTCACATTTATTTTCCGTCATCAGTGAGCACTTCTACACACATTTCTATTGTTGTTGAACTTTTGACTCCATTGCGCCCCCTAGATTATTCCAACAGTTATATCTCAGTGAAATATCATCCAATACGTACCAGATTTATTGTGCGTGATCACTGAGCACTGCTAGACACATTGATATTGTTGTACATTTCACTCCGGTGCACCCCCTACATTAATACATCAGTTATAGCTCAGTGATACATCAACCGATCTGCAGCAGATTTTTGGTGCATGATCAGTCAGCACTTGTAGAGACATTGGTATTGTTCTTTAACATTTGACTCAAGTGCGCCTCCTAGTTTATACCAACTGTTGTATCTCAGTGACACATCATCCAATATGCGCCAGATTTATTGTGCATCATCAGTGAGCACTTCTAGATATATTGGTATTGTGGTGTAACATATGACTCCGGTGCACCCCTAGATTATTCCAACAGTTATATATCAGTGAAGCATCATCCAATCTGAATCAGATTTTCTGTGCTTCATCAGTGAGCACTTCTACACACATTGGTGGTGTTGTTTAACTTTTGACTACAGTTCACCCCTATATTATTCCAACAGTTATATGTCAGTGATATGTCATCCGATATGCACTAGATTTATTGTGTGAAATCAGTGAGCACTTCTAGACACATTGGTATTGTTGATTTATATCACTTAAGCTCCACCCACTCAGAGAAGAAACTGTTGATTATTGGGTGACTCTTCCAGCTTCATCCTGTGTAAGATATAAGACTGAAACTGTATTCACAAACTGGTGATTACCACACATGACATGTTGAAAATCTGGACTCGTACTGATATGGGTGGAAGGTGATTTTGAAGATTCGGCATACGCACACCCTGGTGGATGAGTGCGGGAATGGAATTAGAGCATTCACAATTGCGACTGGGAGGCGTTGCTGGAGCTCTGGCGATCACAGGTGATGTCCAAGATTTGGCAAATGTGCACCCTGGTGAATGTTGTGTCAAATGACAGTTTTGACTTTTTTTTTTTTTTTTTTTGCACCTCATTTTAACTAATTTCTATTTAAAACTTTAGTTTCTGTTAGATTAAAAATTTCAGAAATATGGGGAGATCTA
>JARVGS010000400.1:30537997-30553773 GCA_031762315.1 Hypsolebias antenori | reverse complement strand
GGAACAACTATTGCATTATACAACATAAACATTGCTTTATCAGTGAATAACTCTCTTACTTTATACAGAATTGCTATGATTTAGATATTCTTGTCTACGAGACGCACAGCACAGAGCTCCTGGGAAACCTGTCCCGCTGCAGTATACGTCACTGCATGGGTTTCCTCCTGCATGGCATCAAATCTATCATGAAGGAAGCGCCACACGTTTCAGCAGACAGACTCCTGATGTCTGCACGATGTCCATCCAGGAGTCTTTGAACATTTCACTAATTTAGTGTCTCAAATGTCATACAGCTAAATGTCCGAGCGCATTTCTGCATTGACCAACACGCTCACACACTTCTGATCAATCACACAATATTTGGTGCGTACGCCTAAGAGAAGAAGATGGGCCCAGGCCTATTTTGACAAGAAGCAGGCAAAGCTGCTCTAAAAATGACATCATTTTCATCACGCAGCTGCATCAATGAGAGATGATTTTGCTGCTTCACATGGAGTGTTCAGGGCTCTTAACGCTCAGTTTGTTTTGTCAGAAAGAAGTTGTTCACATATGATGGAAGAGATCTCAAAATCGGTTCTGAATGTGGTTGGGCCTTTGAGCTCCACATGGAATAGAAAAAGTAATGACATCGAGCCAGGCAATATGAGTGCGATCTAAATATAAACCACAATCACATCCCCCGGGTTGAACCACTTTATTGTAGAATGAGAGCCTTCTGATCTGCAGAAATCCTCAGTGTTTGTGTAAAGGCAGTGCTCTTGACACAGATTTATTGGAATTATTAGACCCTTTTTATGTTAAACTTAAGTATACTGACAATTCTAAGAGTGTATAAAAGGAATTGATTTACATTTATTCATTCAACCTTTATTTACACAGGTTAGTCTCATTGAGCCTTGAGGACTCGTTTACAGTAGAGACCTGATTTTAACAAAGAATGACAACAGGAGACAGTCATAAAAGAAAGCTTATAAATTGAGAGAAAAAAAATGAAAGAAAATTATATCAAAAGCAGCTACCATATTTTCCGCTGTACACGTCGCATCAGTCCAAATATGTCTACTGAAGTGGAAATTTTATTGGTCAAATCAGCTGCATTTCCAAAGTATTTGCTGCCTCGGTGCTCCGGGAGCGTGCAGAGGGAGGAAATCAGGAAAGAGGAATGCTGTGCGTTTCTTTGACATTTAACAACATAAGTACCTAAAAACAATTATTTGTTTGCTCAACATTATAGTAAAGGTGTGTCTCAGTTGAACTTTTACTTAATAAATGCACTTCAATGGTCAAATTAGCTGAATTCTGCCAGAGCGGTGCAGCAAAATGAATCTGATTTGATGTTTGCTCCAGGCATGATCCCAGAGCTGGACGTAGGTGGCAGTCTATGGCAAGTCATTTGTGTCATCATTAATAGCCACTTTTACCTATTACATGACACAATGGCATGCCTTACTACTCAACTGCCATCTAGTGGCTGAAAATGGTAGTGTTCAATTTTTGCAGTCGGAATGAATGAAAATGGTCATATCTTGGACAAAAATTGGTCTATAAATATATATGGGAAAAAAAATCTAGAAATAAGTTGCTTCAGTGTATAAGTTGCAGGGCATGCAAATTATGCAAAAAAGAAAAAAAACACGACGTATAGGCCGAAAAACTTGGTATATTGTAAAGTAATGTACTGTATACCTTGTATGTATTCAGATAAAAAGCATTCACTTTACTTTTAGTGACACATCCTCTGATTCTCGTCAGACTCCACTCGGTGAGGATCACTGCACGTTATCAAGTGGCTACGCAGCAGCCATGGACGCAGCCGTGCACGGCAACCACTACAGGACGGGCCAACACCAGGACCCAGATGAAACCACACCCTCCGACGTGTCGGAGCGTCCCTCTGTGGATGATGTGGAATCTGATACTGGTTCCACTGGTGCCTTGGAAACCCGCAGCCTGAAGGACCATAAAGGTAACAGACTGCTGACCAGAGCGAGACGTGAAATTGTTGTTGGAACGCAAAATCAAGCAAGTTAAATATTCGTTTTGCAAACTGGAGGAATCTTTTTCTGTCCCTAAAGCGTATATTGAATAATACATTTTAATAATTCTAAAAAAAAGTTTCAGGTCCTCTGGACGGATTCTTCTTTGTTGAAACGTTGTCCAGAAGACTTCTTCAGTCTGATGAGCTGCAACAAACTCAGTCTTATGAGCAGCACCTTCTCATAAACAGCATTGCCATCATTAGTAAGTGTGGCTCCACTCGGCGGCTCTCTTCTTGGTTCTTCTCAGGTGTAGTTTGCCACTACAGTGGAGGCTGATCTGTTTCCTGCTCTGTGGGTGGGATCATAACTGGTCTTTTTGTGTTTGAGCCACTCTGCCCGTTGTGGTCCTTAATCGTCCTATAATTGGATTTAAATTTTGTTAGCTTATCCCAGCACTGCCTATAAGTCCGGGTGCAGCCATGCTGCGCCATCATTTCCAGTATCTCTCGGTAAATGTGCTTAATGGGTGTGGAACCATCTGTCAACACGATGTGGACGTGGAGGTTCAGATGTAGTTCGCAGTTTTGCTGGATGAGTCATTCAGTGATGTGGCTCCGCTGGCCAATCAATTGTGGTCCCACAAACCAGGCTGAGTTTATGGGACCACCTTGTGGATACCAACAGTGGGCAGGCCCTTAACTGGTGCTGTACCCTGTGGAGCTGAGGAAAGTTGAGACAATGGCAAAACGCCAATAGTGAATCAATCAGTTTATTGCTGACAGCCAAAACTAGCTGTTCACATGATAAGGAGGACCATCAGACTAACAATGGATTGTTCATGCCCTGATAGCCGCTTGCTATTCACAGGGGGCTGAGCGATGCAATAACAGCATTGTAGGAGGGGGACAGTTGAACATAGAGGTCTTCGCTCCTGTTTAATGATGAACAAGACAAAGATGGCTTCATTCACACCTTTCAAACCAACATTCCTCTCTGTCAAGGATGAGTACATCTTCATCCCTGGAAAAGTGACCACTGGGACCACATCTTCAGGAATGAAGATGCTCGCATCCTTGACGGAGAGGAGCATTAGTTGAGAAATGTTTCAACAAAGAAGAATCCATCCAGAAGTCCTGACTCAGCTTTGTTAGATGTATCTACCTGGATTACTGAGCACGCATCAGGACACATTTTAATAATAAATATTCACATTGGTTCTGTTGTGTTTTTACGTTGCTAGTGTGTTAAATTTCACCAACAAACAAACTGCATGGTCTTATGTAAGGCTGACTGCAGGTTTTCACTGTGTAACAGTGACTGAGCTGACAGCGCCCTCTGGAGGTTGTACTGCTCCATGTACTTCAGATTATTTAGAAAACTGTTTTGAACATTTTTTAAAAATACAGTACAGATGAATTAAAACCAAAACGTAGTTTGTACATATGTGTTAACCTACTAAAGTAAATATATTTTGCAGCAGTAAGTCTCTTCAGACGTGTCTCCATGAGTTGGCACACGACCAAACTGCTCCCGATCCTTCAGGTTCGATGGGTGTGTCACGGGTGCAGCAGTTTGTTCATCCATCCATTATCTTTACCCGCTTCTTCCTTTTTGGGTTGCAGGGGTCACCTGATCTAGATTATGCCCCATCCAACTTAACAGTGGTCCTAAGAACAGATCCTCCCGTCTCTACAGAGAAGATGCACAGCTCCATCAGGGTTATCTTTGACCCACTGGTTACTTCCCTGATTATTAGATTACTAATTATGTGACTAATGAAGGTAATTGTTGGGGCTTTAAAACAAACAGGATGAATATAAACACAGACTTAGAATAATTTATATTAAAGTTTTATTTAACTTTGCTAATCAGGAGTATTGTGTGTAGACTTATGACCTATAAACTAAATAAAGCAGGTTGTTGGACAACAAAATAAAAGGTAATAAATATAAAATAAATCATATAAAAAATAAATAATAAAGATTACCAAATGAACACACGTTCAGTGCCTTTCTGTAGACATGACATGTGCTTATCGATAAAATTCAGTGGTAAAGCAGTGATGTAATCACATCAGTCATTTAGTTAGTCGATGGATCTAGTTTTATTTTTATTTTATACAAATCTGCAGTGATGTTTTGTATCGTTTGCTTCCTGCAGTGGGTTTCCTCCAGAGCGGCTCGAAGCTGCTGTTCCGCAGAAAACGCAGAGAGAAGGAGCCCTGCCTCAGCCAGTCCCACGAGGACATCTCCAACATGGGCAACAACTTCGCCGCCCCGGCCGCGAGCGGCAGCCGTAAGAAGTCCGGCAGCTTCTCCCACCGTCTCATCAAGCGCTTCTCCTTCCGCTCGTCCGGCAAATCGAAAGGCAACGCCGCCGCCACGAACGGAGGAGCGAACTCTGTGGAGAACTGATCAGGAGGGTCGGCGGAGCCCAAGACGGGAACGCCTTCGTCACTTTGTGGGTCGTCTTTACAAGAGGATGCTGCTGGGAGGGATCCTCTTCAATGCCCCCTCTGTACTGACGTCAGGTGTGATGGGTCCAGACTGAGGTGATGAACTTCACTTTCTGCAAAGAGAATAATCAGCAGCTCTGTGGGAAGGAAGGAGTCACTACGATGAAACACTTTGAGCACAGTTTGAACACAAACTAGCATTTGAGCGAGACCGGGGATGGAAATGATCAATTTAATGATGTAGATGCACTTTGGACTGATTTTGTTCTGTTTGTTTGTTTGTTTTTGTAACAGCACATCTGACTTTTTTTTTGAGGGGGGGGATTGTAAAAAGATAAATTATAAAACGTGCTTTTTATTTTATGTCACCAAATAGTCATCCTAGATGCGTTGCACTGTAAAATAGTGACTTTGTCGTTCATTTCTATGCAAATTTAATTTTGAAATCATAATTTAAATAAGTTAAGATAAATCCATCTCGATCAATCTGTGCCGTGTTGTTGTGATTGCTTTAAAGATGCTTCATGTTTTATCTCGTATGGAATAAATCAAAAGGGATGGTATGTTTCTATTAGTTCTGTGTGAGGAAGTAGCCTTTCTGTGAGACATCATTCATGACCACTAATTCAGTCAGCCAGCATCTCTTGAGTTTTTATGTTGGGCAATAAGTTTAAATTGATCAGAACACAATCCTGTTCTGCTGACTTGATGCAGATAGAGGCAACACTTTTGATGCTTCACAAAAAAAGAGGTTTTAAAGGAAATGCTGCTGACGTTTGATCGATTTATCATGCAGCAGGTCATCCTGAGGAAAAGCTGCGCTCGGGGCTGGAAACTCAAATCAGCAGCTAAACACGTAAAACTTGCTGCGTCCATTAAAAACTAATAGAACCAATACATAAACACTACATTTTGGGGGTTTGTGTTTTTATTTGGAACATAAGAACATGCTTTGAGTGACTGCAATCATTTTGAGACCTCGAGATAATTTAATTAGTTTTTGAGCAGAAACGTTAAGACCCCAAACGTGGCTGCTGTCATATCAACATGCTGGTATACGGCACTGAAAGCACTGTAAAAATACACAATGTATATAGATGTGAAACAGAGTGGCTGCTAAATTTAGGATGTGCAAGACCCCAGTCTTCTTTTAAAAATGTAATTTCTGCAAATAAATTATTTTTCAAGCGGTTTTGTTGTCTGTGCACTTTACTGTGGACTGTGAAAGAAAGTTTTATTGAGCTGTTTGGGTTGAACCCCAATTTTATTAACATCTAAAATTTACTAAATGAATTCCTGAACTTCTACTTGAGAGATAATTATGCAAGTCTTCATGACTTTTCTTGTACAGTATTTGCATTTTCGGTCCTATTGCTTTTAGAGTCTGGGTCGCTACAGGAGCTATTTTTACAGAAGCTATGTCAACCCACTGGTACAGAAGAAGCTTAGGGCCAGGCCCTAATCATCTTCCATACTGCTAATATGCTGCACTAATATTTTATTAATAAACAATAAAATGCGGCGCTGTGGTTTCTGGGTCTTCATAAAATCCACAATAACACCTGACTGTTCTCTCATGTTCTTATGCTTTAAGATTATTTAAACTTTTCATTCCATCCTGCTTGTTATGGCTCGTTTTATTTTTTGTTTCAGTGAGAGGTTGTCCACTTCTTACTAAAAAAAAGTCTGAAACTGTATAAAACTGTATAAGTCTGAAAATGTTTAGTTGTAAGGGGAAGCAAAACAACATCCAGGTGGAAATATTAGAAGTATTAAAAAAAATGTATACTGAATTCCCTTTTTTGTCCTAAAACCTGCATGTGTGGATTTTTTTTTAGGTTTAAATTAGTTTAAAAAATAATTGGAATAACTTCCAGCACATTATTCTATTACATAATTCTGTCTCACGGCTGCAATGTGTTGAAGTGTCTCGTGGTCTCAGAAGTCCAGATTAGGACATAATTCAATAGTCTGATTGTAGTCAATACCAAATTTTTATACATTTATTTCATATTTTTCATTGTATTTTAATGCAGTTTGCTAATTTAAAGCGCCAAAATTTTCAAAGCTGGAGGGAAGAGAGTCGATTGGTGTTCCCTGTCCGCCTCTTCACACGTGACCCAGCAGAGGAATCAACCTATCGGATTTGTCAGTTCTCCATATCTCTTCGTGATTGGTTTACCGTGGGGACAGTTAAATTTACAGTCACACACTTCCGGGTGTCGGTGGCCTCCTAAGCCAATGAGATTAGGACTTCTAAAACGGCCAATCACGGTTTAGGGCGGGACAAACTGGGGGGTTTATATCCAGGTCACCGTGTCATTTTCACATTTCGCCTGAACTAACTGTCTGTGTTAGTTTGTAGAAGTCGCTTGAATAATGTCTGGAAGGGGTAAAACCGGAGCTAAGGCCCGTGCCAAGGCTAAGACCCGCAGCTCCCGCGCTGGTCTGCAGTTCCCCGTGGGCCGCGTCCACCGTCTCCTCCGCAAAGGTAACTACGCCGAGCGAGTAGGAGCCGGAGCCCCGGTGTACCTGGCCGCCGTGCTCGAGTACCTCACGGCCGAGATCCTGGAGTTGGCCGGCAACGCCGCCAGGGACAACAAGAAGACCCGCATCATCCCCCGCCACCTGCAGCTGGCCGTCCGCAACGACGAGGAGTTGAACAAACTGCTCGGCGGCGTGACCATCGCTCAGGGCGGGGTGCTGCCCAACATCCAGGCCGTCCTGCTGCCCAAGAAGACCGGCCAGTCCGCACCGAGCTCCGGCAAGGCGGGAAAGAAGGCCTCCTCTCAGTCTCAGGAGTATTAGCCTGCTGGCTAACTCTGAACCCAAAGGCCCTTTTAAGGGCCACCCCACCATCACAAGAGCAGTTTCCTCTTTACACCATCTGAACCAGTCTGGTTTAGTTTCTGGTAGCTGACTGCAGTTTATGACAACACTACTGAGCACTGTGACTGAATCTGATGGACAAACATTTACTCACCAAATTTCTGTTTTTCAACAAACCTTTGCCTTGAATCACTTGAATAAAACTCACATTTGCTTTAAATCAAGTTTGGTTTCCTGTAAATTTGCACCACACAAGATTTAGATTATCGTAAAACTCATGGTTTTAGGACTCCAAAATGTGATCTTTGGGACTTGTGTAGGTGACCTAGATGTTTGTGTGGTTACAACCCTACATATGTTCCAACAGTCGCTTTGCTCCAGGTGTTTCCTTTTTACACATGAGGGCACGAAGATCTGATGAACGTTGCTTGCCAAAATAAAAAGGGGGAAACACTCACACTTATTAAAGATTACATTACAAAAGATGTGACCATTTTGATTCTGTATTAACTCCTGATTCATTTCTCAGGCCTGACTTGCATTTTCTGCTAACTGCAAGTGTCCTGCCCGAACATCTCGGATGATTTGGAATGTCTTAAGAATTTATTTTTTACTAATTTATATAATTTATTCATTTCATATTAAAAAAAAAAAAAACAATGACCATTTTATATACAGAAGAAAATGAAAGGAAGCAGAAGAAAACATTTATCATAGCTGCTCCTTATGAAACCATCAATTCAATCATTTCAAACATTTGCTTATTGCAACACAAAAAGTAAATCATCTAATCAAATTACCTCATAGTCTCATCATTTAAGACGAAGACCTAAAACCATCGTCCTTCATTTTGCTGGTGTTAAATCAGACATACTGTACTAAAGTTTAATGAGTTTAGGAGCCTCTTCATGCTGGAGTGACTGTAAATCATTGGGTTTAATTAAGCCATAAGTATCTTATAACAGGTGCTAGTCCAGAAGTCAAACAGCTGGTTCTGCGTCTTTCCTCACAGTAAAATGTGTCCAGAGTTTGAAAACCTGCTACATCTGGGACTGTCAACTGTAGGCTGCTTCAAAGTTGGTTAGAGCGGGTGTTTTCGGCCAGTGGGGGCTGACATTATTAAAAGTGAAAGTATATAATGAGCATTTTGGATGCAGTACTTAGAGGTGCACCGATTGCAGTTTTCTGGCCGATCACCAATTTCTAAAAAGTCTGACCTGCTGATTCTGATTTTGTTTTCTAAGCAACACTGTCAGGTGTTATAAAGTCACAATGCACCTTCAATTTTCCATCTTATTTGATTGAAAAACACACCCATGAACAATATCCTAGAAACAATACAAACTTGTTTTAACTGGCCATGAGGTAGTGCTCTGAAATATAAATTAAGTTTAGACAATTGTTAAAACAAACAAAAAAAAATTGTTTCTCATGCAACTATTGGCCGATTTCCCAAAATTAAAGAAATTGGGGCCAATTTATTTGTGCACCCCTAGATACGTCCTCATTTTAGAGAAAAGACTGTTTATGCAAAGAAGGAAACCAGCTCATGCCAGTTTTGATAAAAATTAAAACACTGAATTCTGCAGGTCTATGTGAGTCCTTTTATTTGAGTAAAATCTGAAGTAATAAATCTTAAGGTTAAAGTGGATTATTTACTTTGACTTTGTTTTCTTTATTTCTAATTCTTGTCAAGCTGACCATATTTGTTGGAAACAATTGTCTTCAAGGTGTTCCTAAGCTTGACGCAGGATAATTTTGTTTATTTTTCTTCAGGGGGTCGCCACAGTGAACTAACTCGGACGGACACTTGGCAATTATTTGAGAAGGTCCTTCCTGATGAAACCACAGACCACCGAGCTACCACAGCCCTCTGTGTGGAGCAGAGAGCTGCCATGTAGGGCGCTCTGGGGAGCAGATGGTGGGTTAAAATGTGGATGTTTCACCTTTTCCACCCAGATTTTGATGTTGTCGTCAGGGGAGTTGAACCGGCAACTTTTCAATCACAGGCCCACGTTCTCTAACCTCTGCGCCACTGCATTTAAAGAAAATTAGCAAGAAAACTGTTAAAATGAGCCTCTTCTGTGGTGCATAAATAAACAATAAACTTCAGTCTCATGTTAGTTTTGGTGGAAGCTTCAAAGAGCCGCAGGCTGCAGACCCCTGGCCTTTAAAAAAAGTCAAAGCTCGAAGAAAAACTCAAAGTTTTGCTCAACATCGCTTTAAAAATAATCCAACTAAGTTTGGCTGATTGGAAGCAAACTATAAAAGACGTCTCGAGACTTTTGCACAGCAACTGCTCCTTCCTGGGTGCTTTTCTAAAAGTTTTACACATCCAAACAGTTTTATTTTATTATCTGTAGCAGACTGACTGAATGTTGTGCAGTTCTCTGGTTTAGCCACTAGGGGTCAGTCTTCCTTTGGATGTCCATTGTGTCTTCATTAAATCCGGAGGACAGCTCATCTGACCCAGGTTGTTCCCATAGACGAGCTTCCTAAAAACACAGAGAAGTGTCAACACCTCTGAAACCCCACCCTGAGGGTCCAGTTAGACTTCAGTGCTGCATTTCATACAGCTGATCATAACATTTTACTACACAGGCTTGGATATGATAGTGGAATTGCAGGAACAGCTCTAAATTAGTTAAATCATATCAATCTGATAGATTCCAATTTGTAAATGTAAATAATGAAGCTTCATCATACACCAAAATTAGTCATGGAGTTCCTCAGGGTTCAGTGCTTGGACCAATACTCTTTACTTTATACATGCTTCTATTAGGTAAAGTTATTAAGACAGCATGGGATACATTTTCATTGTTATGTTGATGATACACATACAGTTGTACCTGACAGGTATAGTCCCTGTGCAGGTGTGGTGTTTAATGTCATGATGTGTTAGAGATGCACGGCTGAAATCATTTCTTTCAGCAGTAGGAGAACGGGTAAATATTTATGTTTTATAGACGATAAATGCGACGTGACGCAACAAGTCTGAACCGAGACAGGCTGAACCAATTACCCGGGCCTTGATGACGTGTCCAACACCAACATCCAGCCAGGTCCAGATGGTCCTCAGAGGCTGGGATATTTATACATTTATGAACTAAAAAAAAAAGGAAGTCTGGCTCTTTGGAAACAAAGTATTTCGGCTGCAAGGCATTTTGACTGTACTGTTTTAACTTCATGGATAAAAGAAGAGAAGTGTGCGGCACCTTTTGGTCATGAATTACAGTGAGGTAAACCTATTTTTAGTCAAACCAACATTCTGTCTTAAAATGTAAAGTTTTCAGCTCAACTTTGAGAGAAAATGGACAGGAAAAGAAGAAGGTGGTGGGGGGAAAGGGCTGGAAAGAGGGATGGACCTGGCAGAAGGATGAGAGTAGGCTCACCAAAATATTCACTTTGAAAAGAAGTCAGCTGCAGAGGAGACCAGCGGAGACAACCTGGGAACAATTTCACACAAAGCTGTTTGGGATGAAGCCTCACCTTGTGTTTTTATTCTTTGGACTGAACCCAGCCGTGGAAAAGGAAATGTTCTCTGCCAGTGTGGGTAAATAGAAAGATGTTTGCTCGTTCAGAATGTGTGTCTGCTTGTTTTGTAGAGACGTACAAAGAAAACGGATGGAGTTTGATCATCACGAGCACTTTTCTACTGTAATGGAGGAGCAGGTGGACGTCACCTGGTTCCAGTTTGTGAATGAACACTTCCTGTGAAGATCCGGCTCCTTTTGGGGGCTTCATGTGTCGACTAATGTGCTTTAATCAAACTACAGTGAACAAGTATAATCCTAACTGGGAGGTGCACATGTGCCTGACTGAGCATATTTTACTGGAAAATTCTAACACTGTCTAAAAACTGTGTTGATTTTGCACATAGCTGCGACAGATTGCAGAGCTGTGTGAGCTGAGTGGGCAGATGTCACAAAGGCTTCAGTGCATCTGTTTTATGAGTTACTTATAGAAAAGATTTGAGCGTATTTAATGGTTTCATGCTCCTTTCAGTCCAGTTGTCTCAGATCAGCACTGTTTGTTATGGAGCTTTTAAATCAGAGGGTTAAAGTAGATCAAGTGCATTTAAACTGGTGATTTTCTCCCTCTCCACTCCAAAACAACAACAAAAAAATACACATAAAACATTTCCAATTCGGTTAATGTACGAATTTTAAGCTAAAGCTTTATATAGAGCTGGCACAAGATCTATGTTTAACCATTCAGAGTCAAACTTCTTCTGTCTGTTAGCAAAACGTACAAACATTTATGAAACCTTCAGAAACATTATCACTGGACAGCTCTTCAACTTTTGAAGCTGACCCAATTCAAGATTGCTGCTGCAGCCAATTGACTTTAGTAAACGAACAAACAAACAAAAAAAGTTATAAAAGATAATTTTACACATGTTGAGCAATAATTTGGTGTGAGAGTCATTCCCAACTCGTTGCACGAGAACTTTGCTTAAAACTTTATTACCGCTGGAATTAGTATTGTATGTGTTAGCAAAACATTTCACGGAACACAGGAAGGAACTCTGTGAAACTTGAGCTGAGGACGACAACTAGGATCAAAGCTTCAGTTTAAGATGGCCACCATGGCTACAATACTGGAGCAGAAAGGTAAATAATCTTTTAGATGTGGATGAATCCATAAAAATACAAAAAAAGTAAAGCCATGCTGTGAGGCCACATTTTAAGGCACATTAGCCAACACTGGTGGCCATCTTGACATTTCAAGTGGTTAATGTACTTTTTAAAATAGACTTATAGGGAACATCTGTGGAAAGTTCAATGTTTGCATCCAGATTTGAAATATTTTGCAGAATTCGGTCACTCATCTGCTCCTCTAGAACCCAGTCCATCTTTCAGATACTGAGCTTCATTTTATTGTAGTAGTAGCTGAGAGTTATTCATACATTGATCTTGGTCTAAACTCAGTCATGAAAGACATGGAGAGAATATGTTGTTCTATTTGGATCATTTGAAACTAAGTTATGGTTTTGAAATACCTGCAGATGTGTAGCTTTTTTTTCTACAGGATGGTCAATATTGTCCCAAGTAGAGAGTATCATTCAGGTCATCAGTAACAATCAGGTCCCATCAGAGAGTGATAGTTATGTGTTCCTGTTTCTATAGAAGAAGAGGTGATCAGGTTCTTATCAGCCTCCAAACAGCCTGAATGTGAATTAGTTTCTCTGAAGGAGAAAGTGTTACCATCCCCTGCTCCTCCACCTGTCTGCTGTTAACTATAGTCACCCTGCAGAGGCCTGAGGGTGTCTGCTCCTTGCTTTTACGTTCCAAAAACAAGCCGCACAAACGAAACGATACAAAACTTCGCTTGTTCTTTCAAAATCACACTTTGTGAGGAACTTGTGCACCATTATCAAAATGCTAAGACGCAGTGCAATCTGTAGAAACTCCACAGTCAGTCAGCTGTTGTAACAATCTCCATCACAGCATTCAGGTAAAACTATAAACTAAAGTTAAAAATATATGAATAATGAAAATATGTCAGTATACTTCAATTTTTTAAATACACAAATAACATACATTTCAGTCAGTTGTACAGATTTTGAGCTAGAATTCAGTATGAAAGTAAATAAAAGTAATCCTTGATACATAATCTGAGCCCATTACATCGTACAAGATCTTTGCTTAAAACGTTGGCACCCCTGTTTGTCTGTTAGTAAAAAAATCTCATGAACAGCAAACGCTCAGAAAGTGGATAGACGTCCACAACTGATTGACTTTTGATCTCAATCCAAGTTAAAGATGGCCACTACAGCCGATTAAACTCACCCAATGTAAAAATAACGACAACTTGGTCAATTGTACTGATTCTGAGCTGAAAGCTGATGTAGCCGACAGTCATTCTGAAAGTCTTGCATTAAATTAAATAGTTTAAAACTCTTGCATGAAAGGTGGTGGGTTAATCTTTCCTTCAAGGAAGGCTAGGCTTTTAACTTAGCATTTTCATCTGCAGTTTTTATGTTTTAACACAAAGGAAAATACTTTGTATTTACAGTTAAGGTTTCTTCTTCGACACTTTCACAGTTTTTGTCCTTAACGTGAATATTTTTGTTCCTATACCATAATTTAAAAATATAGCTGTTTCCTTATTTAGAGAAGACAAACAGCCAAAATGACTAAGTCACATCCAAAAGGACCTTTTAAAAGTTCCTCCACCTCATCAGTGAGGAGAGCTGACTCACAGCTCGCCTCCCTGCAGACTTCACGAGCATCTGGATCCTTAGCTGCCTCTGTTTGTTTTTATTTTCCTCTGTGAGTCGTCATCTGCTTTCATTTCCTCCATCTCCTCTCTGGCTCTCCGACCATGGGAAAAGCCTTCTGAGATCAATAGTGGAGGCTTTTCTCCCACTTTCGTCTGCTCTGTGTGTGTGTGTGTGTTTGTCTGTGGGCCAAACACAGCTCCCTGTGGGACGCCTGAAGAGACGTTCACTTCCTGTGGTGGTTCTCTGCTGCGTCGTTACAAACGTATCGAGAAGAGCGGCTGCATTTATCAGGCAGAGATGTTCCAGCAGAGTGGAAATACTTGCCTTTTTAGCAGTTTGTTCCATCAAAGAGCTCAGAGCAGGAAGTGAGAGGACATGAGGTCTGTTCCTGCTCCTCACTCCCACACCACATGTTGCTTCTCTTATAGATCAGACTGAGCCGATGCTCGCTGGTTGTCTGGTGTGGACATGCAAAACTTTCAAGCGACATTGGAAATGTTGCAGGAGTGGCTGCAACCTAAAGGGGCCCCTCGAGTTAAGATGTTGTTTATCTGCCAAATACAGAAAAGGGAATCAATAAACAGGAAATGTGAGAATGTTTTGAAGCAGCAGTGCTGCTGCAGAGTCCTCCCACCTCTTTCTCTCTCCCTCACACACACACACACCTTAAGAAGCTGGTAGGATGTAATTCTGCACCGGGGATGGGGAGGAGAACACACTGGGAGCAGGGAAAGAGCAGAGAAACTCGGTTTGTGAGTGAATAATTATATGAAGAAAAGCAGGCAGCAGGACAACATAGATCATAATGTGGACACTGACTTCCCTTCAAACGTGGACTCAGTCGCAGTAAACAGATGGCAAGTGCATGTCTACCAGAAAAGTTTTCCAGCATTGCAACAAGTCAATGGTAAATAATCCTCTTTTTTCTTTTTTTTTTTCCAAGCTTTTTTAATTGTTATAAATGAGCGTCCTCCTCAGTTTTGTCACTGTTTGCTCTCTTTCAAAGTAGCAGTCCAGACTGTGGAGCTGGCAGTGTCTATTTTCAGACGCTCATAGCAGCTCTGCAGGGTATAGCTGCCCCCGTAATGACAGGTTGCAGAGCAGGGCCCTGCATTTGGAAGCATTAAAACTGCTCTCCAGCCTGGGTGTGTTCGCTCAAATCACTGAGGTTTGTCAGGAATACGAGTGTGAGGCAGACAGACGCATTACGCTGCCCGCTCTCCAGGCCTGTGTCTGAGTCTCAAAGAGGGCCCGTGTTGACAGGCTGACAGAGGAGGCGTCAGGGCTCCGGTGTCACAGCAGAACAGAGGGAACGCTCTGTTCTCCGTGACGCCGGCTCCTCCGGGGGCTCACGCTCCAAACACGATTGTAAGATATGTGCGGTATCAACCCTGCCGCCCTCGTCTGGAGTGACATCAGACGCCAGCTGATGAACGCCCCTTTTGTCTCATGAACTAAACTTAGAGAACACAGAAGCCCGAGGATGGTTTTGGAATATTTTAGTAGGAATCTGAATAGATAAGTGGGAAGAGCAAACCTCTAAGTTGAGGCATAACAATGAAAGGCTAATAGTTTGCTTAAGGGTGATAATGACTGACATTAAAGCACCCAAATTACTATTTATCTGCCATTCTGTTGTCTCTGTTGTGGTTTTTGATTTGTTACTCCTCCCTCAGCTTTAGAAAAGCTCTTACAAAAAGTACAATAAAACATGTATCTCAATGGGGTTAGGTGTGTTACTTTTGGTAACTGTATGCAAAATGTATAAAACATTTCCCTCATCCACATCAGTATGAACAAACCCCCCCTCAATGATTCTGATACACTTTACAGAAAAAAAATGTCTTTGGAAGTTTACACGAGTCACAGAAAGTTGGACTTGACATGACTCAACTGGACCCTTGAAACGTTTAATGGTCATTATACATTTAAGATTTATGATTTTGAAAATTTTAAACCCAAAATGCCCAATTTTGAGTGATGATGTCTCACATTCTAATTTTGAGTTTCCCAAAAAAAAAAAAAAAAAAAACTCTTATTGCCACAATCTTTACACTTCAGATACAAATTATACATCAAAATGCAGGGATTTTGTCATCATAAATCAGTGGTGGGCAATACTTTTTCCTATAGGGTCAAATCAGGATATTTAAAGAAATCAAAACACAACAAAGACATTTTTTTCGTTCCACCTTTATTTAGGCAGGAATCCCATTGAGCCTCGAGGACTCATTTACAAGAGAGAACTGTTTTCAACAAAGAATGATGACAACAGCGACAACAA
>JARVGS010000400.1:30525769-30537325 GCA_031762315.1 Hypsolebias antenori | reverse complement strand
TCTTGTATCTGATGAAACTGTTTTGTATTGTTCTTTTAAAATGAATAAATAAACATCAAATCAAATCAAATCAAATTTTATTTTTATTTTTAAGAGCTCAGTGCCTGAAGGCAGCATAGCCATTACACACAACAGCCCAGTACTGACTGGCTACATTCAGCTGCTGTAGTTGAAACATTTTTTTACTCCAAGGTACCAATCACATTGCATTTACCCTTTTCATGCCACTTTTTACTGCAGACATGTCTACAGGTCCACAAAAACACACTGACAGCAGCTCGTTTACCCAAACGAAATATATAATCATAAGCTCACATTTTAAACATTCAGGGATCAGAAAGTATGTTTTATCAAGGCGTATAATAAGGATATACACATTAAATGCTCTAAGTTCTGACCTGAATGACGAAATGAAAAGTCAACAGACAGGTGCTATGATGATGCAATGGGAGTTGGGCTAAGCGAAAAACAGTTGTAAAGAAGAAAAAAAAAACTTAAACTCAAACTGAAATTGTTTAATTTTATTTCCTAATGAGCTTTAGGAACAATGTACAAATCTGAGCATGTGTTTCATCGTTTTGAATATGACAAACAACAATAGAAGGTAGCGGGGGGGCTCTTAGGGTTTGTGTCAAGAGGTTCTGTGCCAAAAGCATCAACAAGGAAAACAGCCCACACATCACACAAGCACCCACTCTACATAGCCACATCCACAGGCTATTTACTGAGCATATTCATTCATTTGTGCTCATGCAATGCACACAAAACACACTCAACCCCACTAGAGCACAGTGTGTTGCATCTCATCCCACTCCATGGCTCCGATTTCTCCAAATTGACAGAAAAGGAGCACTGATAGAAACCAGCAAGCCTGGTCAATACCACTAATAACATAGCCCAAAGAAACTGGATCTCTCCCCCTTCTGTTTCTGCTTTTATCTTCTTTCTGTCTTGCTGTCATATTGAGGAGGACTGATGTGCTTATGCAAATAACACGGTTTGAGATATGACGATTAAGGGTACAAGAAACTGAAGACGGAAACAGCAGGTGTTCATTTAGGCTTCAGGCTGTATCAGCGTGTATTTCTCCAGATGTTGTACACTCACGCATGAACACTGTGTGAGGTACTGTGCAAACACTTTCAACACACAGATGTTTCGATTACCAGCCACCATGCAAAATATTAAGGGTAACATCTGACTGGTCTTATATTCATTTTCCAGCATGATAATGATTTCAGATACACATGTGAATGACAAATATCTTCATCAGCAACATATGCCAAGTCATTTGGACTACTTTGAAATATAGCAGGCCTCATTGCTTTGAAAGTAACAAATATAAACTGCAAATAAGACTTTGTTTGCATGTGTTCAGGCTGTACCAAAAAGAGGCGGTCCATCAGTGTGGATGTTCAAATGTAAAGATGACATCCCAAGATCTGCTGAGTCACAACAAAGTTTGTGTTGAATAGTGTGGTCTAGATTTACGCTTTTGTTGTTTTACCCTTTTTTTGTCCCCTGTTGCAAAGTGAAAAGGGGGTATTGTAAATACTCTCCATCTATCCATCCATCCATTTGTCTGTCCATCCGTTCGTCCATTTTGTGAGTTTAATAAATTGAAATATATGTGTGGTACCAGCTTCCTTTTAGGTGTGCGGCTGCATCTAGACATAAGTCAAGTCAAGTCATCTTTACTTATAGAGCACAGTTAAAACAGATAAACTGCCATCAAAGGTGCTTTACAACAAACATAAAAAGAAATTAAAAACAGAAAACTAACACACACTAATGCTAACTATGAAATTAACAGCAATAAAATATCATCAAAATGTATTAGAACAGCATTAAAAAAAGAAACAGAACAAAATACACTAAGTCAGCTCACCCAGCATGAAACGCTAGAGAGAACAGATGAGTTTTTAGGAGGGATTTGAACAGGTGAAGGGAGGAGGCCTGCCTAATGTTGGGGGGCAGGTTGTTCCAAAGTTTGGGGCCGATGACTGAAAACGCCCGATCTCCTCGGAGCTTCAGTCGTGTTTTTGGAACCTCCAAAAGCATCTGATAGGATGATCTCAGAGCCCGCGAGGGAACATATGGTTTCAGCAGCAGGTTTCAGCAAGATAGTGGTGTCATCAGCGAACTTGAGGATGACGTTTGAGCTGTGCTTGGCGGTACAGTCATGGGTAAATAAAGAGTACAAGAGTGGACTGAGGACACAGCCCTGAGGTGTACCGGTGTTGAGAACCAGTGTGGAGGAGAGGTGACTTCCGATTCTCACTGCCTGAGGTCTGTTGTTGAGGAAGTCCAGTATCCAGCAGCAGATGGACTTTTAAGGCCATTTAACGTTTTAACATTTTCTCACTATTATGTAACATTTAGCAACTTTTAACTAGCATTTTACTGTTTTGTGCTTTTAGCTAGCATTTAGTTTCTGTTGACTTTTAGTGTTCAGTTTTGTTCAGTTTTTCCTTAGTCTTTAGATACTTTTAGAACAGCCTTTTGTTATTTTTAACTTTAAGCTACCTGTAACATTTTTTTACTGTAGCATTTTTTTTACTTTTCACTTTTACCTAGCATTTTGTTACTTTTCACTTGTAGCTAGTGTTTAGTTCTTACCAGCTTTTAGTTGGTGCTTTGCTCCATTTAGCTATTAGCTAATGTTCTGCTTTTTTTTCGACTAATGACTCAGATTTAGATTTTCAACATTTTCATTTAGCTCTTAGTGTTCACTGTGCATTTTTTTTCTTCAGAAAATGCAGTTCTCGTAGTTCCACTTCTCTTATTTGCGGCCTCAGTCAGTGTGGTTTTTATCCAGAGTTCTGGAGGAACAATTACTCTGTATAGTGCTTCGGTCACATGGGTGTAGAACTGGGGCAGAAGGGTTTCTAAGGAAGGCACTGTTCCCATTGTAGTACAGCAGTATTCCCAGTGCTCCCATTCATGCCCCGATGCATTGTGTGTGTGTGTGTGTTTGTTTGTGTGTGTGTCTTAGGATCTACACGTGTCAGACTCTGACCATCCTGCCAACATGGACCGAGTGAGCTGGAATAAAGTGGAACACGAGCGTCAAACACACCAGGTCTTACAGGTAAGTCATTAAATTTGATTTTATGTGGCACTCATCATTCACAGATGATACAGCTTCCATTTACTCAGTTTTAGCTGATTTTAGTAGCTGCAGCATCCGCTGTGAGTCAGCCGAGCTG
The DNA here is from genome assembly GCA_031762315.1 of Hypsolebias antenori. Classification (NCBI taxonomy): domain Eukaryota; kingdom Metazoa; phylum Chordata; class Actinopteri; order Cyprinodontiformes; family Rivulidae; genus Hypsolebias; species Hypsolebias antenori. The sequence continues at coordinate 30,534,116 of JARVGS010000400.1, read as the reverse complement.
TCCTTGCTGTATCAGTAATTTGGATTATTTTAGATATAATTTGGATTATTATTAAATTTGACTTCAGCTTGTTTAACTGTTTAGGCATGTAAGTGTGATTTGATCAGTCTGTTTTGACATATTTGTGGAATATCTTTCTTTTTTTTAAAGCATGAAAGTGTTTTACAATGTTCATGTGTTATCCTGGACTGATCATAAAAATTACAAAATGAAGCCACACTTTATAAAGTTTATTCTTCTCCGTAGCTGATATAATAATATTATGTAAATTGATCTTTTAATGATTGGATAACGATGGGTTTCTTCTGACAGAGCACTCCTTTAGATCTGATTGAAACAGGCAAGTCCTTGAAAGTCCAGGCAGAGCGCCCCCACCTGGTGAGTTTGGGAAGTGGACGCCTGAGCACAGCCATCACTCTGCTGCCGCTGTTAGAAGGTGAGGTGTTTGTTTGCTTGTTTGTTTGCTTGTTGTTGGTGGTGGGGATTTAGAGCATTGTCTGATGATTTATGCAGTAAATACAATTATTTAAACTAAAATAAATAGATATCAAAAACGTTTAACTGAAATGTGACAGCTTTGAATAAACAAACAAAATAAAAAATAAAATAAAATAAAATAAAACTGATGAAACGAAAAGGAAAAACTGAGCCCATCTCTAAGAATGGCTGAGATTTATAGAAACAAGTAGAAAATGTGATTTATCTGCAATGCTGAACGTCTTTACTGAAATCTGCTGAAGACACCATTAGCTAAAAGCTCAGCTAAAACAGATTTTTTTTCTTTGCTAAACAGAAAAGTAGTGAAAGCCTAGCTAAAACTAAAGTAGCAAAAGACTAGCTAAAATATTGAAAGACTATAGTAACTAAAACTATAGGCTAAACGACAAACTAGAAGGTAAAAATAATGAAAGCCTAATTAAATGCTTATAAAGGATCAAAAGGATGGAGAAAAGCAGCAAATAACTAAAAGTATAGCTAAAGGCTAAAACTATAGTCTAGTTAAAAGCTGAAGCCAATAAAAGATTTGCTAAAAAAAGTTATAAAATAAAACTAGTAAAGGTAGTTAAATGTATCAAAAGGTAGCAAGACAAAAAAATAAAAGTAAAGGTAAGCTAGTAGTAAAAGCTAAAACTAAAGTAGCAAAATGGCAGTTAAAAGCTAAAAGTATCCAGAGATTAACTAAAAGCTAAAACTAGCAAAGGGCTAGCTAGAAGTTAAAAGCAACAGGCAAGCTTACAGTATTAAAAGGCTAGCTAAATGCTAAACCTTTCTAAAGTCAAGATGAAAGCAGCTAGATTTTAGCTAAGAGCTAAATTACAACTAAAGTAGCATTGTCTAAAAGCCAAAATTATCAAAACTATAAACTAAAACTAGTGAAAGGCTTGTTAGAACCTAAAGCTATTAAAAGTCTAGCTAAATGTATATATAAAAAAGCTGAAAGTAGTCAATAAATAAACACTAAAAGTGTTACAGGAAAAGAAAAATATAACTAGATTCTTAAACTGATTTCAAGGACAGTGGTTTTGAACAAATTAATGAGATATTCATGCAAATGAATGTGGAAAATATGTGTAAATAAAATATATATTTAGAAATGAAAAAAAAAATTACAAAATTAAAAGTCAGAGCACCAATCTCCTGAATGAGCCAAAAGTTTTTTTTACAAATGACTAAAATACACAAATGTATTCAGACAGTTACAGTTGTAGATTGCAAAAATAAGTATAAGAGAAAATATAAAATCAAAATAACAGGAAAGCCAAAGAGTGAATGTTGAATCAACTTTCACACATTAATACTGATGGCACATCAAAGAGACAGTTCATACATTTTGAAGTGGGGTTCTGTGAAAAGTTATGAATAAATATCTTACCTGCTCTCAGAACAACCTCACATTAAATAAACAGCTGCTATGACAAGCTGGTGGCTTTTAGCTAGTGTTCTGCTTCTTTTAGCATATATTTTTTTTATATTTTTGCTTGACCTTTTGTATTTTTTTTAACCTTGCGCTAACATTTGGGTGGTTTTATATGCCATTTAGCCTATTTTTACTAGCATTTTCTTACTTTTGGCTTTTAGTTAGGAATTAGCCTCTATTGGCTTTTAGCTAGTCTTTTGATAATGTTATTGTCTTTTATTTTTAACTTCAAGCTAGTATTTTACTACTTTAATTTAACATTTTGCTACTTTTAGTATTTAGCTAGTCACCGGCTAGTCTGTTAGCTTGTCCGTTACTTCTAAAGATATGAAGTGTCCATTTGAGGCTGTTCTGATGGGATCCCATTTTGTGAGTTTTTCACTGAACGGCACCTGCTCTGTGTGTTTTTACACACTATGGCAGTGACAACAGTTTTAGGAGGGCCTTCTAATCAAGACTTTTGTTTACTTATTTATTTTGTTGTGCAAAAGCTCTAAATATTCTTAGTGGAAAAAAGCATGTGCACTCTAAAATGTATAGATGCTTTCACAAACCTGAGCCAATTCGTTTTTTTAGCAGATTATTGGCACAAGTTGTCCAGAACAACAACTGATGCCACATCAGCCTCAGAGCTTCTTGTTGTTCTTCACACTGACACAGTTGCTGCTGCGCGCCTGTCTGCGAGCTGCTGGCGCCGTTTGTCTTGCAGAGGACATTAACGTCTCTGAGGCAGGGAGAGGGTGGGACAGTGGTGACCGTCTCTGTGCTGTCTTTTAGAAAAGAAATAGCACTTGTCTCCTCTGAAAGTTGTGGAACGTAAACTGTAAGAAACAAGCAGTCTATCACCCCCGTCACGGAGAGATTTGAATAGTGAATGTTTTTTAGTTTTTGAGATGAGTGTCTTTCAGGACTGGGACTGAACAAGTAAACCTTAATGTTTTTGGTGCTGCACATCAAAATGAAAGTCGATACCTCGTTTATTTTTCAAGCCTTCCAGCTCACAAGATGCACAGACAGACGGAAAGTGTTTCCAAGTTCCCTCCACTCTGCGGCGTGGCACAACTCGTCTACGGTCATATAAATTCCTAAAGTGCCGATTTGAGACTAACACCTGTTTCTTTTTAAAACTCCTATCCAGGTTGTGTTGTCCTCCACCCCATGTGGCCCTACCTCTTAGGTCACATCTCACAAACCTTAAAATACTTCCAGGTTCCAGCCACTTTCCAGGAAACAATGAGGAAATTTTTTTTATTATTATTATTATTTGCTGTTGCAGGGAGAACAACTCTGGGCAGCGATGGGACGGATATCCCCCTGCAGGGTCCAGGTGTCGCACCTCAGCACTGCTACATCGAGAACCAGGCAGGCAGCATCACCCTGCACCCGTGTGGAAACCAGTGCTCTGTGGACGGGCTCCCAGTTACCAAACCCCACCGCCTCACTCAAGGTAACGCCAGATGAGCTGTTGAATTAGTGGAAACACTTTATGGCTTTACAGAATCACAGCAAGGCCCGGGTCCTTCCTGTGGCATATTAACCATAAAAAAGTCCCCGCCCCCTTCAGCCCCCCTCTCCCTCAGCACCAGCAGCTCCTGCAGAATGACATTTGAAGCCGGTGTGTGTGGAGACAGCAGCTGCTGGAGAAGGAGCACGCTTCAGGCCAGTTTTACAAGCAAGACTATAACGACGCTTTGACTGAAAGAACGGAGGAAACTATTTCCAGGGGGAGGAAGTAGCGGCACGTTGGACTCTAAAGGATTTCAATAACTTAGTTAAACCTTCAGCTGGAAACGAAACTCGAATCTCTGGCTAGAAATCAGGCGTTCTTGAAATGAGGTGAAATCATAAGAAGGTAATTGTAGTTACTGATTAGACAAACTTTTCTCCAAGTTGTTTCTGCTGCTCGGGAAGATAAAGTCAAACATCAACCAGCTGAACGAGAAGAACGCTGTTGTGGCCGTTTCATAGTTTTCAACATGCAGAGTCAGCAACCTGTCCACCATGTTTTATATAAAATGTTTAAACTATAAATGTGAATTAAGGCTGCCTGGTTTAAGTTCACAGTTTTATGCAAATCAGGTTTGGAAACAACGTAAAAGTTATAAGTAAACATGCTGAATGCTCATGTTTATGAACTAGTTCAAACTCAGCACTCGCAGCTAAATCATAAAACAAATGAGCAAGAAGGGCTGCTTTTTAAAGATGATGAATAATAATGATAATAATCAACCAATGTGTTCGCAGGGTGCATGCTGTGTTTCGGTCAGTCTGCCTTTTTCCGGTTCAACCATCCCGAGGAGGCTCAGAGGATGAAGAGCATGCTGCCCAGTGGGAGTCTCAGACCACACGCCACGAAACCGCTCCCCTCAGGTAAACAACAAACAAAAACTAATAATCTAACTCCAATCGGAACATTTCCAGTCATCCAGAAATAACACGTCTGTCACAACCGTGTCTGCAAATGCTGCTCAGACTCTGCAGCTATTTTGGGTAAAGCAAATGTTCTGGTTGGACAAAACACTTTCAGATGCCTTCTGTTGTGGTCGAACTATTAAAACAATTCACAGTCGTGTTGGAAAGAGCTGTTTAGTTAGTGGAGTCTGACTTTACAACTCAGCAGGAAAGATATGTTTTACAGATTAGAACTTTTCAAAAGGGTTTTGTAAAATATTTAGATTTGTTTAATTTTTGTCTGGTTTGATGAGATTGCTGCCGGTTTGGAAAATCGAAGCTTGACCCCCCCCCCCCCAAAATAAATTGAATGAGAAAACTATAATTTTAAGCAATATGAAGAAAAGAAAGCCTACCCAGCATTTATATATGAAAGTTATCACTTTCAGACACCCATGTCTCAGTGAAGACATGGATGTTTTTTCATAGTTTTCTGCTCAAACCAAAATATTTCAGCTTCTTGTAGACGACAACAGTGATATTTCTAAACTGTTTAAAGGAAGCTCTGATTAGTAGGAACAATAGATCTTGTTTCATCATTTCAGTGGCTTATAATTTATACCAAGACACACCACAATAAATCAACAGAATTAATCCGAACCAAACTAGAGACACTGCTTATTGCAGAAGAACTTGCTGAAGAACAGCTGAAATTAACTTAAAAACATGCTGAAATGGAAGAACAAGCCTAAATTAGCAGAAGAAAGAAATAGCACATCTTTGCTGAATTAGGTTGAAATAAGCAGAAATGAGCACAGAAATTTTGAGAAATAGCTAAAAAAGCTGATATTAGCTAAATATACCTGGAAAATAGCGGAATAGGCACAAAAAAAGCTCAATTTACCAGAAGGAAGCAGAAAAAACTGGAATGAGCTAAAAAAAAGTTGAATTAGCTGAAAAGGCTCAAATTAGCATCTAAAGAGCTAAATAGTAGACGAAAGTGCAGAGAAAGCTGAAACTAACAGAAAATAATCTGAAAGGAGCATAATAAACTGAAATTAGCATAAAAAGGTAATTAGACTGGAAGTAGCAAAAACTACCATGAAAAACTTGAATTTATCTGAAAACAGCTGAAATTATCTAATAAATGATAGTTAACTGAAAGGTTAGACTTAGAACAAGCTTAAATTAGCAAAATAAAGCAATAAGAACACATGTTTGCACAATTAGGTTGAAAGAAGCAGAAATGAACACAAAAAGTGGAAATTATCTGAAAATGCTGAAATTAGCACACAAAAAACAGCTGAAAGGTAGCTAAAAAGGCAGAAAGAAGCTTACCAGTAAATTACCATAAGAAAGTGGAGAGAGCACATTTTTTTCTGAATTAGGCTGAAAAAAGTTGAAATGAGTGCAAAAAAGGTGGAATTAGCTGAAATAGCTAAAATTTGCATAAACAGCTAAATAGTAGCTGAAATAACAGAAAAGGTGGAAACTTGAATAAATAAGCTGAAATTAGCAGAAAGAAGTTAAAAGAAGAACAGAAATGTTTCATTTAGCAGAAAGAATCTGAAAGGAACACAAAACAGCTGCAAAAACTGCTGACAATAGCTGAATAAAAGTGTAAATTTGCACAAGGAAGCTGAAAGAAGCTGAAGCAGAACAAATTGTGAAGGAGCAGTAAAAGGTTGTCAAGACATCTAAAGATTTGAAGGATGGAAAATGAGCTCAATTCATTTTCTAAGAGAAAAAAGTGTCAGAATAGGCTAAATATTTCAACAAGCTAAAAGTCATAGCAGGATAGTGCTGAAAGAGCTGAACGTTTTGATATTATGATTTGTTGTAACTGATTGAAAACTGTGGAACGAGCAAGACGTTGAAAAACGTACAGAAGAAAAACGGACCACAGTGTGAATGCTTCATGAACGTTCACATAAGTATCTTCATTGTGGTTCTGAACGACCTTCAGACTGAAGCAAGCGGCACATATCTGATGTACGTTGCCAGGTTCCATCCATTATTCACCTGCGAAGGGAGCACATGAAAAACCTTTAGTGAACGAGGCAGAGATTTTGTTTACATGTTTCCATGGCAACATCCGACCTCTGCGTGTCTCTTTGTGGCGTGATTAGTTTTTTCTTGCGTATGGATGCTTGTCAGATATGCAGCAGCCTGCTCTTATAGTTTATATAGTTTTATTCTTTTAACGGAGAATAAGCTGTTGTTGTGAGTCACATGATGACGTGACGAGGAAGATCCGAATCTATAAAGAATCTGTGATTCTGCTCTTAAAGATCATTTTAATCTATAATTTCTAAATTTGGTCCTATCTCCTCACCTCTGGCCTGAATTATCTTTAATCTATTGTTACTAAACTTGTCGGGGTGCAGAAATAGCTCGTTCACAACTAATTATCAGTGGCCTACATTGTGATCTACATTTTCACTCGGCGTGGTGACCTCATTGTTATTTAGTTTTGTGTGTGTGCTCGTACAGTACGAGTATTATGAGTCTGGCCCTCTGCCCAGTGTAACTGCTGTGGTATTTAGGAGCCATTTTTCTATGACCTTATTAGTTTGGCTGTCCGCCCCGGAGCTGTAATGGCTGCCACACCCGTCCCATAGTGTTTTGCCCACTCTTTCCTGACCAAACCCTGATTCCATCTGCTCCGAATGAGCTACACAGCTACAGCTTTATTTTTAGCTGCTCTGTGGAGTTACAACAAAACTAAGCATTTGGAGACACCCCAGTTTAAAGTGGACTCCTGAGGAACCTTTTATAGACCCCTTTTGTCCCAGAGCAGGCATGAAGGAGGCCGGCGGGGTAAATAAGACGCAGGGCTCTGATTGGCTGTTTGTTTCTGTGTGTTTTGACAACTGTTCGTCCTTTCTTTGTTCACCTGGGATGCTCTCGTGAACAAGTGTTTCTGCGTCTCCCCCTGCAGATCCCCGCAGTGTACCAAATGGAAACCACGAGTCCTTCTCCAGCAGCAGCGACGCCAAACTCAGCAGCGTGGTAAAAAACCTGCAGGAGACCCTGGTGCTGAAGGGGTCCTCGTTGTCCCCGTCAGCGTTTGGTAAACAGCCCCTCCAGATGTCTCCTGCAGATGTGTTGAACGGAAGAAACAGCTCCACAAGTTCCCTCCATGACAACAGCTGTGGCGTCCCTCTGAGTCAGAGCAACAAAACCCCCACAGCACCAGTTCGGACCGCTCGGACCAGCCAAACCCCTGTTCCATATCCACGGTCTTCGCTATCCGTGGGTTTGATGGGGACCGGTGGGGCTCAGAGGACCCAGGAAAGTCCAAAGACTCTTAGACATATGATGGGAGAGGCCACCTCAAGCCCCAAACCACATGTCAGGGGGGCAGAAAACTCAAGTCTCAGTCATAAAACATCCTCCGTCAAGTTTTCCCCCATAGCTCCATCCAGCCCTCGATTAAGGGGTCCCCCCCTCCAGAGGAGATCCCCCAGCCCAGTGAGGGAGCAGGGTCAGGTCCCGCAAAGGATGATTGTATCCACCAGCTCCAGCCTGGACTTATCCTGCAGAGGGACTTCAGGCTCTCCAGGGGGCCCTGAGAGCTCCCAGTGGCATCGAACACTTGCACCTCCTTCTAAAGCACCGTTTACACTCAGTCCACCGTCTCTCCACGGACTGGAGAAGGAGTCAGGGAGCAGGGCTCCACAGCTCGGCCCGGCATGCGCCGTCACATCAGGCTCGGGGTCAGTATCTGCCTTGTCTCCTCTTCCCAGCCCTCACAGCCAAAGGAAGACCCCCTCCCTGAGTGTGAAAGGATCCCTCAGCAGGGAAGGGAATCTTGTAAAACCTTACACCCGCGAACGCAAAAACAGCATCTCTGAGATCAGCGATAACGAGGACGAGTTGCTGGAATACCACCGCTGGCAGAGGGAGGAGCGGCTGCGGGAGCAGGAAATGGAGAAACTGGTAGGAAATCAGTTTTACAGTTACCATACCATACCATACCATACCATACCATACCATACCATACCATACCATACCATACCATACCATACCATACCA
>JARVGS010000400.1:30477437-30495401 GCA_031762315.1 Hypsolebias antenori | reverse complement strand
GCACGTCCCACCGGGAGGAGACCCAGAGGAAGACCCAGGACACGCTGGAGGGACTATGTTTCTCGGCTGGCCTGGGACTGCCTTGTGATTCCCCCGGAGGAGCTGGCCCAAGTGGCTGGGGAGAGGGAAGTCTGGGCCTCCCTACTTAGGCTACTACCCATGCGACCCGACCCCGGATAAGCGGAAGAGAATGAATGGATGGATGGATGTTAGTGCCAACTTTACCAGAATGAGCATTTTTCATCAACCCACAAGTAAAACAGAAGTTCGTAATTAAAGAATTTGAGTTAAAGCTAATGCAAAGTGAACTTCAGACCTCCCAAATGGGTAAATGTGTGCTGCCGTCTTTTACATCAAACACTTCTAACTCACCATAAAGTCCTTGAGGAATCGTAAATAAACATAAACCTGTGACTGACGTGTTCCGTTTTGTCGCGGCTGAATGCCAAACGTAGTTTTAACATTCATGAAGGTAAATTTAATTCCACTCGTCACCTTTTGTAGAATCGATTACCTGTTTTCACGCCAAACAGACAAACATGTATGCAATCAGCGGGCTGAACACGAGCAGAGACATCCACAAATCCCCTCTGAGCAGCTTCCATTCACAAGTGGTAACTGAACTACATGTTTTCTTCGTATGTTCAAAGAGGGGCAAAAGTTGAGGACAATAAATTCTGAGAGAGATGATGATGAAATGATGGTGTAACCTTTACTAACATGCCATACTTGCACTTGGCATGCAGCGTAGACTTTTTTAACTTTTTAACTTTTGTACAACAATCTGGTTATCATTTCATACTGTTCTAAAATAAACATCTCATAGACACACCAAGGCCAGTTTGAGCCAATGTTGTGTACGCAGACTAAATTGGCTTGTTAAGTTTGGTTTTGCTGCTTCAACAACTTGTTTGTTATCTCGTTATGGCTCCGAGGCGCTGAGCCCGCCGGATGATCTCAAGCCAGCAGCAGACATAAAGATGCTTTTCTGTGTAAAGAACACGTCGCTTTCTAAATAATGACAAAATAAATTGCTCCTAATAGAGGAGACAACAGGAAAAGGCAGCCCTATCACCACAAGCAGCACCTTGGATTTCTCTCATGACGCGCAAACAGGAAGTCCTCAGTGGGCCAATTAATACAGACAGAGAGAGCAGTCAGCGATTTCCTGTGAGACCTGCCAACTTCACCAACCACTACTATCTCAATCTGGTTTCCATTACGACCACATTTATCTAGATTGCATCAGGCAGCCTTTTCTATAATTCTCTCAGTGGTTCTTATAGAACACATTTTGCTGAACAGTTTTCCAATTAAAAGAAGTGTTCCTTTAAATACTTTGAGACAAAAGTGACTGATTTACACCAGTCAAGCTTGTCTTTTACTCAAGTTAGTCCTGTCAGTTCATGTCAGGAGCACACTTCCTCTAAATGCACAGTTATGTGTCCTGGTAGACAAATCTATTACAGGCTCATCAATATGTAGAGTGAGCTGAACTGTAAATAAATCTATTGGTTTTGGTGACGTGATTAAGTTACAGAGATGCAACTCAGCAAATGAGATGGGAAATGGTTGGACAGGGCATGTTAGACTTACAGAGTAGAGGCAAAAGGAAAACAGTAGGTAAAGAGGAGAGAGAGAGATGCAAATCCCATGGCAACAGCAACCAGAAAACAAGTCTAAAATAGGGGGCAGTGTCCGCTATCGCTATAGCAACAGGAGAACAATGCACTTGCTCCACTCCAGGATTTGCTGAAAGAAGAAAAACAGCTTTATATCTTACACAACTATTATTGACAGTCCTTGTCAGTAACTTTATTTAGTTCAGTCAGCTTTGTCTCACTAAATTAGCCACGCAAAATAAGATTTTTCAAAGTGTATTAAGAAAACGACCTTTAGTGAATACGGTCCTTAATCACTATTTATTGTCATTTCCTGCATTACACGGGCACTGACAGCCTGAATAAAAGAGTGATTGGGATTCAAAAAGTGTTTTTAAATAAAATAAAAAAAATGCACAATAACTTAATTAAGAGTAATTGCAAATGTATGTTGCAGCAACAAAAAAGAATTGTGGCTTTAAACATCTTTACCATTTCAAGACATTCTGTTCTTAAGGGACAAAAAAAGTAAGTTTTTAAAAATGTAAATAAATAAACGTCTTGAGTCTAGAAAACTACTTCCCCTAAACTCCACACCCGGTTTGTTTACATGTAACATGTGCAGAGTCTGCACTGCAGGAAAGAGAAGACATCAACACATTGACGGTTCGCCTTGCCTACCACTGTCCAATCACATTACAGACAGCGCAGAGTTCAGCCAATCACGAAACGTCATTCAGGTTCGAACAGCCAATCACATTAGGCGCGGACCACTGATGCAACGACAATGCAACAGCCTGCCTACCGAACAACAAAGTGTGTTATGAATCAAGTAGTCCCTATTCAACAAAATACGATGCCCTGTGGTAAAGTGCAGTGTATTGCCTGCATGCTGGAGAGCTCTGTCTCTCAGTAGCAGGTTATGGACATTACCGAGCAGCGACGTCCAGCTGAGCTCAGACACGAGGGGCGCCGCCTCATCTCCATGGCAACAAAGAGCTACGACAAGCGGAACCCGTTACAGTAATGTGATTACATCTGACGGACACAAGTGGAACAAAAATAAATGTATATTTTTTATTTTTACCCGAATTAAATGACTGAGACTGCATTTTGTTGTCTTTGACTCATCTCCGAAATGTGTTTTTTTTTCAACTCGAAAAGTGTTTATGTTTAATGTATGCTAATAATTAGCATACATTATATGTGCGCTAATAGTTAGCAAGCATGCTCATAGTTAGCATGCATTGCTAGACCACAAATTTTCAGAACATAAAGTTTAACGATGTAACAAATGCAACTTTTTAAAGAAGAAACAGGAGTCCTACTACTTTGTTTTTGTTCAACTCTTGCAGCGGCAGTGGGAGTGGTACGTCCTTCGGTGATCCGCGGAGGGACGCAGGCAGGGCGGGGCGGAGGGATCTCTGCGCGGAGCGGCAGCTCTTTTATCCCGGTGACGCAGCTGGTTGCTAGGTGTGAATGAAGTGGTGCTTTGTCTCAAGCTCCTCCTCAGTGTACAGGTCGACCACAACAAAGCAGCATCTCGTCCTGTTTGCCTCGTCCCGGGTGTTCGGAGCTGCATTATGGCTCTTTAATTCCGTCGACTTGTTGGACACTAAAAGAAGCCGTGCTTTGCTTTAGCAACGCACCCCCAAGTGCTCTACAGTTTTTCTGCAAGAATGGAGTAAGTCAAACTACTTCGTTACCGTCTTGTTTATACCGGTCGCACTTGTTTATCACGAATATTTTTAGGGTAGCTGCTTTGTTTGTCTACTTTATTCAACTTTAAACCACGTTTATAGTTGCTGATCTTCTGCTTGTTTTATTTCTGTAAGTGCATGGTTATTTATGTTGAGAAGATATTTAACTGTATTAATTATAAAGACTCCAGCCCTTATTATCCTAAGTGGATATATATAAAATTTCACAACTTCAAATGTGAGTCTTGATATTTTTATTTAATTCTGCTTTATTTGCCAAGTGTTAATAGAAGTTTTAAAAAAATCAAAAACTTTAAAATACAGTACAAGAAAGCAGTTGCAGCCTCCTGGGTAGAGCTTTGGTGTTGACATTGTTGCAATCTGAGCCATTTAAGTGATCAAACAGAGGCGGTTCATTTCAAAGAACCATGGATTAGGAGCAGCTAATCTGCATTAATCCCGTTTAACCACCAGGGTGCCTCTCACTAAAGAGGCATGGTTACTGTGGAGCTTCATATCAACAACTGGGCCCTTGACAGCGTCACTGTCAAAGTCCCACGTGTTTTGGAGATGTGATGTTCATTTGGCTTTGAGGCACTTTTCAAGTCCAAAGGACACAGCTTTCCCCTCGGCATCACTTATTGTTCCGATCAGATGGAACTGGCTGTTTTATTTAGTTTTTTAAAGTTTTTGCTGAAAAGTGAACGATACCTCACAAATATGCACAACTTCTTCAATTCTAAGTGAGTTTTTCACTGATGTGAGCCGTAAAAACACCAGACGGCGACTTGTTTGTTGTTCCATCAGTTGACAGAAGAAGCCGGGTCTTTGAACGTGGCACAGCTCTCTGATCCCTGTTCTTCTGTTTACCCTCCAGGTTTCATTATGCTCGCCCTGCCCTGCTCTCTGTGGCCCATCTGTCAGACCCCGCTCGCTCTCAGCACATGCTCGGACTTGGACTGAATCAAAGCATCAGCAGACAAAACGATGGCAACGACGGCTCATGTTTGGAAGACTCTTCGTGTCTGCCCGGCAGACCCCCTCACTCTCTCTCACCCACAGGCTAGCCACAGCCAATCACAGGGGTGCAGGGGGGAGGTGTCAGAGGAGAACCAGCACTTAATTGGTGAGTTGCCGCGAGTGCGTTTTTTTATATATTTTTCCCCATTTCAGGTGGGCTCGGCACTGCAGCAGATTCGTCCTTCTTGAGCAGTAAGTAAAAAACTAGCTACGTCTACTCTGTCGATATCGGACGACTTCGTTAAAATATGCTTTGCGTGTACGACGGTCAACCAGGTTATGCTTTTACAAAACTGCTATACTTGAACTGCTAATAACTACCGTTTTTACTTGCGTGATTTATTCTACTTTTTATTTTCAACTGTAACGTTTTTTTCCCGTCAATCATCTTATAATGAACGCTGTTTTTATCGTCCTCTACAGGTGATGGTCTCACTGACTGGATGACGGAAGAAGTGGATTTCTCCTCGTACCTCCCAAACCCTCCTTCCCCTCCCTCCTCCACTAATGCCTCCCTTCCCCCTTCACCCCTCCAGAATGATATCCAGGTGCCCTCTGACTTGGAGGTCATGACCTCTCTGCTGCAAGAGGAACTTGCCCAACTAGAGGACTACTTCCTGTCTGAACCACTGCCAGAGAAAGGGCAGAGGTTGGGAAAATGCGACAGGGGTCCACTGCCGGCGGGTCCTCAGCCGTACAGTCAACTGCCATACGCATCGTACTCGACGTCCAACCAATCGGAATCCAACCCCCTCCTTGTTACCCTGGCAACTGGAGAGCTGGACCTGCTGAGTATCTGTGGCGGGTCAATTGGGAGATCCAAAATTCCCAGACACGCCCCGTACAGCTGCAGTCGCCCCAGTGGGTGTGGTAGGAAAAGAGTTGTTGATGGAGTTAGGTTCGGCGAAGGCTACGACAACAGTTTGTTGAGTTCCAAAGGAAGTAGCTCAGGTAACGCTGCCGTGGCCCTTACAGGTGGTTATGGTTGTGTGGAGGATGACCAGCTGGTAGGGAAAAGCTACTGTCTGGGTAGCGCAATCGAGGTTAGACGATGTGCAGGTTTATCCAAAGATGAGAAAAATTGCTGTTTTACACAAGATGTGATAAGCGGCGCAAAGGTTGTCGGCGGCGGGTTTGGCTTCGGTGGATCTCTCGATGCCCCGCAAAAGAAGGAAGATGTTTTGATGTATAGCATGAGGGAGGTCAGCGGTGGCACCGGTAACAACGAGGTGCTGAGCAGTGTCAAAGCAAGCGTGGAGGTGACAAAAGCCACTGTTTCGTGGAAAACCGACAGCAGTGAAGGTTGTTACGTTCCAGCGGCGCCGCAGTCTGAGGCCTATCACAGCTTCTTGGGGAACATCAATGAGCAGGTGAAAGCAGAGGGTCTCCAAATACTTCCCCCTGATTTGCACTGTAATTATCTCGAGCATCAGGCCCCAGAATGTTTCCTCATGTCCCGAGAGAGTCTGAGCCTGGACTCCCCAGGGCACAGGCAGGCATGCAGGCTGAAAGACGACCACTGTGCTGTGAAATACGAAGTGGACATCATTCCACATGAAGGCGGGGAGCGAAAGCAGAAGAAAAGAGATCAGAACAAAACTGCTGCTCATAGGTAAATTAAATTTTTTACTTGATTAAAAAAAAAAAAATCATAAAATTTGACATTGTTTAATTTTCTTGCTGCTCCTCGGGTCAAAATGACCAACAAGACCCAAGTTGAAAAACTGAGGCCTCGTGGGTCATTAAAAACAAAATCTGAATAATATTATTATTTTGTTGCCTAATGCAGGTATCGCCAACGAAAAAGGGCGGAGCTAGATTCTCTGGAGGAGCAGCTGCATTGCCTGGAGGGAAGGAACCGGGAGCTGCGGGACAAGGCAGAGTCCGTGGAACGTGAAATCCAGTACGTCAAAGACCTGCTGATTGAAGTTTACAAGGCGCGAAGCCAAAGGCTCAAGCAGGACGCTACGGCGTAACGTCGCGCTCCGACCAGCAAAGACCTCGAAATCCAGCGTCACTGGAAAAACGTTGAGTTTAGTGCTTTTAACTTTGGATTTATGTGACTTGTTTTGTTTTTGATGGTGAGGGGGCAGATGCATGCTTTACTAATGTGGATTCTTTTCTACACTTTGAATCAGCGCTCTCCAATGCTTCCATTGTTTTCCACTCTGAGATCACTTGAGCCTTCACTGTGGCATTGCAACGCTTTACCTGACAATCATTTGTAGCAGATCTTCCTCCTCGTGAATTTTATTTATTTATTGGAAACTGAAACAAATTAAAAAGCAGGTTGTAGTATATTTATAATAGCCTTATACTAAAACTGATGTCAGCAATAGAACTTATGATTTTTTTCCTACTTTAAAGTTTTATTTTAAATCACTGTGTGACTTATGTTGAATTGTAAAATATATAGGTGTCAATATTTCTGTTTCCAGGCAATTTCAAGTTTTTTTTTTTTGTTTGTTTTATTTGTGGCAAACTTTTTTTTAATTTGTGGCAATCATTGCTGCCTGTTTAAATGTTTTCGAGTTGCTGTTAAATATTGACAATCGCAGAGAGCCACTGGTGTGAAAATAACTTCCAGTTGTATATTTTTATTAGTGCTACCACACATTTAATTGGCTTTAATCAGTTTAAATGATTTATAAGAATTTTAACCTTTTAAAGGTGCTTTTATTTTGGTGCTTACTTGATTTTAATGAAACAAAGGACAGACATTTTTCAGCATTAAGAGCAATTAATGTTTATTTTACTTGTGACCAAAATAAAACAAATGCATTTGTTTCAGTTTTGAACAAACATCTTATTGTGTTTTCATATGAATCAAAGCTCAGGACACCGTTTGTCTCATCTCATCTGTTTATCATCTTTCTGAGATTGATTTTTCTACATGTAAAATCGTAACTTTTTGTCTTTTAGCAGCCTCCTTTTGCATGCACGGCTTTAATTCACTTTTTGAAACAGAATATTTAGAGATTCAGAAACAAGTGGAGGATTTTTCTGCTTCTTAAAGCAATAACTTTTTTAGGCCTCATCTGCACTAATTTGTAAGAACTTTTTATATGTTCAAGGAGTGTGTGTAAAGCTGTTGTTTTTCTATAAAACTTGACAAAAAAATCAACTGATGTAACTTTTTGACGGTACGGGATGTTTTAGAGGCTTTTTTTCTGTACATTTATTTGTTGACAATCTTGAGTATTAGCGCCGGGTTGTGTTCAGGTCCTGTCTGTATTTTTGTTTTGATCCCTGCGGTGTACTATCAATCAACATCAATTAGACCAAAATAAAGCAATATAACGCTTTGTAATTTCAGCCTAACTTACTCCGATATATCTTACACATTTCTTTTGTGTGATGTAAATTTATTTCCCTTGAAAATAAAAAATACCAAGTGTCAAAAGTCGCACCGGCGTTTTTTTTTTTTTTTCCTTTTTCCTTCCGAGTCGGACTGAATACAGTATTTTTTTTAAGTTCCCTGCGCAAAATCCAAATAAAATCCTCAGACCTGTAAATAAAAAAAATAAATAAAAAAAAAAAAACAACATATTTTTAGTCTTTTTATAGGATGGAAAGTTTATATTTTTAGGCCCAGAAGAACGCCGGAACCAGCCTGTATTTGAAGAAGGCGGAAGAAAACTGAAAATTCCTACAGATGTAAAGTAAACCCCTTCATGCTCGATATTTTCTTTGATTCAAAAGGTCGTTTTAAAAGAAGAAAAGGTAGAGTGTGTTCAGTTTTATGCTCATTTTCTCAACAAATAAATATTTCAAGGCGTTTTAAAGATTGTATAAACTTAGGGCATCCACAAATTTTATAGTTTTAATTATAAATCACGAATCCGCCTGAAAACCGAGCGACACTGAACGCAACTTAAACATCTTAAGTTTTTATTTCAGAATTTACCCTTTAAAAAATAAAATATCTTAATCAATAGTGATTAAAAAAAAGAACAGCCTATATGAGTTTTGAATATTTTATTTTCAGAAAATACACAACAGGAAATACCAGTTCTCTAAAGTAATTAAGATGATGAATATGTAAAGATGTTCAAAATAATCAGTTTTTTAAACTCCGATGAGAGGACCCCTCCCACAGCTGACCCAGAAGCTGCTGGCAGTCAGATTGTGGAGTAAGAGGTGAAGCCTGAAAAAGTTTCTTACTGGCATCCAGGGAGATCAGCACCTTCAGAGACAAAAAAAAAAAAGACTGAAAATACAAAATAATGTAGCTATAAAAGGTGGTTGTAACAGTCAAAGCAGTACAATATTAGCCATCATTTATAATAGATTTAGAATAAAGCAGAGTTCAATAATCTAAGTAATTAAATAACCTTTTTGTTACCTGTCGTACTGCGTCCTGCTGGCTGTACAGGCCCAGAGCTGCCATGGCAGCTCGCCTCACTGCATTGTGGGAATCAGAGCACGCGGTTCTGAGCAGGAAGCTGGGCACGTCTTCGTCCAACAGCACGGACATGGCACCGTCAATGTTTAGCAGGTTACCCAGAGCCGCGCAGCAGTGACGGCGCGTGACGGCATCAGGGTCGGAGAGCAGACTCGCCAACATGGCTGCCGTCCTCTTGGCTTCCTGCCTCCAGCTCTCCATCTTGTCCACCTTCTGCTTTGTTACTGTTCCCAAATGACCTGCTGCTTTCACTCGTGAACCCACGGGTTTACTGTTTTTCTTCTCTTTCGAGGAGTTTCCACTTTTAAATCCCGTCTCTGCTGCAATGTAACCCAGCCAGTTCCCCACAGCTCTGCACGCCATCCTCCGCACCGGCGCGCTGGAATCATTAAGGCGATCTATGATGAGTCTGAAGACATCAAGCTGTGCATCATCGGCTATAGAAGGTGTGAACAGCTCTAAGTTGCCCAGAAATCTGCAAGTGGCAGCTTTGATCTGGTCACACGGGTGAGTCAGCGCCTGCCGCAGCACTGAAGCCTCAACATGCACCCGCAGGCGGCCGGGCCGAGTGGTGCAGCGGGCCACGTGGGACATCAGGGTGAGCAGCTCCACAGCAGAGTCCCACAGCGCATCGAGCTGCAGCAGCTCGCAGAGCAGAGAGCTGGCGCTTCTGGAGGGAGCAGCCTGACACAGAGAGGCTGTGAGCTGGCCGTCCTGAGGTGATGAAAAAAAGCCAGACGCAGCCTTGCCGAGGTGAGAGCCCGAGCGCTCGGGATCACACAAGAACAAACGGCTCAGCAGAGAGAGGGGGAGCTCCAGCAGAGCAGGAGGAAGAGCTTGAATCACCTGCAAAAGCATCAAACAAAACAAAGACATCACTTAAAGGACTCGTCATGTGTCCAACAGCAAACACAGCAATCCTCCCCCAGAAGGACAAACATCCACATGTGGACTGAGCAAGAGTTATTCTGGGTTGCGTCAGACTTCTGATGTTTAGCAGTGAAGCAGGTATGGGCCTCGACCTGCAGGAGGCTCGAAGCCACGCCGCAGCTGTCGTACGCCTGCAGGACCGCCGACGCGGCGTGTGACGGCAGGTCCAGGGCGAATGGAAAACACAACAAGTGGCAGCTCAGAGAGGACAGACTGGAGTGACTCAGCTCGACCTCCGACCTGCCGGGAGCATCTTCAACACGCCACGGAAGACTGTGGAGCAAAAAGCATGCTGCTGTTAGCACCGCAGCTCTGAAGGTTAACAGACGACAAGGCTGATGGAGACGACCGAGGACTGACCAGTCGGGGCTCAGCAGCCGGCTGAGTGTGAAGACACACTCTGAGCTGCTGTTGGAGAAAAGAGGAACGCACGAGTACGGATCCTGGGTGAACGCAAACAGCAGGACAGACAGGAGCGAATGCAATCCTGTAAGAGAAGAGAAAAAAAAAAAAAGTTTATTTGTTGACATGGACGGAGCAGCTTTTAACGGATTTGTATTTTTACCATTTGCTGAAAAGAAGTTGACATTTGCTGTTGTGCTCCCAAGAGAAGCAGCAGCTTTTCTCCACACATCCACAAAAACACCAGAATTCAGACGACTTGACGCCGAAGCACCTCCACGCTGCTGTCAACAAGAGGAGCAGGCGTGACGCACACAGCTGATCGGGTTGTCTGTGACACCTGTTTGTGTTTGATCACATTTTGGACGCTGTCTAACCTCGTAAAGATCGTGCAGAAGCAAAGAAAGGAGGCCGTCGTACAGCCCCCAACCAGGCGGGAGGGAAATCTGTCGATGCAGAGAGAGAAAAACAATGCAGAACCACTGAAAATCACTGTTGTGTGATACGTACAAATACGGTGGAGGAATAAAGTACCTCAGATGAGTCGGGCAGAGGAGATTCCAGCGCGGAGGTTAAATCCTCGAGCTCAACGAGAACATCGACACCGTGTTGCGTGAAGAGAGACAAAACAGAAGCAGCTAAAGGCTAAAACAGATCACACACACAGATCAAAGATCACACCGGATCACAAATGAGAAACACAAGAGGCGCACGAGCTTTCTTAAAAACAAAACATCATCAAAATACGACAGCACTTAGAAAATAAACAAACGTCAAGCTTTAAACGCTAAAGATCAACAAAATGAACGTATACAACACTTTACACACCTGCTGACAAACATACAGCCAATCTATAGCAATGGTCCAAACAAAGCAAAGACATTGTTTTGCCTTTGACCTTGAGTTGTGACCTTGACCTTGAAGCTGGGTTGATTAAAAGTGAACACGGTCCTCCATATGGTGATGTACATGTGCATCAAATTTCACTAACATATCTGGAGCAGCACATCTGTTTCCACTGACCTTTAGCCCAGTGGGAGTTGTTTTAGTATTTTATTGTTTTGTGTTTTATGTTTATTTTATTTTGATAAATTTTTGTTTGCGTTTTTGATTTCTGCCATTGTCTTTTGTTGTTCAGCACTTTGGCAACAACTGCTGTTTGTCAATGTGCTTTATAAATTTGACTTGACTTGAGCAGATCAGAAGGTATGGGTAGGACAAACACCTTGTTTTACCTATGACCTTGATTTGTGACCTTGACCTTGAAGTTGTGATGATGAAAAGTGTACACAGCGCTCCGTCTAGTGACGATGCAGGTGTGTATGATGTTCCGTTAAATTACAGATGGACAGAGACTGTGCGATAAAACGTTCCCTCTTTCGGCGTGCGTATAAAAAACAAGAGCTTCCAACGTGTTTCACGATGTCACAGTCGTTGAAGAGCATCTTTAAAAAAACGAGGAAACTTACTGCAAGAGCGCTGAGGTTTGACTGGGTGAGGATTGTGACGAGGGGCTTGGTGAACTCCTCCAGTCTGCGGGACAAGCGGAAGAGACGTGCTCGGTGAAAGTCCATTTACAACAAACAAGCAAAAACAAACAAAACTAGAGAAATTGCATTTCCTGTGTAAATGCAGTGTGAATGCTTGTTGCTGAAAAACTTGCAGAAAAACAGCTGAAATTAGCTAAAAAAAATTAACTTGCTGAAATGTAGCTGAAACTGTAGAACAAGCGTAAATCAGCAGAAGAAAGCAGAAAGAACACAAAAGTTGAAATGAGTGCAAAAATGTGGAATTAGCTGAAAAAGCTAATATTAGCGTAAACAGCTATCTAGTAGCTGAAATAAGTGAAACTAGCAGAAATAAGCTGAAAAGCACAACAAGCTGAAATTAGCAGAAATACTTCAGTTAGGCTGAAAGTAGCAGAAATTACCATGAAAAACTTGAATTTATCTGAAAACAGCTGAAATTACTAAAATATGCAAAAAAAAAAAAAAAAAAAAAAAAAACCTAGCTGAAAAGGTAGAAAAAGCTTAAATTAGCAGAAGAAAGCAGAAATAACGTGTTTGCGCAATAATGCTGAAAACAGAAATGAGCACAAAAATGTGAAAATTACCTGTAAAAAGCTGAAATTAGCATAAAACCATCTGAAAGCAGCTAAAAAGGCGGAAAGAAGCTTAAATTATCAGAAGGAAGTGGAGAAAGCAAATTTTTGCTGAATTAGGCAGAAAAAAGTTTAAATGAGTGCAACAAAAGTGTAATTAGCTGAAAAAGCTAAAATTAGCATAAAATAGCTAAATAGTAGTTGAACTTTGCAGAAATGAGCTGAAAGGAGCATAACAAACTGAAATT
Organism: Hypsolebias antenori; assembly: GCA_031762315.1. Taxonomy (NCBI): domain Eukaryota; kingdom Metazoa; phylum Chordata; class Actinopteri; order Cyprinodontiformes; family Rivulidae; genus Hypsolebias; species Hypsolebias antenori. The sequence continues at coordinate 30,482,994 of JARVGS010000400.1, read as the reverse complement.
AGCAGAAAGAAGTAAGAAGAAGCAAAAATATGTTGTTAGCATAAAGATCCTGAGACAAGCACAAAACAGCTGAAAAAAGAGCTGAATGTAGCTGAAAGTAAAGTAGCTGAAAATGATTACATTTGCAGAAGGAAGCTGAAAGAAGCTGAAGCAGAACAAAACGTGAAAGGAGCAGTAAAAGGTTGTAAACACATCTAAAGATTTGAAGGATGTAAATTTTGTAAAATGAGCTCTTTTCATGTTCTATGAGGGAAAAAAAAGTGACAGAAACGGCTAAATATTTCAAAAAGCTACAATTGCATCAATACCAAACGTCATCACTGGACTGCTCAGGAAGAGCAGAATGTTTTGATTTATGATTTGTTGAAAGAGCTTGAAAACTGCGGGCCGAGAAACGTGCCGAAAAACGTACGGAAGAAAAACGGATCACAGTGGTGTGTGAATGTTTCATAAGCGTTCACACAACAAGCTGACCTGGGCTCCCCTGACACCCAGTCACTGTGAGCCTCCCAGTAGACCAGGAGCAAAGCTAGAGCTTCTCCAAGGACCGGCACGCTCCACTGGCACTGGGGGTGAGAGGAAGTACAAAGTACTCAGAGACACAGCTGCACTGAGGGTGGATATGTTTCCACTACAGAGACCCACCTGGATGAAATCTGGGTTTGCAACAGAATCGTGGATCAGATGGAAGAGGAGCTGTGGCAGTCCGAGCTCACAGCCGAAACCATCCGAGCACTCAGGAGTCAGAATCAGATTACGCAGGAGCTTCAACGGTCGGTGAATCTGTTGCACGTCTTCTACAACGCCACCAGTAAGCTGAACAAAGAAGAACCATTAAGTGGCCAACAGGTTTTGGAGGTCTGGTCAAGATGTTCACCTCTTTACCTGAGCTTGAAATGCTGTGATTTTAGATTTGACTTGAGGGACGATGTCGCTGTAGTTCAGCTGCTTTCTCTGCTGCCTGCTGGGATCTGAAGCCTGCACGAGACTCTCCCAGTACTCCTGACTGCCAACATCCTGAGAGAACAGGAAGTGAGAGATCCTGCCAGGCGCATTTCCTCTACAGAACGTCTCTTTAATCAATCTGCTGCTAAGAGAAGACACGGATAAACACAGGTTTAATTACCGGAGCGAGCAGCCGCCTGTGCAGCGCGTCTTCGCTGTTTCTACGCACAAATCTTGGTCCGACCTCCACGGAGGGGAACTCCTGCTCGTAGTCTCTGCTGATCTGTCCCCTGCAGAAACACATGGTTGGGGATATTTTAGTTGCACATGTTTACATATTTTGGGAGGGGATCAATTAAAAATACCTTTGTTTTGATCTAGTGTGACTCTGACTCTTCAGATGTGTGCTTTGATTGGCAGCTGTCACGACAAATTGACCTGAGGTGTCGGGAATTTCACCGGAGTGGGGGTTGGAGATGCACATGTTTGTGCATGTGGAGTGGGCCCTCTCAGTTCCATCCTTCGTTTTCTGTAACGTTACAACAAACCTCCGTTGACGACATGAAATAAACCGACGACTCCATTTGCTGCTGCTGTCGCGCACCTCTGGTTTGCTCCTGTTCTCCCGCTGCTCCCGGACCTTCTGCAGTAACCGGCTCTCCCCGGACGTTGGCACAGACTTCTCTGCTGCTTGCTTCAGTTTCAGCGCCAGGACGTCTGGGCTGAGGGGGGCCGTCAAAGGGCTGAAGACGTTGGTGTCTGACAGCACTGCAGGAACATCAGTCAAACGTGTGGAGGAGCTCAAATGAAACAATGTTAGAAGAGTTTGGTTTAAAAGAATCACCTAAAACACCATCGGCAACAAATGGATGATGCAGGAGGTCGGGCCATGACAAGCGCTTCTGGGGGTTTTTGGTCAACAAGCCTTTCAGGAAACTCTGGGAGGAAAATATTCAATAATATTAATATTAATAGTATTTAATGGCAGTTTAACTTCTCTTGGTGTAAAATATTTAACATCTTGTTAAGTCTTTAGACAGTATTCACTGTAGTTACATGGAACAATATCATTTTGAATATTATTTTCAACAATCAGTCAAACTTGACAGTTTTAAGAACCATAAAATAAAATGGAAAGCTAAAATTAATATTTACAGTTTGTGTCTTTTTTCTTTATATTCTGTTATAGAAAATAGTTTGACTTCTCAATCTGATGGAAAACAACAAAACTAAAAGAAAATAAAGGTTTCCATTTGTTAATTTTTTAATGTAAAACTACTTGTGACCAATCTCTGCATCGTTTGTCCGTCCGTCCGTCCGTCCATCCATCCATCCATCCATTATCTTTACCTGCTTCTTCCTTTTTGGGTCACAGGGGTCACTGGTGCCCATGTCCAGCTAACACTGTGTGAGAGGCGGGGGACACCCTGGACAGGTCTCCAGTCCATCACAGGGAAACATATTGCCCCATTTGCACTGCTTCTACTCAGCCCCAACTCTGCTCAGCCCGCCACGGATAGAGACAGAAGAGACAAACAACCATTCACTCTCTCTCACTCACACCTAGGGACAATTTAGAGTTACCAATCAGTCTAACATGCATGTTTTTGTTCTGGAAACTGGAGTACCCTGAGAAAAATCACACATGCAAGGAGAGGACATGCAAACTCCACCCAGAAAGGTCCCCGGTCCCAGGGATTTGATCCGGTAACTTTCATATTGAGCGGCAGCAGCTCAATCAACTGAGCCACCGTGCCAACTCAACGGAGGCAACACTTTTTAAATAAATGTGACAGTTGTCCAGAAGCCACTGCTTCCATGACATGTTACCTAACAAACAAACACGAGGAGCAAATTTATTCCAAACTAGACATAATTAATCAGAAAACATGTCCACGTGTCTATAACTTTTACTAACCAGAACTGTCAGAGAATATGTATTAATCTGATAGTGTGAATCTGTTATTTTTGATTGACGTTTCAAAAAAAACAAACAAAACAAAAAAAAACTTTTCAGTCAATCTTCTTCTTCTTCTTTCGACTTTTCCCTCTTCAGGGGTCACCACAGCGAGTCATCCTCCTCCACCTCACTCTGTCCTCTGCATCCTCTGTCCTCACTCCAACTACCTTCATGTCCTCTCTAACTGCATCCATATATCTCCTCTTTGGCCTCCCTCTGTCTTTTTCCTGGCAGCTGCATTTCTAACATTCTTCTACCGATATACCCACTGTCCCTCCTCTGGACATGTCCAAACCATCTCAGTCTGGTCTCTCTAACTTTTATCTCCCAGTTGTTCAACATGTGCTGTACCTCTGATGATCTCATTCCTAATCTTATCCATCCTTGTCACCCCTAAGGAGAACATCATCATCTTCATCCCTGTCACTCAGTTCCTTCTGTCTTTTGGAGCTTTTAAGAGCTGCTTATTTCATACAAAGACCTGTATTGGGAGAACAACAAAAAACAACATTTAAAATCTCTGAAACACCTAAAACTATTAAAGACATAATTTTTAAAAGTATAAACTATCATGTACCAGTATTTTTCTGTCAAACTGAGCTTTTCATCCCCAAGAAAAATCAGATGGACAAGGAAGAGATGCAAGTGCATCCATCAAGTTGTGTTACCAACAAGCTTTATGTAAAACAATCATTTTCCCGCATGTGTTAATCCTTAGTTTGCAGCCAGGTCTCTCTTGTAAAGGAGTCCTCGAGGCTCAATGAGATTAACCTGCCTAAATAAAGGTTGAATGAAATAAAGGTTGAATGAATTAAACTACAACAAACTTTATTTAAGAGCCTCAGCCAGCCCTGCCTGCAGCAAACCAACAAACAAACCATACATAAATTCATTCTCTTGTTCAATCTGTGCTTGTAGTGTAACATTTCAAGAGGTTTGTCATTTGTGTGTTTGTATTTTCCTGCTTGTGGGGAGGGAGATTGGGGGGGAGTAGATCCAAATTCAGCCTCAGCCGTCGTGCAGGGGAAAATAAAAACATTCAATTTTATTTTGTAGAAAGTGCAAGGTGATGATGCAGTGAACAGGTGCTAAATTAACAGAGACTTAATGGGTTAATAAATATAGGAAAAGCTCAAATGAACCAGATTACATTTACAAAATAAAATGGAGTAAAGGTACTGAGCGTAAGGGAAAGGGGCAGAAATTGATCATTAACACCCAAAACAGACTGGAAATGAAAACAAAAATGACCATGAGATTTCTGCTCATTTGTGATAAAGCACAACAACATGAGCAAACAAAGCACAAATTATTTAAATTCAAAAAAAGTCCAAAACAATAAAGACAAAAAAGTTATTTAAAGCCCAACATGATCATTTGGTTTAAATACACAGATTAGCTGAACATATAATTTAATAGTAATGATTATTTTTAAGTGTGTACACAGTATTTAAAGTTCATCTCACTAAATTCCTATATTCAAAATCTATTTGTACTTGAGTCTGAGGACGTGCGGCAAAAGGACCTGCAGTATTTCAGATGATTCGTTTATCCAGTTAAAGTCTCAGTGGGATTATAAACATCTTCACAAGAGACCTGGATTATTCATGCAGACAGAATTGACAGGTGTATTTAAAATTAAGTCTTTGTAATATATATGTATTTTAATTGTCAATAATGAAAAAAATAAGTTTTTACTTTATGCACTATTATCACAAATACCCATGTAACAAAGTACAAGTACTTCATTACTGTATTTAAGTACATTTTCCATGTAGCTGTACTTTATTTAGGTAGAATTAAACATGGGTTTCAACTTATATGTGTTACAGAAAACATGCGGTAGGCACACATAATGATATTGTAGACCATTAGGTAATATATTCAGCAAGTACTTTTACTTTTTAAATTATATTTTTTAAATCAAGCACTTACGTTTACTCAAGTAAAAACATTACTGTGATACTTTTAGAGCATATTTTTGTCTGTTTATTTGAGTACTTTCTCCATGCAAATAATGGCTAGTAGAAGAAAAAAGAAAGCATAAATGAGGACATGAAGTTTGTAACAAACTGCAGGAGAGGGAACGTGTGTGTGTGTGTGTGTGTGTGTGTGTGTGTGTGTGTGTGCCCGCGCACGTGCCAGTATGAGGCTAAGACTTGTGTAAATATTCATTATTATATTAGCTCTTATGTTGTTCTTTTACATTTAATTCTTGGATGTAACTGGGAACCTGTGTACATAATTTCGTTCCACCACATGTACCACGTGCTAAAATGACAATAAAGAATCTCTGAATAAGTGAAAGGAGACAATGAGACATCTTATGACTAATTCACAAACTTAGTTTTGATCATTATAGTTCAGAAAACGAGATTGTAAGAGTCTTGAGTCATTCCACTTTTCTTTTTTCTCTTGTAATGGAAGAATCTTGTCAGGGGTTTTGATCCGTCTCCAGAGTTTGAAGGTCTTTTAAAACTCTGTGGTATTTTAAATGATTTAGTATGATTTTTTTTTTTTTTGTATGTTATTATTAGCTTTTTGTTGCTTCTTTTCTTGCTTTGTTTTGTTTTATTCTGGTTATTTGTGTTCTATTGTTTGAAAAGGGCTTCATAATTAAAGTTTGATTGATTGATCAAAAAGGTTGTTCTT
>JARVGS010000400.1:30459568-30474389 GCA_031762315.1 Hypsolebias antenori | reverse complement strand
AACTTCACCTCACTCACTCTACAAATCTCAACACCCTCAATTTTAAATGGAACATCAACAGTTTTCTTTTTATTACTTAATATCATGTAATTAGTTTTATCTAGATTTAATGATAATTTATTGAGTTTAAACCAAGTTTGTATTTTGACAAATTTTGTCTTTATCAACTCCAACATCTGTTCTATATTTTTACCCAACAAAAAAAAATGTGGTATCATCTGCAAAAAGGACACATTTAAGAAGTCCTGACACATTTACCAAGTCATTCACATGTAAAATAAATAGCTTTGGTCCAAGTACAAAGCCTTGAGGATAGATAGAGATAAATAGAGATTTATTTTTGATTTAAAAATACATATAAAACATACCCATTATTTAACACAATTTTGACTCCTTCAAAGTGTTATTTTATTAAAAAAAAAGACTGTATAATATTTTATCAAAGTATGGATAATCTTTTGTTGTTATTATTGTTGTTGTTGCTGTTGCTGCTTGGTGGCATGTGCTGTAAAAAAGGCATTCTGTTACTTTATTACTTTCAGCTGTAATGAAAACGTTTTAATCTGCAAATAATTGGCAAATATTTAATGCAATTTATTCCTGTGTAAAGCAACAGATGTTACTTAAAAGCTTCAACACAACTTGAGTAAATGTACTTTCCATCACCTCTGTACTTCTTGCGTCACTGATGTTGCACAGAATGTACTGTATGTACAGCCTTTAGACTCCGTTTAAATGTTTTTAATAAGTTCCTGTCCACCAGATGTCGTGTGTGTTTCACACAAACAAATCGTGACAGTCAGACTGCAGGCTTTTTATTCCTGCAGCCTGCAGGACGTTTAAGATGTAAAACGCAGACACATGGTTTGTGCCATATTCAAGATTTATCTCGTGAATAATTCCCACAGGTAACCGTAAATGCAGTTTTCACAATGGGGCCAGATGTTGATGCATGTGCAGATTATGAGTTGGCAGAAGGTTTTCATTGTGCAAATGCAGATTACTCGTTTCATCGTTGTAGTGACGCACGATGACAGGCCTGCTGGGTGCACGAGCGGGTGCTTGCACAGTTTCGAGTTGCAGCAGCAGAGAAGGTGTCTCCAATGAGCGCCTGCCCCCCCCCAGCAACAGAGATTGGGTTTCCATATTTTCACACATACATTTCCGAGAAGGCAGCGGCCAGACTCAGTCCTCACAGGTGGAAGATGGAAGTGGGTCATGACCGGGAGGAGTTTCCTCTGAGTGGACCGGCCTTATTGTTCTGAGAACCGTGCGCGCGCGCGCTCTGGATCATGGTCCTGACCTGCGTCTCTCACAGCTTCCACTGAGCTCAACACTTTGTTCACCTTGACGATTGCTGCGTTCTCTGCTGAATGCAAACACAGTCATGTTTATCAGAACAACTGTCCTCTGCTTTGCGCTCCCGCTCCTCAGGTCCGTCTGCTGCATGGAAAGTGAGGTTTGCTTTCCCGTGAGACTGGGTAACCCTGACAGGGGGGATTCTGACAACGACGTGGAGATCAGGGATGAAAAATGTGTCATAAAGTTAAAAGCTTTCCAGCAGGAGCTAGTGATCGACTTACGGCAGGATTCTAACTTTATTGCGCCTTCCATCTCGAGCCAAGACGCGTTCATGCTCCCGGGTGCTGCGCTCAGCCCGGACCTGCGCCGGTGCTTTTATTCCGGGCATGTCAACGGGGACAGGGACTCCTACGCAGCTTTAAGCCTCTGCAAAGGTCTCAACGGCGCGTTTGGCTTCCAGGGCTGGGAGTATTTCATCAGCCCGGCGCAGAATGGCACCCGGAGCGCGCAGGTTGCGCACACCATCCGGCGCAGACCCAGCACGGACCTGAAGCGCGGCTCAGCCTCCAGGTGCGCAGTGGACAGCGACGTGAGCCTCTCGGTCGCGCAGTCCTTGGAGAAGTACAAGCACATGACGGACTATGGGAGCGCGAACGAAACCATGGGGAGGATGGGGAGAGCCAAGAGGTTCGCCTCGGTGCCCAGGTTCGTGGAGACGCTCGTCGTGGCGGACGAGTCCATGGCGCATTTCCACGGAGACGAGCTGAAGCACTACCTCCTGACGCTGATGGCGGTCGCAGCGAGGCTCTACAGGCACCCCAGCATCCTCAACTCCATCAGCATCACGGTGGTGAAGATTATCATCATACACGAGGAGGACAAAGGACCCAAGGTGTCCGGGAACGCAGCCATGACGCTGCGCAACTTCTGCACGTGGCAGAAGAAGCTGAACAAACAGAACGACAAGCACCCGGACTACTGGGACACAGCCATCCTTTTCACCAGAGAGGTAAAGTCAGGGTAGAAATTAATGATTCCCATTCAGCAGGCACATTTGGCAAACAAACAAAAAAAAGTGGGTTGATGTGTTTGAGGTTTTTTTGGAAACTATTTTGCACGACTTTGCAAGAAACTTGTTTTTTTTTTTTATGACAGGCTGCTCCTCAAAATCCACCATGTCATCTAATTAGTTGGCTCTGATGCTCTCCCATCAGCTCTGACTCTGATGTGAAGCCACTAAAGAGCTGAGCACAGCACTGGTTCATGGCTTTTCCTGGATCCAAGGAGAGTATAGCATAGGGACCTCTCTGACTTGTATCTGCACTCCCACATATTTGGTGGATGACAGTGTCAGTGATGAGGTCAGGGCCCTTCCACTTGTCAGTGACATGAACAGCTTCCTTTGTGACTTGGAGCTGAAGATGGCTGCTCAGCCCAACAGAAACACTGCTCAGTAACTGAGAAAGGACGGATTTAATGAGCTGAAGTAAGAAAGTGCACATTCAGAGCCACTAAAAGAGCCAGCGCTGAATTCCTTTTGGCCTGTGTCACTGTGACATGCAGTGTTTTATAAAATACAGTGAACGTCATTGCCCTCCGGGATACACTTGTTGGACGTGTCTTGTTTCCTCCAGCCCTTCCCATGCTCCTCTGGCTGGGGGGTTTCCAGTCATACCCACCGCCCTGCCTGCTCCTCATTAAACCGGCTCCTAAAGGGAGAGGTACATAAGAATCACATCAGTGAAACAAGCAGTTTGACAGGGGGAAGCTCTGCACAGCCTCAGCTGCACCTTCACTACAACTCAGACACAAACGTCTGTATTCTCTGTTGTTCTGGTTCTGTTTGATGTTCATGCACCCAGCTTCAGAGAAGAGTGAAAAAAAAATGACATGTACAGTCAAAGTGTTTCCAGATTTTGACTGTAAGCACAGCTGACGTTATAAATTCTGCAGCCAGTTCAGATGACCTTAACAAACCCGACCATGTGGATACAATTTGCAGTATAAAACTGAAAAAAAAAAAAAGAGAGAAAGAAATAAAAACAGGCGTCAAGAGATCCCGTCACAGCTTCAGTTCACATGCATTCAGGTGACCTCATCGGCGTCATGAGGTTTCACAAACTGTAACAAGCAGAACAATCAGAAGAAATGGTCAAAGTATGAAAACTTCTCATCAGTGGCCCAGGCTGTGTTTGGAAAAATAAAGGACGGGTGGAATTTCTTGTAAAATAAACTGTTCACGAGCGCCTGAAAGATCAATAATTGTTGAACAAAGTTGCAATGTGCAGATACAGGGTAGATTTATGCAGCAATTTAAATATTTTAGATTGTCATTGCATTAAAAACACTTTGTTGGATAAAGAATAAAAATATGGAAAATAGGTGAATCAGTTGCAGTTTAGTTTAAAAAATTCATGTAATTTGTGTTAAATGAAAGAAACAATATCTAACAAGGACATTAAGAAACTGTATACTATTAAACAGAGAAAGATGCATGACTTCATTCAATAAGTAAGTTTAACTGAGTGAAGATGAGAATTAATAGAAGCTGAGGCTTAAAGTAAATATGATGACCCATGTCAAACATGTCATTAAAATAAAAATACATCAAGGCGTTTAATGGAAATCCATTGAATTGTGAGAACGCTTGTACTATTTTCAATAACAAGCTACTTTTGAACGGTTTAAGTTACACATTAAACCTCATTTCACAAATTTAAATCCATATGTTTGTTATCAAATAGATTAATATTCATAAAAATATAAAAGAAGCAATTTGTTGGGTTTAAACTGAGAATTTGTTTGAATATTTAGACAGGAACATAATGCTGAAGTGGAACCAGAAACTATACCAGCGCCCCCTGCAGGCTGCCTCCAGTAAAGGTTTAAATCCTCTTGCTTGACTAAAACATGCAAACATAAATTTTTTTCAGGTGTTGACTTTTCTTGATTTTTATAGTTATTTTTTTAATTTGCTCAAATACATAATTTTAAGTAAATTTAGTAGAAATGAGTTATTTGATGCTTTAAAGACCCTCCATGACAGTGTGTGTAGAAGTAGGCAGGACTATCAGCGTCAAATCCAAACCCTGGCTCTGAAAATACAACATGGCAGCACACATAAATTGAACTTTTGAACAACATAGTGAGGTGGAAACCTTCCATCTTTTTTATGTTGACGGTTTGTAGCTCAAGTGTTGTTCTATGCATCAAACAAAGTTTCTGTTTTTTTGATCACCTTTAGACGTTAGTATTGTAAAGGTCTTTTTGTGCACAGCGAGGAATGAAAGTGAAAGGAATGACAAACAAACAAACAAACAAACAAACAAACAAACAAACAAAAACAACACATTTACTGTTTTTTTTTCCTCCATATTTTTTTTATATAGTATTGTTTACATTATCTATATTCAAGGAAAATCCTCAAGGCCTTAAGCATTTAGCACATACAGTATGAAATGTTACATTTTAATTTTTATTTAATGTTTATTTTATTTAAAATACATGTGTATACAGTATATATATTCATAGTAGTTTTTTTTTTGCTTATTTATCTTATTTTCCATAAAGTACTAGCAGTTGAGCAAGAAACCTTTGAATTCTAACATCCACACCGACATTTTAGTTACTCTAAAAGATGAAGGTTAAATATTCCATTTATACTTAAATTGACATTTTTAAATATTACAGCTGCATTTTTAGTTTCATCACATGTTACTGTTGAAATTACACGTTGCACTTGAACGCAAGAGGCTGGGTGAGCCAAAGGGCATGCTGGGTAACTCTGGTACAGAAATGGGTGGACTTTTTCAAATTCTATGTTCAGATGGGTTGTCCCTGTTAGTTCAGTTTAGTATTGGGTCGACAGTTATGTTCAGACTGTCGTTAGTGACTGTAAATAATGACACCATGAGTCAGGTGTTGTATCGGGGAAGCACTTCCTGGTCAGCAAGTTTCTGAATTGTGAGACAAGAGGTCAAGTGATGTGATCAAACCATGTCTCTGTAGAGACCTTAAAATTAGACTTTGTCAGGATGCAACTATGTCACCTCCTAACTGAATGCACTGCTGTGACAATCATGGTTTACCATAGAAATGACAGTATAGTCTGCATAAAAACCTGTCAGATCATATAGTGTAAAACTACCAAATGCATTTTACAAAATCCTTTAGTCTTTAGTTTGCTTACAAACGCATCCTCTCCTCAGACTGAAGGGATTTCCGGCGCCAAACAATGTCTTAGCATTCATCTGCCAGTAATCGACCTTCACCTGGGTAAAAATTCCAACAACTGTCCATCTTCTAAATGAGTCAGTTTACTTGAAGTGTTTTATTGTTTACCAAGACTTCAAATCTGCGTTTAAGTCTGATCCACTGTGAGCTGTTAACCAGCACGCAGAGTCATTTTGCAGCTTTTATGAAGACCAACTTGACGATGTCCAGAGGCAACTGTGGCTGTGTTGAAATTCCACAAACAGTCTGATTGCTGTGAAAAGAATGCTGCGAGATTACTCAGTTCATTATGCTACGAACTGATTACTCTCAAAGAGTGGCCAAAAGATTAAATCCAACTATAAATCTGCAGGTTTTCCCCGGGAGAGAGGCTGTGTGTGTTTTACTTGTTGGACACTGAGCTGAGAAAGACTTAATGTCCATGTTTGGACATCAGAAACTGTGATACTGGTGACTGTTGCCCAAAAACTGTGCACCCCGAAGCACAATGGGTAAAAGCACAACAATCTTTCAACGATGATAAGAATTGCAGGAAAACCTCAAAACACAAAGAAAGCTGACAGATGTGGGAAGTAGGTCATAGCAGAGACATACAGTATTTGTTTCTTCTCCTCTGCTCATCTCAGTGTGTGAGATTTTTTTTTTTTTTAAACTCAACTGACCCAAACTTTCACATGTCGTCTCTGCACACGAGCACATCTGGATTCGATTTGCACCGGTCAACAACTGTGCTTTTTTTTTTTTTTTTTGTAGCGGTTTCTTGGAAAGATATGTCAGAGCACTCGAGGTCTTAACTTGGCACCAGGTTTTATTGATTTCTTCAGACCTTTGAGGAACGCTTGAGCTCATCTAGTGGTGTTTCATGCCGAGCGTTGAGGTGCATATTTGGAAAGGCAAAGCGTTTAAGGGCTGTTTTGGTACCAGGCTGATGGGCAGTTCTTTGTGGTGTTAGAAGCTGATTTTGTCTTGTGATTATAGGGTTAAGGTCCAAATGGACACTGGCTAAAATTGTCTTTTAAAGAGCAGCGGTGGAGAAATAGGTCATTTGGAAAACTCAGCTCTGCCGTGGAAATGCTTTGGCTACATGACCTCATAGCAGAAGGTGTGCTCTAAACATTGTTAACCACTAAAAGCTTTTAAAGACTGGGTGGTGGAAGGCACAACTAAATCTTTTCCAAATCTCCAGCACACAAGTCTGACCCCTTCCAAAAAAAAAAAAAAAAGACAGCCTGCACAGAACGTTCAATAACTCTACTTGTTGTGAGACAACATTCCTCCAAGTCAAGTTAATTCCTAAAACCTGTCAACCAGGTGACATCTTGACATGAAGCCAGACTCAGCTGCAGACACGTTCAAATAAACTTTAGTCTGGAAGAGAAAAACGAGCCAAGTGACGAAATTCTGTCATAATTCTGAGAGTCACTATTGCATCAAGAGCATTTCTTTAAATATTTTACTTGTTCATCTTATTTTAAAAGCATTAAATGGCAGACAGTTGGCGCGGCTCCGAATGAAACAAACAGACATGAATGAATGGATGAACCGGTGAACGAATAAATGGCAGAAACAACATTCCCTGCCTGGAAGTCAGTGGTGAAGCTTTGGTACCAAAGAAAGGACGCTTGCATAAAAGTGAAGGAACTTATTCCAGAAATGCATCATATCAAATTTAAAAATTGGCTAAAAATCTTGTGGAGTGTGTTCAAAACTTCCTAAGGGACTTTTAAAATCTGAACTTTGAGGACAGTTCAGTTATTTTTTTTTTAAGGTGTAGTCTTTTTAAATAAATCCATCTTTTAAAAATTACAGAACAATCATTAAGCAAATGGAACGGATATTTCATTGGGAGCATGAGCGAGTTATTTCTCACCATTAAGCCAAACATCACATTCTTTTCCAGCTTTCTGCAATTTAAGCTGCAGCGTAAGAAGAAAAATATTAATAACTCTTTTGGTTTTGCTGTTAAAAACCTTTGCAGCTTGACTCCTTGTTTTATGGCAGGTCTTCTCTGTGTCTGAGCGAACAGAAACTCTGTTATTGACAGTCTCGTGCTCTTCACTTGCTCGTCTCATACGTCCTGTTGTTGAAATCCACAGGACCTGTGTGGAGCGTCCACCTGCGACACTCTTGGCATGGCGGATGTCGGCACCATGTGCGACCCGAAGAGGAGCTGCTCGGTGATTGAAGATGACGGCTTACCTTCAGCCTTCACCACTGCTCATGAACTTGGTATGTCACCCTCTTTCAATCAATAGTTCTTCTTGTTCCTATATTATCCTTCATGCATGTGCTTATGAGCCACACTGACGTCTCGTTCCTTCCCAACAGGCCATGTGTTCAACATGCCACACGACAACGTGAAAGCGTGTGAAGATGTGTTTGGGAAACTGCAGGAGAACCACATGATGTCTCCCACCCTTATTCAGATCAATCGCACCAGCCCCTGGTCCCCCTGCAGCGCCGCCATCATCACTGAGTTTCTGGACAGTGGGCATGGTGAGTTCATGGTCCCTCATTCATGCAGTTGAGTGAAAACGAACCTTTAGCCAAAATGAAAACAACGGTTCAGATTGTGAGTTGCTGCCTTAAGTGGAGGAGCTTAAACATCTCGGGGTTTTGTTCAGGAGTGAGGGAAGAAGGGAGCTTGAGACTGACATAGGGATCGTTGCAGCTTCAGCAGTATTGTGGAGTCTGGGGCGGTCTGTTGTGGTGACGAGGGAGCTGAGCTGCAAGGAGAAGCTCTCTGTTTGTATACGTTCCCACGATCACAACCTCTGGGAACGAGATGGCGGATAAAGTGGTCAAAATGAGTTTCCTCTGCAGGGAAACTGGACTCTCCCTCAGAGATAGTGAGAAGTTCAGGTATCCAGGAGAAACTTGGAGTAGAACTGCTGCTCCCCCACATCCAGATGAGCCATTTGAGGTGGTTCAAGCATCTGGTAAGGATGAACCCTGGACGTCTCAGGTGTTCCGGGCATGTCTGACTGGGAGGACACCCCAGTAAAGACCCAGGACACGCTGGCCTGGGTCTTTACTGGGGTGTCCTGAAGAGCTGGAAGAATTGGCCGTGTAAAGAAATGTCTCTCTGCTTCAGTTGCTGCTCTCAAGTTCTGACTCCAGAACAAGAGGAAGATGATGGATGAATGGATGGATAGTTCAGATCTTGTGAAACAGGCTTCTGTGAAACGCTTATGAATAATTAGCATCTTACCTGTTGTAGATAACTCAGTTTAAGGTCTCAGTTTGGAGAAACTGTTATATTTTGACATGAGTTAACAGCTTGTCCGAACAGCCTTGCTGCTAAATTAAAACAACTCCTATCTCAAAAATATATATATTTTGCAATGCACAAGTTAAATGGTTAAAAGTTTACAACTTTTCCTCATTACCCCACTTCAAAGATCACAAAACAGACACTTTAAACTCTTCGTTTCCCGAGGCAGTGATTTAATAAGTTGCAGAAGCCATAAGTCACTGTCAGTTAAAATCAGGCTCTTTCTTTTCAAAATCGTTTAAAAAAAATGTAGTTTCACACATCTGACTCCCAATATAACTGCAATTACATGAAAAATGCAAGCAATAAGACGAACATGAGAGCGAATCAGCCAAACCACACATAAAGCAGCTCCGAGGAGAAAGACGAGCAATAAGTGAAAATATGTATTCTTTTAGGACACAGATTCTTTGCTAAACAGGCCAGACCACAGGACTTGGTCTGGGAGCAATCCTAAACTTTTATTTTAAAACTGCACCGACATCTGTCCCAAATTACAGGGCTTGGTCTTGGGAGAGTCACCCCAGTGGTTTGGACAAGAGGTGTATCTATCCATGCTGGTTTACCCCAAACAGACAATTCTTTCTTTTTGCTTCTCTCCATGTTCGGTTCGAAGTCTGTAAGATGAGGCAAAACCCAGCGAAAGAAAGAAACATCGAAGAACTCTTGATTTGGACAAGAAGTGATTTCTCGTGTTACAGAACGCTGTTGTAACCTGATGTTTGCAGCTGTTCATCATAAATCTGGACCTCGAACCGCAGAGAGAACGATAAAAAAACATATTCCTTCATGCTTGAAGAGGTTCTTATGAAGTGATGTGTTTTAACAACCATTTATTTCCTTCTTATCTATCTGCATGCAAACACAGACACTGCCAAACTATTGTTTCAGACGAGTTCTACTCAGAGCGAGCGAGAGAGCAGGAAGGAAGAGGTGAGGTGCGGTTTATTGAGTGCAGTGTGATTTGTATATACAGCAGTGAACTAGCAGCTAATCACTCCGGCTCCGCGGCCAGATTTGGTGTAAAATCATCAGGAATAAGTTTGCCAGCAGCTGTTGCTCATTCGTTCCCATCCTTGTTATCTCTTGAGGATAAATGGCATCACAAACATTCCAGGGTGAGAGGTCCCTTTGTTCCACCCAGTGCACTACTTTTTTAACCCTTCTGTTGTCTTTTGGAGAAAAATCAGCTGTGCATTTATTTTGTCCATATTTTTATATATTTATTTAATCCTTCAAAATTTTTTTTTTAATGTAGTCAGATTTTTTTTTTTTTTAATGTAGTCAGATTTTTTTTTTTTTTTCCAAATGCTTCTGTATCCTCACAGTAACTTTACTCTCATGGTCCTTTAGAAAGAAAATTGGCCACATTGAAATACATTACAAGTACAATGTTTAATCTTATAAAGTAATGTACATGTATTCTTCTAAGTAACAGTTTTCCTTCTTACCTCTATCCCTGTTGATTTTAATATTAGCTCACTAGCTGGTGCTATGCTTTTACATTGGAGAGATGCTTAAAAAACACAGACAGGTGGCTTCAACTAACTCCAGATGCAATATGTCCGCTTGGCCAGATGTTGCTGCCGAGTCCCACCTCTCGTCTCGTCCCGCCTCTCGTCTCGTCGCGCCTCTCGTCTCGTCCCGCCTCTCGTCTCGTCCCGCCGCTCGTCTCGTCCCGCCTCTCGTCTCGTCCCGCCTCTCGTCTCGTCCCGCCTCTCGTCTCGTCCTGCCCCTTGTCTCGTCCCACCTCTCGTCTCGTCCCGCCTCTCGTCTCGTCCCGCCTTTCATCTCGTCCCGCCTCTCGTCTCATCCTGCCCCTCGTCTCGTCCCGCCTCTCATCTTGTCCCTCTCGTCTCGTCCCACCTCTCATCTCGTCCCGCCCCTCGTCTCGTCCCGCCCCTCGTCCCGCCCCTCGTCCCACCTTTCGTCTCATCCCACCTTTCATCTTGTCCTGCCTCTCATCTCTCATCCTGTCCCTCTTCTTGTCTCATCTTGTCTTGTCCCACCTCTCGTCTCATCCCACCTGTCATCTCATTTCTCGTATCGTCCCACCTCTCATCTCATCTCTCGTCTTGTCTCGTCCTGCCTCTAATCTCATCTTGTCCCACCTCTCGTTTGTCCCACATCTCGTCTCGTCCTGCCTCTCGTCTTGTCTCGTCCTGCCTCTAATCTCGTCTTGTCCCACCTCTCGCCTCGTCCCACCTCTCATCTCATTTCTCGTCTTGTCTCGTCCTGCCTCTAATCTCGTCTTGTCCCACGTCTCGTCTCGTCCTGCCTTTCGTCTTGTCTCGCCTCTCGTCTTGTCCTGCCTCTCATCTTCTCCTGCCTCTCATCTCGTCCTGGATCTCGTCTTCTCCTGCCTCTCATCTCGTTCTGT
Organism: Hypsolebias antenori; assembly: GCA_031762315.1. Taxonomy (NCBI): domain Eukaryota; kingdom Metazoa; phylum Chordata; class Actinopteri; order Cyprinodontiformes; family Rivulidae; genus Hypsolebias; species Hypsolebias antenori. The sequence goes on along the minus strand of JARVGS010000400.1, from coordinate 30,463,200 downwards.
CTCTCGTCTCGTCCTGCCTGTCATTGCGTTGGACAAAATAATTTTTTGGGATGTAAAAACAAAAAACATTCTTGCATGTTGCACAAGTAAACGTTTAGTATGAACAAGATGTTCCACATGAATGCAGGCTGCAGAATCGGTTGTTCCACAGCTCAGAATGGTTTACTCCCGTTGTCTTCACCCAAAACAAGACATCATTACAGATGTGCCTTGTTTCACAACTCACTAGCATATCTAGGTCTGTAAAAGCATCAAAACAAACAAGCAAACCCCACAGGTGGAATCCTGGGTCGCCCAGGGCCCACCACCGGCCTGTCTCGCCTGCTTCGCTGGGGAGGTGGAGCCAGAGCGTGCGCGATAGAACCCGAAGGATGGTGAGCTATGCCTGGACAGGGCCAGGCCAGACGAAACTCTGGTGGAGGTCCGCAGCAGTCCTGACATGCAAAGCGGTCGTCCGACCAGGATATGGGGCGAAAGACTAATCCAACCATCTAGTAGTTGGTTTCCACCAAAGTTTCCCTCAGGACTCCTGGTGCTCGGAGACTCGCAGTTTTATCTGGTACAGCGAATGACTAGAGGTCTTGGGGCCAAAACGATCTCAACCTATTCTTAAACTTTAAATGGGTACAAAAAATTTTTTAAAAAGCGACACACAAACAAAATAAACCCACCAGAAACTGTCACTGTGTACGAGTTTAAAGTTTTGTGTGCCATGCTTTGACCTTTCAGTCCCCACTGGTTGCCTGTAATTTCCAGCTAATCTAAGGATCTAACAATGTCTGACAAGCCCACCCTTGTTGCGAATCGTAGAACAAGGGTGGGCTGTGGGTTTATAAAGAGAGTTTTGAGGATGGGCTGGGATTGGCATGTTTGTGTGTACAATTTTGGGATAAACTCCGTGCACAGGATTTAATCCTGTTAACTCTTCAAAGAAACCAGAAAACAAGAAAAATGGCTGCACCCAGCACACAATCCCTCAATCCCACACATGTTTAATGATAAAGATTATGTAGTTTTTTTTATTCATAAGAAGACATCACTTTTTTTCCTCATAATTCGTCAAATAGTGTGCTGGCTGTAGTGCTGCTTTAAAAGTTTGAGATTTTTAACCTCATGATGTATGACTGGGTAAATGAGGGCACAGATAGTAATGTAAAGACCTTTTAATATCTCAATAATATACTTTTATAGAAAGGTACAGTCCATTTACCATTTTTAAGCCTCAAAATACATCACCAAGTGATGTACATGTGTGCCATAGTTTGTGCTTCATATTATTGTCATCAGGTGGCATCTTCTAACTCTTTAGGTCCCAGCTAATTGATGATATAATTTTCTCTTTGAAAACGTTACTCATGAAATATTAAATTCACAGTTCCCCTAACTTGTCTGACATGCTTCTGTCATAAATGAGCCAATCAGTCCCAAACATGAAGCTCCCTCCACCATGTTTACAGTGGAGATTAAATTTTGATGTCAGTATATGCTGTCTCCTGTCTTCTAAGTACTGTAAAAGTAAAAGTGCAGATTTTTTTTGGTCACAATAAGTCAATTTTGTCTCATCTATTCAGATGTGTTGTGAAATGTCCAGCTGCTCTTAAAAGTAAATGAATGGGAGTTGTCTTTGTCATGTTCTTTTTTGTCTTCCTTTTTGTCTGATTATTCGTCTTATTTATTTATTCTTCCTCTTTTTCTCTTCTTTGTCTTCTTCATCCTCGTCCTTCTTCAGTGTCGCCACAGCGATTCATCCTCCTCCACCTCACTCTGTCCTCTGCATCCTCTGTCCTCATTCCAACTACCTTCATGTCCTCTCTAACTGCATCCATCTCCTTTTTGGCCCTCTTTGTCTTTTTCCTGGCAGCTGCATTTCTAACATCCTTCTACCAATATACCCACTGTCCCTCTTGACATGTCCAAACCATCTCAGTTTGGCCTCTTTAAGTTGTTCAACCTGTGCCATACCTCTGATGATCTTGTTCCTATTTGTATCCATCCTTGATGCTCCCAAGGAGAACCTCAGCGTTGTTATCTCTTTATCTCTTTCTCACATAGCAACTACAGTTATCTTCTATTCTGAAAAAAGTTAGCAAACACGTTAACATTATACAAAATAGTTATTTACTTTGACTTTCTCTTTCAGGGGAGTGTTTGCTTGACCAGCCTCAAAAGCCTTTAGTTCTTCCCGATAATCTGCCAGGATCGTCCTACAGTCTCAACCGTCAGTGTGAGCTCGCCTTCGGAGAAAACTCCAAACCATGTCCTTTCATGCAGCCACCATGCAGTCGTCTGTGGTGCACGGGAAAGTCCAGCGGCCACCTGGTGTGCATGACTCGGCACTTCCCCTGGGCAGATGGCACCCATTGTGGTGATGGAAAGGTCTGTGACCGAGGAGTCTGCTCTGCCAAACATGTCCAACATGTGAAGGTAGGAGAACTTTAGTTCTAACTATCAGTTCACATGAGATAGTCTTTGATGGACACTGTTCTGTTTTGCCCTTTTTTCCAGGTGGATGGACGGTGGGGCAAATGGGGTCCGTTTGGTTCCTGTTCGCGTACATGTGGAGGTGGCGTTCAACTTTCTAAAAGGGAGTGCACCAACCCAGTTCCATCAAACGGGGGTAAATACTGCCAAGGAGTTCGGGTCAAATATCGCTCCTGCAACCTGAATCACTGCCCAGAGACAGGTAGGAGCTGTTCAAAGACAAAACTTTGAATATAGGACAGAAAATTATGTCTAATGAATGCTCTGTTCTTACCTGCTGTACCTTTCCTCCACTTTGTGTAGGTAGGACATATCGTGAGGAGCAGTGTCTTACGTCTGGCCACAGCTTTAATAGTAACCGTTTAACCCACTCGGTAGTGTGGGTACCAAAGTACTCTGGAGTCTCCGCCAAAGACAGGTGTAAGCTCATTTGTAGAGCTAATGGCACTGGCTACTTCTACGTCCTGGCACCCAAGGTAAACAACAAGAGTATTGTATTATGTGTTATTTTACTGCCTGAACCATTTTGAAATGAGATGTCCTTTAGGCAGGATCTCAGACATGTCTTATGTAAGGTCCAAATGTGTCATTTCAGTCTGAAATAGTTCATTTAAAAAATACAGATCAGAAATTATTTTAGATCAACCGATTCCCATCATGGATAAACAAGTGGTATGTAGATGTCCCCTTTTGCTGAGGAATTTGAGTATTGAATGTTTATAGATTTCAAGATTAGTGTTTTTCTGGACTGGAATTGAATAGGAGATTGCAAGTGAAGGGAGCAATTTTATCCACGATGACCAATGGACAATGGCAGAGCTAGGGGGTGGCCAGTGGTGGTCTTTGCTACCACGGAAAAATCTACAGCCACCTCATTCATTTGAGGAAACTATATTTTGAGGAATACTAAAAACTAGAAAGTTTTCTCAGATGATTGGAGTGGACAATTTATGTACATGTGTCTATGTATCTATCTATGTATCTAGCTATCTATCTAGATAGCTAGATACATAGATAGCTAGACAGACGGACGTACGGACTGACGTACGGACATACAGATGTATGTACGGATGTACAGACAGACAGACAGACAGACAGACAGACAGACAGACAGACAGACAGACAGACAGACAGACAGACAGACAGACAGA
>JARVGS010000400.1:30398242-30408962 GCA_031762315.1 Hypsolebias antenori | reverse complement strand
GTTTTTTATGTATGGCAGACAATTGAACAGGATATCAATAGTAACACCATTCCCACAATAATATTAGCATTTATAGATGTATGCAAATTTTTAAAGCATTCATCTAAATTGTTCATTATTGGATTGGATATCTAAGTTTCAAATTTTAAACTTGACACTTTTTTCCACAATTTTGCTACAATATTATTACAAATATTTGTCATTTCAGTTCATATGTGTAAGAATTTTAACCAGGAGAAAAGCCATTATTAAAATCTTTAAGAATGACTAGAAATAGGAGTGAAATTCAATTAAATATTCAACAGCTTGCCTTACATTTCTAGCTCCAGTCATCAGAGTTGAGTGTGTGAGCCGTTATTGTTTGTTGAATAATTTGTGAGTGCATCACTCTTTCTGTGTGATCAACATAACAGAAAAAATTCCTCTGTATATTTGGGTTTTAAAAACAGTGTGTGCTCATAGCTTTAATGATCCCCCACCCCAAACAGAAGCCATATTTTTGGCTCAGATAATACTTGGTACAAAAATAAACTTATGCTGACTCCACACTTTCAAATCATGCACCTCCAACATAAAGTGATCATTCATTCAACTCAACCTGTCAATCAATAGTTATTGAATGAATCACATCATAAACCTCATAGTACTTGATCTTATAACCAAATAATACCTAAACTTTTATTTACTCATAAAAAATGGTACCACTTTAGGAAAGGGATACAATGTGACAAAATGACTCAAATATCGGCAAGGTCCACAACATCTCAAGATAACAGAAACATAATCATAACATTAAATCATCTTATTAAAAAGGTCCAGAGGTGTATGGAAGGTTTATTTTGTTGTTATATAATAGACATGCACTGGCTTTTGTGTGAGTTTTGTCTTTCATCACAATGTTTTTTTTTATGGTGTGCCGTACTCTGCTGTAATACATCAGATTGCCACCCTGAAAGAGAAATCGGTGACATTTCTGTGCAATATTTCTGACTTTACCAGCTCCAACACATTCTTCCTATCAGTATGATAACACGAGGGCTACAGACCTCACCAAGTATAAAGGTAACAACAGTTTTTTACATGAGTTATTTGTTATTTTATACAGTTATAACACCTAACTTTACAAGGTCTGTTAAATTGTAAAAAAAGTACCATGTTCATGTTGTATGTTCATTTATACATTGATCTCAGAGAGCTTATATCACTTAAATGTACCAATAAAGTTGTAAATTTTCTTACTTTATGCATTTGAGATGCTCACTATGTTCCATTTTGAATAGAATATGGGTTTATGAGATTTACATTTAACTGCATTTTGTTTTTATTTACACTTTACACAAAGACTCATCTTCTTAGGTTTGTAGGCTATGTAAAATTCATTAAATGGTTGAAAACACTCATATCCTGATGCGTGCTCTGGTTGAAAACACTATGATGAATTAGATTATGACGATGACATAGTTCCTGTGTAAAACAAATATCTGTTCATTACTTATTTCACTAATATGTTTGTTGATTTATTCTGACCTCCCCATGTGACAGGTACATACAAGTTTAATCCCTTACAGCTTAAACAACAAACAGGTAATTGATTTATTTTAAAGATGCACAAGCCTTTAGAATCACTCAACGGTAAAATCCTGCCTTCTTCTCCCAGACCTGGCCCATGTTTCATTGCTGAGCTACCCCTTCCTCTTTGGATCAAAAAGTAGTGGTCATTTAGTCATCCAAGTGAAAACTTTTATATCCATAATTAGAGTGAGGTAATCTTTTTTCACATTGCTTTAGTATACTATAGTTGCATATATGATGACATAACTATACATGTCCAAAGTGTTTGTGGATAAAACCTCAAATAATTTGATACTTGTTAAAAAAAATCAAGCAAAATAAGATATAAAATGAACAAATGTGAATTTCTTGTTCTGTTTCTTGATCTTGTTTCTGGTCCTGGAGCCAAGCCTGGGGTAGCTCTTCGGCGAGTGCCTAGTAGTCGAGCTTTGGCTCCTTGGGCTCAGCCGGTCCAAGGTTGGAGAAAGGACAGGACACCACTACAACCTGGCCCACCACCTGCAGGGAGGTCTGTCAAGGTCAGGTGCAATGGATGCCGGGCGGCAGGTGAGGGAGGGTCCTTGCCTATGCTGACTATTGGCAGCATAGATTGGCTCTAGGGACATGGAACAATTACCTCACTTGTGGGTAAGGAGACGGCGCCTGTGTGTGAAGTCGAGTGGTACCAACTAGATATAGTTGGGCTCACCTTTACGCACAGTTTGGGCTCTGGAACCCAACTCATGGAAAAGGGCTGGACTCTCTTCTACTCTGGAGTTGCTGAGGGAGAAAAGTGTCAGGCGGGTGTGGGAATAGTCATAAGCCCCTGGCTGTATGCCTCTGTGTAGGAGTTCTCCCTGGTGAACAATAGGGTTGCCTTTTTGTGGCTTTAGGCTGCAAGACAGAGACTGTTTGTGTGTATGCAACAAACATCAATTTTGCTTAGCCAGACTTTGTGGAGTCTCTGGATGGTGTCTTGGAAGGAATACCATCTGGGGATTCTCTCGTGCTACTAGGTGACTTCAATGTCCATGTGGGCAATAATGAAATTATCTGGAAGGGGTGATTCAGAGGAAGGATCTCCCTGATCTGAACCTGAATGGTGTTTATTTATTGGATGTCTGTGCTAGGCACAGGCTGTCCATAACAAACATCACGTTTAAGCATAGGGTGGTTCATAAGTGTACTTGATACTGTCACCTTAGGTCAAAGGTCAATTATCAATTTTGTAATTGTGTCATCAGACCTGCAGCCCTATATCTTGGACATTTGGGTGAAGAGAGGGGCAGAGTTATCAACTGATCATAATCTGTTGGTGAGTTGGATCTGATGGTGGGGAAGGCTGCTGGACAGACCTGGTCAACCCAAACATAAAGTGAGGGTAAACTGGCAATATCTGGTGAAGCCCTCTGTCCGCGTGATCTTCAACTCACACCTCTGGGAGAGTATTTCAAATGTCCCAGGGAATTTCGGGAACATGGAATCTGAATGGGCCATATTCAGGGCCTCTATGACAAATGCAATTTCCAGGAGCTATGGTCTGAAGAACATTGGTGACTGTAGTGGTGTCAACCAAAGGACCTGCTGGTAGACACCAGTGGTGATGGAGGCCATCAGGCTGAAGAAGGAGGACTTCAGGACTTGGCTTTCCTGGAGGATTCCTGAAGCAGCTGATAGGTATAGGGTGGCCAGAAAGACTGCAGCATTAGTGGTTGGGGAAGCCAACACTCAGGCATGGGAGGAATTTGGGAAGGCCATGGAGAAGGACTTTCAGTTGGCCACAAGGAGGTTGTGGTAAACTGTTAGGCGACTTAAAAAAGGAACCCGGCCCCCTTCCCAGGTTGTGCTTAGTTTGGGTGGGGGGTTGCTGACATGGACTGACAATATTGTAGAACAGTAGAAGGATCTCCTTAATCCACCCACCATGTTCACCATGTTCAGGAGGCAGAGTCTAAGGACTTGTGTGAGTCCATTGCCATGGCAGAGGTCACCGAGGTAATCATAAAGCTCCATTGTGGCAGGGCGACCATCACACAGTCATGGAGAGGAGGGTGTCTGGGTTGGGAACCTCGGGGTCTCATCTCTGCTTCATGTGGATGATGTGGTTCTGTTGGCATCTTCAGGCACCCAAGCGTGAACTGGGGCAGTTTGCAGCCCAGTGTGAAGTGGCTTGGTATGAGAGTCAACTCCTCAGTCTAAGGCCATGGTTTTTGACTGGAAACAGGTAGAATGCCCCCTTTGGGTCAGGGACAACCTTTTCCTTAGGTGGAGGAGTTCAAGTTTATGGGCATCTTGTTCAAGAGTGATAGAGCAGGAGATGGACTAAAGGATTAGAACCTCATCCTCAGTAAAGAGGGCATTGCGTTGGTCTGTTGTAGTGAAGCGAGAATTGAGTCAAAAGGCAAAGCTCTTGATTTACTGGTCCGTCTATGTTCCAACCCTCATCTATGGTGATGACTTTTGAATCATGACCAAAAGAATGAAATACCAGATACAATGTGCTGAAATGGGCTTCCTTCACAGGGTGGCCGGGCTTAGCCTTAGAAATTGGGTGAGGCGCCTCATCATCCAGAGTAAGCTTGGAGTAGAGCCGTTGCTGGACTGCATTGAAAGAAGTCAGTTTAGGTAGGTCAGGCATCTGATTAGAATGTCTCCTGGATGCCTCCCTTTAGAGATTTTCTAGGCACATCCCACTGGTAGGAGGCCCTGGGGAAGATCCTGAAATCGCGGGAGAGATTGTGTATCTTCTCTGGCCTGGAAACACCCGTGGGGTCCCCCACAACGAGCTGAAGAGTGTTGCTAGGGAGAAGAATATATGGGTTTCTCCCCTGGACCTGTTGCCTCCATGATTCAACTGCAGATAAGCAGTAGAAGATTGATGGATGGCTGGACTTTCATCTTTGATCAATTTTAAATAGTGCCCTTTTACATCTTTAAATGATGGGCATCTTAGGTCACTGACGTACATTGCTTATTTCCAACATCAGCTACACACAAGCCCTGATTATACTTAGAACTAACATCTGTCTTGGATAATGTAACTGCTAGTGGTCAGCTCTGACACTTCAGGTCACACATGGTAAAATGTGTGAACCAAATCGTTTGTTGTCAGCTGTCAATTACTTGATGTGTATGCAGAAACAGTATGCACATGGTCACATCAAGCTCTGAATACATTGACTCAAACATTTAAAACTCTGAACTAATTATTTTTACATTACATGGTTCAAAGTCATCTGAGGTGTAATTATGTGGAGTTATTTAGTTCACAACTCCTAATAAACTTAATTACCTAAAAGACACATGGGAGTAATATGGGCGCATACTGTACAATGATTAGTGAATCCATCAAGCTCTGTCAGAACTCACCACAGTGAAACAAGTTGGCTTTGAATATAGCATCAGCACTGTATCATTAGGGTCATGTGATTGAAGGCTACTGTGAACGACTGAACATTATCGTTTACAGTGACCACAGTGGGTCCATCTAGCTCTAAACAACAGAACAAGCTTGAAACTAGAGGGAAACTCACCCTGCAGCATTATGATAATCTGTTCACATTGATACAATCCTAACAAAATGGATGTGTTTATTAAAAAGGGTTTTAATAAAAAGTTCAAGTTGGAAGAACAAACAAAAAATGCCGGTCTTTAGAACATTCCCATGAATTGCTGTTTAATTATCTACCGCTGAAAGTGATTTAAATCCCGAGACATACAGGTAAAAAACCGTTGCTTGCCTGGGGTACTACAATTGGCCCAGAGTAAACTGTGCTCAGAATACCAAACATATGCCGATAAAAGGGATGTAGATGCTTTCAATGCTCATTGAGGCTGTTCACATCTGTATTTAACTTAAAACAGACGTTAGAGCTCTGCGTGATCCAATCTTTCTGCCTCAGTTGTTTCATTCAAATATTTCTACTGGACTGTCACTGGAAACCCACTTAACCCTGAACTGTTCAGCACTCTCCAACCAATTTGAAATTTCTGGATCAAGTCAAGTCAAAGGTACTGCCATCCTGCCAGTGCTGTTTTCAGAGATACATTTGTACCAGGATAATCTGTATTTACTCTAGTAATTGCCCTTACCCAGCTCCACGTCCGTTTCTACACCATGTCATTGCAGCTTTAATCCCTACGTACCCATACTTTTCAAGTATGAAAATAAGTCATCTGACATCAGTAACTTCATACTTATCTCAACCCACTGTGTAGTCTCTTTAACCTGGTATGTGCTAACCTTGACCATGACCCCACTCCCCCATATAATAAACATTGTCTTAAACTATAGGAGTACAATTTTAAGCTAAGATAAGCAAAATTGAAAACATTTTTTCTTTTTCACTTTTATCATTAGCACACTTTTGCCTGGGAATGTTAAGGGCTGTAGCCCCAGATGTTCTAGAAAAATAATATCATCATATTATCCAATGGTTCCTTCATGCAAGTTTTATTAAGATTTGTCCAGTTTGTGAGATATTTTGGTAGCAGACAACATGCCATGAGCTAAATCCTTATCCTGTGTAGGATCTCAATGAGTTTGTTCCTGTGATGATTCATGTAAGTGCATGGGTGTCAAACGGTAACCATGTTGCACCCTACTGGTATGAAAAAGCAAGTCCCAAGTACAAAGTGAGGTGTGACTGGGAAGAGGTACGAATTCACCAGCACCATTTTAATGTGCATTCACCATGGCATTAAATATCTAATGGTTTCACTTCAGGGTAATAATGAACTAAGTTGATATTCATATTATTGTTATTATTAAACTTTTTTTCAGCTGCTCCCTTCTTCAAGGGTCGCTACAACAAACTTAGTCACACCAAGACTTGGCAATTGTTTTTACACCGGATGCCCTTCCTGATGCAACCACAGACCACCAAGCTACTACAGCCCTCTGTGTGGAGCAGAGAGCTGCTATCTAGACAGCCTCGGGAGCAGATGGTGTGTTTGAGTGCCTTGCTCAGAGGCCCATATTGGGGCAAATGAGGGTGAAGGCTTCACCTTTCCCACTGACATTTTGATATTGTCAGTCTGGGGTGAAGGACTGGTGACCTTAAGACCACAAGTTCACCTTCTCTAACCTCTGTACCATCACTCCCTTGTTATTATTATCCAACAATATAGTATTTGAAAAATATTAGTGTGCTTTAAACTAAGATCTGGATGCTGAAGAAGTGTGCTTGTGCCCATTTTTAAGAACAAGGGTGATGTTCAGAGTTGTAGCAACTACAGGGGAATTAAGTTGATGAGTCACACGATGAAGATCTGGGAGAGAGTTGTGGAAGCAAGACTTAGACAAGAGGTGTACCACTTGTTTTGATTTAAAAAAAAAAATTCTTACAAGAGCTTTCTGAGTTTGGTCTGCACTTCTGGGTCCAGCGCCTGTTGCAACCATGACACAACCTGTTTTTTACTTCTTTATTTGATTTTAGAGGGCACAAAAGAGTTGAACAGTTGTATTTGATGTATGTATGTCAGACAATATATCATTACTAAAACTAGGAACTAGACCAGAAGCCTAGTATGTTTGGCTTGTAGTTCTTTTTTTCTTCTGACTGATGGAATGAAGGAAAACCTATGGTACTTTTCCTTCATTCCATTGAAGAAAATTTGATTAATTAATAACAGCATGAAAAAAAGGCTGTGGTAGCTCAGTGGTCAGTGCCATGGTCTTGTAATTCTGAGGTTGTGGGTTCAAGCACAAGTTACATCAGGAAGGGCATCCAGTGTAAAACAATTACAGAATCTTTGATGCAAGTTCACTCACTGTGGCAACCCCTGAAGAAGAGAGCAGCTGAATGAAACTAGAAAAACATATACAGTATAGTAAAACATCTTCTCTTAATGTAAGTTTATTACCTTTTTTTTAAATTCTCACTAATAATTCTGATAGAATCCTGAGATTATCTATTACCAATTTTTTTTTATTTAATACATTTTGTGGAAATTATCTCAAACTCTCCAAATTGGTGTTTCATTACCTATAACTGGGTCCAAACCCAAATTCTAGGAATTATTATTTTGAAAAAGAACTTTGTGTCTTCATACAATGGTGAGCATCAGATTCCGGGCAGAAGGCTCTGACAAGATGACCAGAATTCCCTCCTTCTCTTTAAAGTGCAGGCTTTCAGAGGATTAAGTATTTTGTCAGTGAGGTAAGGGAGGGTTAATAAAAACCACAGCACCCTGCAGGGAGTTACTCAAGCTGCTCTGCTGGCTTTCTTCATAAAACTCTGCTGTCTGGCTGCATATGCTGATTAATCTAGCACAATAACTGTGGGAGTTCATGTCAAAAGGTCGGCCTTGTTGGAAATCCTTTATGATTTCCTTGTACAAGTCAGTCATCCGGTTATTATAAACCCACTCTGTATAAGAGTTTGTTATAGTGGGCAATAAAAATGTTGGCATAATGCCTGTTAATATTGTTTAAGAATAATATAATCTTCATATTGATATTAGTCCAAAGCAACAACATATATGTTCCAGTTTCCTTTTTCCTTGCTCTAATATTTGTTGTCTTGGAAGTTCCCAACATCTCAGTCGCTAGATTTCTTTGGGGAAACAACAGTAAAGGGGAGAGTTTATCTCTAGACCTAAATGGCGTGTTACTCAGCCATCAGCTTGTTGTTGTTACAGGTTACACGCAGCTTCGATCCTGAAGTCCCTCGGAGGTTTACTCATAACCACGTTGACATGGAGTCAGCATCACATCACAGCAATCCCACCACTCCCCTCGTTCAGCTGTGGCATATTTTCATGACTTGGCAGAAAAACAATAATTGGAGCAGAAAAACCACATTTGCTCTCTTGAGCGTTCCAGTATCTCTGAAAACCCCCAATTGGAGGTTCCCTTCCCAACTTGGAGAGTAAACAAAAACCATCTGCTCTTCGAATTGTTCTGTTCTGGAGCCAGAAAACCAGTAAACTCTTACAATGTAGTTTAAGGCACTATAGTTTAGCATAATTCATTAATTTCAGTTGCAGCAACATTTTTGATAAGAAAAATAAAGTCCATCTGTCTCAATGCAGTTAGCCTGGTTCTGTTATAATTCCATGTTTTTATAATTATTACCCTATTTTGTTGTGATCAAAGGTGCTTTGGTTTATGTCAAATCTGTTAAATCACTTTGTTCATATACATGATGTGACCTCTACATTGACAGGAGTGGTGTTCCACAAGGTTGTGATCTTAGTCCGCAACTATTGTACCTCTTCATGCCTCCTTTGGGTAATGTTATCAGGAAGGCACATTAAGTTTCCTTGCTTACTTGACAACACTCAGCTTTATTTATCAAAGAGACCAGTGGCACCAATCTTTTATGTAAATCACACGCTTGACTTGGACAAACAAAACCTGGGTAATCTTAATCAAGGTCATTGTTTTTGTTATTGAGATTCAGTTTACAACTTTTGATGTAACATCTGGTGCTAATGTTAGGAATCTTGATAATCTTTTTGACCAAACCCTTTTTCAGTTCATAGGACAATTTAGTCTCTGGGCTGTGTTTACTTTATCTGTGCAGCATCTGTGCAGCATCTGTGCAGCATCTGTGCAGCATCTGTGTAGCATCTCTCAGGGGCTGAGATGGGGTAGAGGCAGGGCAGCCGACCTGGGACCAGAAAGTTGCGGTTCGACTCCCAGCCATTCCCATGTATCGTGGTGTCTCTGAGCAGGATACCCCATCCCTAATTGCTCCCCAGGTGCATACTGTAGCTGCCCACTGCTCCACCTAGGTGTGTCTCAAGTGTGATCAGTTAAATGCAGAGAACCAATTGTGCCATTGTATGGGAACATACAATGATCACAATCTCAGACTTCCATTCCTATTAAAATCAGGTGCATCATCCTTGCATGGGTTTTCTCCAGGTACTCATGTTTACTCCTACAGACTAAAACATGCATGTTAGGCTAATTAGTACCTCTAAATTGGCCCTAGGTATGAATGAGAGTCTAAATGGTTGTTTGTCTTTATGTGTCCCTGTGACAGACTGGAGAATTCTCCAGGGTATACCCTGCCACTCACGCAGTGACTGCTGGATATGGGCACCAGCAACGCTTGAGACCCAAAAAGGAAGAAGCGGGTAAAGGTAATGGATGGATCTTTTTCCTGAGTGATGTAAAAAAAATAAATAAAAAAAAACAGGTACATTGTGTAACATGTAGGACTAAGCATTGCATACTCATTTGAACTTGATGTCCAAATAGCTCCCTTGAAGTTTTCCAGTCAATCTTTAATGCTGGAACAAGCCTCTAGCAGTTGCTCTGAAAATGGATCAGATTTCTCCTGTTCTAGTTTTGCTAGCTCTTTACAATTCAAGTCAAGAGCCTTCTTATCACACACAAAAAGCTCAGTCTTTTTAAACTAGAGTGCACTGCAGATTTGATACTTTCAGGTTGTTTTCTGGTGAAAGGCAACATTAGCACATGTGTTGAACACAGCGTGGCACAGATAACCTAAGAGAACTTGTGTATATGATGTAATGTGTGGATCGTGTGGAAACATCTGTCCGCACCAGAAAGATGATTAATGTTCATTTCCACCCATCCACAGTTGACCCAGCTCGTCAGTTAACATGCCCCTCGTTTTTATTTTATGGTGTGAGCTCTACGAGCTGTGCAGCCTCGTACACAGAACACTGAGCACCTGTACTATAAATCACCAGCTCACTACGGTAGTTGTGACATAACCCAGCAGAAAACACTCCACTGCCTGTGGTGGAGGCCACAGGCCACAAACAGACGGCTCCGTGCGTCATCACAGGTGCTTCACTGACAATTAAAACTCATACATGTCATTTAAGATGAAAGTAGTCATTCAATAGGAAAAAATAATGATGTATATTTTGAGGGTGAAGGATTTGTTGGCGAATAGATGAACGCGGTCTTCTGAATAAATAATTAACAGCAGAAAAATGGAGCTGAACATAAATGTTGGTTTTTGGCACCCTAGTTTATGCTTAGACATTATTATAACACATGTTTATGATATATATGTCTGTTTCTTCTTTTCATAAGCTTGAAGGTGTGAGGCAGCAGGCAATGTGCTTTCCTTCACGGAATGTCAGGTCTTTAATTCATTGATGTTTTTCACAAAAGCAAAATTAGACACTTTTGTAGAAACTGGTGGAAACGCTCCTCAGCATGTATGTGTGTGTGTATATA
>JARVGS010000400.1:30264837-30275582 GCA_031762315.1 Hypsolebias antenori | reverse complement strand
ACAGTATATATATATATATATATACAGTATATATATATTTTTTTTTTTTTTTTTGAGGTCTTTATGTTTCAGACTTGTTCTGGAAACACAACAGCAAGGGACACTTTTTGCCCTCAGGCCATAAGCTGCCCACATCTGGTCTAAACTCGTGTCATGATATGCGTTCCTTTAAGGAATATGTAAGATTGTATCTTTTCTCACTTACTTTTTATTTATTTATTTTTTGGCAGCTGTAATCAGACAAGACACAATTTTTGAAAAACTAACTAATGCATTCAAAAACATTTTTTGTACACTTAGTAGAGGAAAAGAAGACCTGATTTAGGGGATCCAGTAAAAAGATGTGATTTTCAGGCCAGCAACGGATGCATTTCACTTTCCCCACGTCCCTTCATTCTGAGATGGAATGGTATTTGTGTTATTTTTATATGTTTATGTTCCTACAAACGAACAGGAAGTAATGCAGCTAACCCTTCTGCCTACATGAAAACCCTGCCATGGCGGGTTGTGTGAGCGCCGGTTTGTCACAGATTTATGAAGGTGTGTCGGGGGTGGAGGGGGGTTCCTTTGCAGCCAAGCTCCTATTTTAGATCCAGTCCACCTCCAGATGACTCTGCATGAAGTTTTCACGCTTTAGCTGTATCTCTCCTCACGATCACTTTACTGGGAGTTTGATTTTCCTGACCCAACCAAACAGTAAAATGCGTATTTATGACGTATATTCCTTCATGAAACAGCTTGGTTTTAATTATAGCTGTAAGTAATGTTGTTTCTTTTCAGATTACTGGAGCGAGAGTGATCATGAGGACATGGAGGCACCCCCAGTCCCCAAACGAGACAGTCCACCTCCTCCTTACGACACATATCCCAGAGCATCTTCTGTGAGTTTGTGCAGCTGGTTTAAAAAAGGCAGCAAATACCACCCCATGCGTCTAACTACTGATTTCTGTTTGTGTTTAGGTGAGTCCATACTTGGAGCCAAAACGCAGCCACCTCTCCTCTTCTGACACATTCCAGTCTCGTTCCTCGCATGAGGAGTACCACTCGGAGCCTCATGAAAGCAGCAGCAACAACAGCATCTCGCCGGGGCAGAAGTCGAGCAGCCACCGAAACTCGTGGCACGACCAGATGGAGAGCAACACCAGGATGCACTACCTGCAGACGTTTCCGGTGGAAGATCCCATGCAGCCTGAGGACAGAAATCAGCTGGAGATGGAGTACCGCAGGCAGTCCACTCTGCCTGCACAGCGCAGCCTGCTGCAGGAGCAGTACCGAGCTCTGCCGCTGCCCCTCAGGGCCAGCATCGACTCAGATGCTGGAGGGAAACCTCGCAGCTTCACACTTCCCAGGGACAGCGGGCTTCACGCCATCCTGACCGCCACCGCTCCTGCATCGGATCAGAGAGAGCCCCAGCACTACCACCCAGACCAGGCCAGAGGCACAGGTCAGACTCAGGGTCTTGGTTCACTTGAATGTGTATACAGTACTCTCAAAATGATAGTTTTATTAGTTTTACTACATTACAGGAGAAGCAAAAGTACAAAACGGGTTCCATACTTGGATAAAATTCATTTCATTCCTCTGATAAAACAATATATTTTTTTTATTGGCAAGAATTGTTAAAACACTGCTGGGATAAATCCTCTGAAACTTATTGGACAGGTAAAACGACAACAACAACAACAACAAACATTTTGTTGCCCTTCTGATCTTACTATCAATCTAATATTAACATAAACATTAACATAACAAACAGTTTAAAGGCTTTAGTGAGGTATGGTTTTATTTTTTTTTATGTACCTCAATAAAAGATCCTAAAAACTTTCAGCAGTGGAAAAAAATTACTATATACTGTATATATTTTAAAGTACAGTAATGTATACAGGTAATACAATACATACAAGGTTTATGTTCTCAGACAGGAGTATGAGAGGCTCTGTGTGTTTTGTGATCCTTTTGTTTTTGTGCTCTCCCTCATGTTGCCAGCTCCTGTCACACCTGTCCCAGTCATCCCAGGTGCTCTTCATTGTTCCTTTATTTTCTGCGTCTTTGTGTCTCCTCATTTGTTCGTGGATTGTCCGTTATGATGTCATGTTCTGTTCCCCTCTATGTCTCCAGTAAGTTTTGTTTTTGTAAATAAACTCATTATTTATTCTATTTCTGCATCTCCATGGTCTGCCTGCACATGGGTTCAACACCAAAAACCACAGAATCTTGATAAAATATTGACTTTTATATGATGTAATATGTATGTATAAAATGTAATGTCATAGTAATTAGAGGTTAGGCATTATTATGAAAAAAGAAATAAGCTGGTATAAAATATCTTGAAATAGCTTTTAGGTAACATTTTACTACTTTAGCTTTTAACTAGCCTTTTGCTACTTTAGCTAGTCTTTGCAGATGTTCCTGTTTTAAGTATTTTACATCACTTTACAATGTAGCTGTTTTTATTTTGTTTTTTTTTTTAATATAATTATCTTTTTTTTTATCTCAGTTTAAATGCTTTCTTTTATGACTGTCAACTTTTGTCATCACTCTTTGTTAAAACCAGGTCTCTCTTGTAAATGAGTCCTTGAGGCTCAATGTGATGAACCTGTATATAAAAAAGATTGAATAACTAGCCTTGTGCCACTTTAGGCCTTTTTTAAATCCTTTGCTGCTTTTAGCTTGTCTTTTGCTCCCTTTAGCTTTTAGCTATAATTTTGCTACTTAGTAATTAGCTGGTGTTTTGCTACTTTAACCTAGCATTTTGCTACATTTAACTTTTAGCTGGCTGTGTGCTCCCCATGGCTCTTTTTACTACTCAGTTTTAGCTTCTTCATCAAATCTCAGTCATTCAGCAATAATTTCTTCACCTTGACTTCTCTAGAAGAAAATGTAAAAATGACTTCAACAATAATCTCAATGATTTTATGGTGAAATGGGTTTCAAACCACCAACCTTGTTCCAGTTTTTGTGTAGAAAATGTAAACTATGTGAGCTACTCTGAACAGTGCTTCTGGAGCTCAGGTGTTTTGCAGTAGATCATTAGAGCAGATCGGTGAGTCAGAATCTAGAAATCATCCTAAATGTGTTTGATTAGTAAACAGATTTATGTGCAGTGAAGCGTTTCAGCTGCACGAGACTGAGCAACACGAGGTATTTTACTGACACTTCAAACGAGCAGCTGGAGCCAACAAATGTCAGACATTTAATTCTCCCTGTTGTTACTTTACAGGATCGGATTTTATGTCAACCTCTCTGCCATCCCTCCTGGACCTTCAAGATAGTTGTCTAAGTGGAATCAAATGATGTGCCTGTTTTGATCCTGATTAATCTCAGCCTTTCACTCTGCTCCTCTCTCACTCGCGTTCATGCTCACTCGGTAGCAGAAGAGACGAGCAATCCTTTCGATCTCAGTTAATATTTAATTTATGAAACTCGCTCGGGAGGTCCTCGCTTCTAGTCCTCATCTATATATCGCTCTGCCGTTCGTTCTTGGCAATGTTTCTTATAAAAATGATGGAGAAATTTAAAAAGTGATTCATAGCACAGCCATAAGCTTCAGAATGTACTGCTTTACTGGCAAAATCCAAAACAAAGTGAGAACAAACCGGAGTGAGGTGTTTGTGTCGAACCAGTAGGGGGCACTGTGGAGTCCATGTAGTTTATTAAATTCATTCCTACAGCACATGTGGGTGCAGGCAGAGAAAACTGCTTAAGTGTTTGCAATCTTAACTAAATAAACATAATAATGAAAGCAAAGGCAAATAAAACTACAGTTTTATACCAACTCAAGTTCAATTCAAACTTTATTTATAAAGCACATTCACAGGTGCATCTCAAAAATTAGAATATTGTGATTTTTTTTTTAATCAGTCACTTTAGAAAGTGAAACTCATATATTAAACATACAGTGAAATAGTTTAACTCTTTACTTCTTGGTGTGTCACCCTAATCAGCTGATAACTCCTAGACATGAGCTACAAATGTCTCAGTCCTCAAGTCCAGACACTCCTGAACCAGAGACAATATCAACGTCTTACCTGCTGAGGAGACAAAGAACTGGACTGTTGCTCAATGTCCAATGTCTGCTTTTCAGGTGAAAGTAAATTTTCATGTCCTTTGAAGATCAGGGTCCCAGAGTCGAGGAAGAGTGGAGAGGTCCAGAGTCCACGTTGTTGAAGTCCAGAGTGAAGTTTAGTCAGAGATGGTTTGGGTCCATGTCCTCTGCTGGTGCTGGTCCACTGTGTTTTCTGAAGTCCACAGTCAACACAACATCTACCAGGACATTTAGAAACGTCATGCTTCCTTCTGCTGATGAGCTTTATGGAGATGCTGGTTTCATTTCCCAGCAGGACTTGTCTCCTGCTCACACTGACAACGGTACCAAAAGCTGGCTGTGGAATATTTTCTGAGACACTGAATTTTGGCTTTTTATTATTTGTAAGACATGATCATCAAAATTACAAGAAATAAAGGCTTGAAAAATTTCTCTCCAAGAAATGAGTCCATATACTATATGAGTTTCACTTTCTGAAATGATTTACAAAATATAGAACTTTTTCACCATATTATTTTTATTTTTATAAGCACCTTTAAAACAAGATTAGTATTTTTTTTGCCTCAACTTCTCCTCCTGTCATCATAAAATGATGAATTTAAGAAAAATTACAACTGACACAAGATCTAAGTAGGCTCAGATTTACCAAATGTCTTCATTGTTGGTCCCAGCATGATTCACTGGGCGGCCAGCTTTAATTTAGATGGAACAGTGGTTGGTCAGATGATTCACTCATAATTAGTGTGATGTAAGCTTTTTGTTGCTTATCTTTCTAGGTCATGGACGGGACTGCAGGCTGCAGACAGACTCTCTGGTGGATCTGTACCGAGCTCTGGAGCAGACCAGTCTTTCAACCTCCGCTGACCACAGATCAGCCAGCCGCCTGGAGTACAAGCGCTCCTTTGTCCGTAGAGTTAACGACCCGCTTCTGAACGATAAGCTTCACCGCCTGCGGGTCCTTCAGAGCTCACTGAAGGTACGGCTCCATGTTCAGGCCTTCGGTTTACATGTTGGGTTTTCTGATTAATAATAGTCTGTTTATTTTCCTACAGAATGTTCCTCTTCAAGGCACAAATCGGTCGTTGGGGTTTCTAGGGTAGTCTGTTGAAGAGCACCTCCAAAGCATTACTTTACTTCGGCTTGTGCCTCACGCTGTCAACATTCCACCCTGCTGGAGACAAAAGGCACCAAAAACCAGCTTTTACATTCTCAATTATCCATTCCTGTTCATTTGAAAGCTCCTTTTCAACAGCAGGGAAACTGATGTCCCTTTTCTCCCAACCCCTCCCTCAAAGGGATTGTTCTGATCTTTAGAACTGGCGTTCTGCGAAAAGGTTATGAATAACTACCTCAATTATCTCAGTTTGTAGAAATAGTTTAGTTCTGATTAGACTGAAGTGCTTTTGTCACTCTTTGTGCTTGCTAATACCCATTAGTTATGTAAATAACAGTATAATACAAAACTGATATTGATATAAAGGTTTGTAATGAACCAGTATCATCTGTGTTCTTTGTTTAAAACAGGTCTCTTGTAAATGAGTCCTCACGGCTCAATGAGACTAACCTGTATAAATAACGGTTGGATGAATGAATATGAGCACTTTACTCCATCAGCTCAGACTGGTAAGAATTAAGCTCTGTCTCCAAACTGAGGTCATTCAATTAGAGCATGCATCAGGGTGTCATTCAATTAGCTTTCTGCAACAGGTAAGACATGAATTGTTCATAACCATTCCACAGAATCCCACTTTAAAAGATGCAAGCTGTTGTTTTAAGGTTCACAGGATATTTTATTTGAGTAAAGAAGCACTTTGTGTCGATGTCTGAGAGATTTTGAAATCATCTCTGTTCTGTTGACTTGTTTTCCACATCATGCTGGAGTCGGGTTTACCTGCTCATAATAAGCATTTTTGGCTCACGGCGGTTCATTCTGCACGTACGTTTGATTCCTGAGTGTGTGCACTGGGTGTTAAACATTTACAGTATGTTGTATATTTAATATTCATTCCTGCAGCGGTGATTACATGATGTTTTTGGTACCTAGATAAACTGTACATCAAGTGCTGTGCCTCAGTGATAGTGAATGTACATCGTACCTTTTTTCAGACAGACGAGAAGATTAGGGAAGCAAGGGATTCCTCAAAGCAGGGATGCAAAAATAACGCTTGGCAATAATGAATTAATGTAAATAACAAAGGAATGATAAGAATAGTTGTCTATTTTTGTATGCATGCCGTCTCCCTGATTGTTCGCAGAGCAGTTTTGTATTTCGAAGTTCATTTGTTTCAGAGACTACTGGTGTTACCTCTCCCAGCCCCCATCCATCCACAAATCCATGCGCACATGACCAGCACGGTGTATGTTTCAGTATTAACACTGACCCAGAAAATGTGAGTTTTATTACTTTAAGTGTTTACCATAAAAAGAGAAATAACCATATTTATTAAGTGTTTAACAGAGAAGCATGCTTTGTAAGACTAAATAAAACATTACCACGTCATTTGAAACTCACTCATGTTGCACACCTGTGCCATATTGTAGCTACATATTTTTTTTAATAAAGTATGGTACAGGCATAAACAGGACTCGTTGTTTTATCTTCTAAAACATTTTAGTCTCTTGCCCTTGAAGCTTTTTACAATCAGGATGTCGTTCAGCAGCTGGCTGAAGATTACGAAAGAATCGGAGCGTCCAGGCTGAACTTTTAGGTAAATGTTTGAATTAATCACAAACAGACGATGGAAAGCTTCTGCTAGGTATTTAAATCTATTTAAAAAACACTAATACATGGTAAACGGAGCTTACTTGTATAGCGCCTTCCAGCCCCCTATGAGGGGCCCTAAGGCGCTTTACAGCACCAGCCATCCACCCATTCATACACACATTCATACACCGGTGGCGGTAGGCTGCCATGCAAGGTGCCAGCCAGTCCCACCGGGAGCAACTCGGGGTTGAGTGGCTTGCACAGGGACACAACGACACATGGTGTGGGAACTCGGGAATAGAACCTCCAACCTTCCGATCGGGGGTCGGCTGCCACTACCACTGTACCACGGCCGCCCCCGATGGATTAATGTGTCAGGACATAGTTTGATAGATTATTGTGTCAGGGAATGTTTTGTTGGATTATTGTGTCAGGACATAGTTTGGTGGATTATTTTGTCAAGACACGATTAGATGGATTGTTGTGTCAGGACATAGTTTGGTGGATTATTGTGTCAAGACACGATTTGATGGATTATTGTGTCAGGAAATATTTTGGAGGATTATTGTATCTAGTACAGTTTGATGGATTGTTGTGTCAGGACAGAGTTTGGTGGATTATTGTGTCAAGACACGGTTTGTTGGATTATTGTGTCAGTAATGTGTCCAGTCACGGTTTGATGGATTATTGTGTCAGGACATAGTTTGGTGGATTATTGTGTCAGTAAATATTTTGGAGGATTATTGTGTCCAGTCACGGTTTGGTGGTTTATTGTGTCAGGACATAATTTGGTGGATTATTGTGTCAGAAAATATTTTGGAGGATTATTGTGTCAAGACACGGTTTGATGGATTATTGTGTCAGGACATGGTTTGGTGGTTTATTGTGTCAGGACATAATTTGGTGGATTATTGTGTCAGGACATGGTTTTAATGGATTATTGTGTCAGGACCGTTTGGTGGATTATTGTGTCAGGACATAATTTGTTGGATTATTTTATCATGACTTGATTTGGTGGATTATTGTGTCAGGACACGTTTTGGTGGAATATTGTGTCAGGACATAATTTGTTGGATTATTGTATCATGACATTGTTTGTTGGATTATTGTGTCAGTACATGGTTTTGGTGGATCATTGTGTCACAACATATTTTGTTGGATTATTGTGTCATGACATGGTTTGGTGGATTATTGTGTCAGGGCACGTTTTGGTGGAATATTGTGTCAAGATGTGGTTTGATGGATTATTGTGTTATGACATAATTTGTTGGATTATTGTATCATGACATGGTTTGGTGGATTATTGAGTCACGACTCGGTTTTAGTGGATTACTGTGTCAAGACATGGTTTTGTGGATTATTGTGTCAATACACGTTTTGGTGGATTATTGTGTCAGGACATATTTTGGTGGATTATTGTGTCAGGACTTGTTCTTATGGAATATTGTGTCAGGAATTATTTTGGAGGATTATTGTGTCAAGACAGGGTTTGATGGTAAGTGGAGCTTACTTATATAACACTTTCCAGCCCCCTATGAGGGGCCCCAAGGCGCTTTACAGCACCAGCCATCCACCCATTCATACACACATTCATACACCGGTGGCGGTAGTCTGCCATGCAAGGCGCCAGCCAGTCCCACCGGGAGCAACTCGGGGTTGAGTGTCTTGCCCAGGGACACAACGACACATGGTGTGAGAACTTGGGATTCGAACCTCCAACCTTCCGATCGGGGGTCGGCTGCCACTACCACTGTACCACGGCCGCCGTATCAGAGAATTAACAAATATGATAAAAATAAAATCAAAACACAGAACCATTAATCTAACGTTCTACATATATAATTACTCAAGTAATTTGTCAGAGACTTGGAGAGCTTTTTTGCTTTTGTTTTTCTTAGCACTGTCTAATGGAAGTTTTAACATATGAAAACAGACCATATGGCTTAGATTTGCCATATTTTCATTTATGTATACAGTATATAATTTTAAGATTATGATAATGTTATTAAATTATTCATCTTTTCAATTTCATATACATATCCATATAAGACATTCTGAGGGGAGAAGAACTATGTTCATGGATTTTATGGTGAGAAGATCGTGAAGGGTTTTCATAAAGCATGAGTTTCAAGTGGTGTTTGTCCGAGGTTTTAGTCACGTGACAGGTCTGAACTTACCGCGGTAAGGTTTGACAAGAGAGTACTCTCGCTTCAGAAACTCCTCCGTGAAGTCCGACTCCTCTGCCAACGACTGCCTGACCAGAACACAAACAACCACGAGGCCAACTATTAACTTTTGGACTCTTTTTACTGCTAATAATGGCCACAAACTTCTCTGTCGGGCCATGCTGAAGTCACTGACAGCGGGGGCCATCTTTACACTGCCGCTTTCAACTGATCACGTGATTTCAGCGAAACCAGCGAGAGGACTCTTTTATTTTAAAATTTTTATAAAAAACTTTATTAAAAGTAAAACATCACAATCAATATACATTCAAACATATAAACAAACGCCAGGGAATTATTCAAATGCCAGCGAGCGGACTCTTTCATACGTCATTACGTACGGAGAAACCCCGCCTCTTTGCACAACTTATCCATACGTCATCCAGTCGCGACATCAACACAAACCCAAAAAACGCGCATAATGGGGCTAAACGGATGAGTTCGTTTATCATAAACGTTCATTTTGTGTTTTGATGGCGATGATGATTTCAGTCAGTTATATTCTGCTTTGCGGCCAGTTCGTGCTGCTGCTGACGGTCATATTGTTACAATGCCTGGGAGGAATCCATTCCCAAAACTCGACGAACAATCTCAGCACTTCGACCGTTTCTCCTGGTCAGGGAGCTACCACGAGCCCAGTCAGCGAACAGCCCGAACACGAGAGTGTCGAGCCACCGGCGGATAACTCCACCGAGGTGTTTGAGTACAGGCCTCCGTCACCTGTCGTCCTCTGCAGCTACCTGTAAGTAAAGCTTGTCTTCTAATCGTTAGCATGTTAGCTCACTAAGTCATTAAGTTACAGATTGCACTGCAGGTCTAACCGTCTCAAAATCAGCCAGTTTACGAGCTAAACCGTAAGTTGGAAGTGATTTGATACATACGTGTTCAGTCCAATGTTACCACCAGAACTCTGTCCAATTAGGGTAATTTACGCATTTTGTTTTGACCACTACAATCAGTGCTAATGAACCAAAGTTACATGTATCATTAATTAAAAGTTAAGTTAGGTTTGGGTTGTTTGATGACTTAACTGGGAAATATACAGGAAGTGGTAGCATCCAAGATCAGTTTCAAGTTGAAATACATTAAACTTCTATTAAGGCTTTAGAAACACTTCCCACACTCTTGGAATGTTCTAAACTCTTAAACCTATGTCATTTTAACAACATATGTTACTAAATTTTACTTACTAGCTCAGCAGAAGGGCAACAGCTCTGGTTCCGGTCTGTTTTATTCCAATGCAGTTATTTCTGCAGACCTATCCTGCAGCAATGAAGCCCACAAATCAGTCCTCTAAACTTTTACACCTACTACTTTTAACAACCACTGGCTCTGTAATGAGGCGCACACGTTTCTTCCCTCTCCCTGTTCTCCTCCTGCTTTTTTTGCTCTCTGTCTGTGTATCGGAGCAACTCCTATTTTTACACATCTTCTGAAATGAAAACTAATGTTTTGGATCTGACCAACTGGACTTTCGATGCAAATAACATATTTTCAACAAAGCAACAGGGTCCTGGAGAACCCTCATCTGCTCGAACGACACGTATGCAGCGTGCAATTGATATATCTCTGAGGAGATGTGCCTACCTCTGCTGTCGATCAAGGCCAAAATTGCATATAATTGGAGTTATGATAACAGATTTCCTATTTTTAGAATAGGAAATCTGCTGATTTCCTATTGCTATTCCTATTGTTGCTGCTGACCTCAACTCGGGATGTTGTGAGTCGGTGGGCAGAGTACTTTGAAGACCTCCTCAATCCTACTGGCACG
>JARVGS010000400.1:30189564-30201324 GCA_031762315.1 Hypsolebias antenori | reverse complement strand
CAGCAGCCCCACCCCCCACCCCCCCCCATAAAAAAAAACATTTTAATACAAAAAATGTAAAATTATAGACGACTCAGCAGCCCCACCCCCCACCCCCCATTTTGACGGGCGTGACAGTCAGAAATGAAAGATCTCCTGCTGTTCTTATGACTCCACCACATTAATATAAAATCATATTTGCTGCAGCCAGACAGGCTTTTGTTGGCTGCTCGTCTTCTCACCATGCTGCATGCAGCCCAGGTTGTATCTGGACGTCTGCAAGCAGTCATGTGACTGTCTGCCACAGAATAAATACGGATTTAAAAGAGCACTGCAGTGCTTGCAGGAAACATCCAGTTTGAATGTCACCATGGGGTCTCCCCCCCACCCCCTCCCTGACAAGAAACCAAACAAACCTCACTTGACCTTCACTAAGAATCTGTAACACATGGCTTTTTAAACCTTTCGCCCGGGTTCTGTTTCTGCAGTTTGGTTTTGGAGCAGGGACGGGCATGAGCAGCTGTGAATTCGGGGTCATTGAGTCCATGCAGGCACACTGTGCAGTGTGTCTTCAGTGCAGGAGGAGGAGGAGGAGGAGGAGGAGGGGAAGGAGGGGAAGGGAAAGAAAATCTGAGGCTGGCACCACCTGTCATTGCTTGTTGTGCTCACCTGGCGATCGCAGCCATGAGATGGGATCGAATGGGGAAACAGTTGCACATCACCCGCAGCCTGCGGTTTGAACCCAGCAAGATGCTGACAAATGATTTTGGTCCAACCTTGAAAGTGTCATTTTGCCACGTCGCCACATCTTGTACAATCTGTTAGCCCTCGGAGCATGTGTTTTAAATTACTCTCGGCTACCACCACGCCAAACTTTAGCTCGCTGTCTGTGGAATTAGCTGAGTGTGCATTCTAAGGTCAGCTAGCTGACGCAGCCGTCTTGCACTGGGTTGATTCACATCCTGTGACTGCTTTCTGCACGTTTCATCGAAATAAAAAATATATTTTGCAAACAGTCAAACTGAGCTTACTCAAGTAGTAAATGGTAACATTTTAACCAGATTTAGCTATACAGCTAAGGGGCATGGTGGTGCAGAGGTTAGAGAAGATGGGCCTGTGATTGGAAGGTTGTTGGTACGACAACATCATATGTGGGTGGGATGAAGAACACACCTGTCTCCACCCTTATTGGCCCCACTCTGAGCAGGGCCCTTAACCAGCGGTGTATCTATGTGATATGCAAGTATACGGAGTATACCCACTAGAAAAGCTTGGAAATTTCCGTATACCCACTTAAAAATGCCCAATGATACAAACCCATCATTGGCAATGATACGCGTCATGGGCTTGTGTCATTGTCAACACATTTGGAACATTTTATAGATGTATTGAGTTGGTTCATCCTGTTTTTTGTATAATTAATACTTTTTTGTATAATTAATACTTACTAGAATACTTGAAAATGTTTTGCTTTGATGCTTTGATACTATTTCATAAATTCTCTTTTTAACACAAAGCCAACTGTGGTGCAAAGTTTACTGTACATTTATTCAAATAAAAGCATCAGAGAAATTTTGAAATGTTCAATATGCTTAAAAATCTAAATAAATTAACGATTACATTGTACTAACCTGTGTACTTTTGTTTCAAAGCCCTTTATACCCATTACAAAAATGTGAACCACTACCCTTAACCCACATCCTCTGTTACCCTGGGCACCCCAGATAGCAGCTCTCTGCTGCACACGGAGGGCTGTGGTTGTGTCTGGAAGGACACCCGACATAAAAACAATCACCAAGTCTTTGTGAGACAGTTCACTGTGGCGACCCCTGAAGAAGAGAGCAGCCGAAAGAAGAAAAAACAGTCGCCACATCTACACCAAGTCTTAGCTCAATATCTGTCAAATTGGCTGAGTTGTAGCCATTTTGTCTTTGATTGTTAGATTTTCTGTGGTGGCCACCTTGAATCAAGTTGACTTCAAATGTTAACCAGTTGAAGATGTTCATCTAATGATTACTTTTAGGACGTTTTAATAAAATCTGCCCAGTGGTTCAAGAGATATTTTGCTGACAGACAATGACAAAGGCAAAAAGAAAAGGTAAAACCAGACTTCTGCATGTGGTCTGTGGAGATATCAAACGACAGTCGGCTGATGGGCGTGAGACAGATTGGTTTTTGACATTTTAAGCCCCTCTCTCCAGTTGAGCAGACACTCGTGTCTGGACGAGCATTAGAGGATTTTCCCCTCTGAAAGCAGATTTTTGAGCGGCAGCAAGACATGAAGTCAGGAGGAGTGAAGCAGACGTCTGCTGCTGGTCAGCGGTGTTTCAGGAACTTCACAGCTGCAGCTACGATCATTTTACTCTTTCATAGGCGAGAGAACACATGCTGCTTCCACCATCTTGGATCTCTGCTGAAGACTTATAGTGGCTCCAGAAGACGATGAAGGAAGGGCATTTCTCCTGCAGCGTTAACAAACAGCTGAAATTAAACACCTACCATTCCTTGAAGGAATGCACATCATCCTTTGCTGATATGCCAGAGGTTTAGACTGAAAGGGAAAGACCAGGTTGTGAAAAGTACCACCTCATACAATACGGAAGCCATCAGCTGAGAGGACTACGTCTGATTTGGTCAAAATAAAAACAAACATTTACAGATTTAGGTTTTGACGTTTTCCATAATCTAACAAGAATTTCTTGATGTCATTAGAAAGTGGAAGCCTCACACCGTATCAAGGTTTCCAGTCTGAAAAGTAAAAAAAGGGTTTGTTAGCATACAGGGAGCTTCAAAACTGTCTTTAGGATTGCATTTCAGACATTTCATTCAAATGACCCATAAATAATACATTTATTCATTATCCATCCATCATCTTCTGCTCGTTCCGAAGTCATGTCTGGGGGCAGCAGCTTGAGCAGGGAGGTCCAGACATCTCTTTCCGCAGCCACCTCTTCCAGCTCTTCTGGGAGGACTCCAAGGTGTTCCCAGGCCGACGGAGAGACATGGTCTCTTCAGTGTGTCCTGGGTCTTCCCCAGGGTCTCTTTCCAGTCGGACATGCCCGAAGCACCTCCCTAGGGAGGCGTCCAGGAAGCATCCTTACCAGATGCCCTACCCACTTCAACTGGCTCCTTTCAATGTGGAGGAGAAGCTGTTCTACTCAGAGTCTCTCCCGGGTAATTGAACTTCTCACCCTTTCTCTAAGGGAGAGTCCAGCGACCCTGCGGAGGAAACTCATTTCAACCGCCTGTATCCAGGATCTCGTTCTTTCAGTCACTACCCAGAGTTTGTGACCATAGGTGAGGGTAACGTAGACTGACTGGTAAACAGAGAGCAATGTCTTACAACTCAGCTTCACCACAACGGACCAGTACAAAGTCCGCAAACCTGCAGACACTGCACCAATCCGCCTGTCAATCTCACGCTCCATTCTTCCCTCACTCATGAACAAAACCCCGAGGTCCTTGAACTCCTCCACTTGAGGCAGAACCTCACTCTCGACCTGGAGAGAACAATCCACCCTTTTCTGACTGAGGACCATGGCCTCAGATTTGGAGGTGCTGATTCTCATCCCAGCCGCTTCACACTCAGCTGCGAAACGCTCCAGTGAGAGCTGAAGATCATGGTCTGATGACGCCAATGGGACCACATCATCTGCAAAGAGCAAAGAATCTTGGAATCCTGAGGCCACCGAACCGGACTCCCTCCGCCCCCCCCCGGCTGCACCGAGAAATTCTGTATGAACAGAATCAGTGACAACGGGCAGCACTGGCAGAGTCCAACTCCCACCCTGAAGGGGTCCGTCTTACCGTAATACCGGCAATGCAAACCAAATTCTTGCACCGCTTGTATAGGGATCAAACAGCCTGTAGCAACAGGCCGCCAGTCCCATATTTATTCATTATAATTTGGCAAAATGCAATTTTTGTGAATGTTTTAACCATTGCACTAACACTGGCTGAGCTAATCCTTGGTTCGTCATGATGGCTCACACATTGCATCATCTCGTATGATTTGTCAGCACTTGGAGTACCTGTATGTGTTGTGACTGACTCTCAGCTACTACCACACCACATTTTAGCTCAGCACCTGCTAAATTCACCAAGCTGTAGCCATTTTTCCATTTGTTGTGATTGCTGTCAAACTGGCTTTGAAAGTCCATCAGTTGTTGACATTCTTCCAGTGATTAATTCCTGAGTTTTATTATCCGTTATCTATTTTATCTGATTAATTCCTGAGAGTTTTATTAAAATCTGTTGATTAATTTAAATATCATAGCTCCGCCGTCAGCGTTGGTGGCGGGCGATGATGATACCAGACTAGTCTTTTCGTTTTGAGGACATTTGAGGACGGTTTGTGTCGGGGATTGTTGGATTAAATCTCAGCAATCGTTTATCCGCTTGGCTCTCCTCTGCTCTTAGCGCTGTGGCGATTGAACACCCGAACACTGGAGCGCAGGGGATTAGTTGATTAATTGATTTGGTGATTGTCGGAGAAATAATCTGGAACAAGTTTGTAAATGGGATCTTTGTTTCAGTCGTTTTCAAGGAAAATGTGTCAAGTAACGCTTCAGTTTTTCACGTTTCACTGCTTCAAATGAGATTCTCTTTTGTGGCTTTTAGAACTAGAGCTAAACGCTTCAGGACAGAAAGAAGAGAATCTACAGAGATGTTTAACATTTTGACTGAATTCCCCCTTTTTCTTGCTAGTTAAGATTAATTATCTGTGACAGCCATTTTTATTTGGGTTGACTAAAAGTTAATCAGTCGTGGATGTACATCCACTGATGACTTTGTGAGAGTCTCGTTAAAATGTGTGTTGTGGTTTGGAAGAAATTTGCTAACACATGAACAGAGCTAACTCCAACAGCTGAAACAAAAAGAGCTATGAGAGGCATCAAAAAAGAGTTAAATGACTCTCAGCTACTACCACACAAGATTTTAGCTCAATAACTATAAGGCTTGCAAGGGTAGAGACATTTTTGTGTTTTTTAAGTTTCTTTAGCTGCAACAGCCATCTTCCATAAGGGTGACTCAAAAAGTTAATCAGTTTTAGATGTAAATCCGGGGATCGCTTGCTGCAAGTTTAATTAAAATCAATGAAGTGATACATTAGATATTTTGCTAACAGACAAACAGTGTTACTGCCAACAGTTATTGTAAAGTTTTAAGCAGATATAGTGTGCACTGTGTAGCAGTTGGGTTAAGTTTTAAACTCATCTTAGTTAACATCACACCAGATTTGGGCTCAGTTTCTGAAAGATGTACTTAGTTCCATCCAATCCTGTGTTTTGTCAGGTCAGATGGTGGAGGCGGCCATCTTGAATATGACTGACATCAAAAGTTAATCAATTGAGGATGTTCCTCCAATCATTACTTTGTGAGAATTCCTTAATTATTATTAATTTTTGTCATGATTCAGAAGATATTTTGTTAACAGACACGTATAAGAGACTGCAACAGTTTGTAAACCAGATGACAACCTCTGTCCCAATTTAATGTTTGGAAGAAACTCTCCTTGCAGTCATTTTGTAATTAGCTGATGAAATCCGATTTGCGTTGCAGGGACAATGACAGACAGGATGGACGGGTGGGTCTGCAAGTCGTGTGACCTCTGTGACCCCTGTAATCCTTTTAGAGTGATTGTCTCTTAAAACCAGAATCCATATTCAGAACTGAAGAAGCCTCTCACATGAGGTGTGTTTTTTATCTTCTAATAACGTGTAAGAACCTTGGACCTGGATTATTGAGAATTTAAACCAAAGTGAGAGAATAAATGGATTACTGGGAAAACTTTTGTTTTGAAAGTCGTATTACTGTTAGGTTTCTTTAGTGAAATTTTCTAACTGGGTTAAATTTCTTTAAATCTATTTGATTTGTGACTTCTAACAGAGAGGCTTGTTCACTTTTATTGTTTTCATCACCCGTCACAGAGCAAAGAGCTCGACTGGAAAGAGCCTTTATCCGTTCGTTCATTTTGTGAGAAGGATAACTTGAAAAACAAGCAACATGCCAACTTCCATTTTGGTGTGTGGCTGCATCTAGGTGTAAGAAACGTCACTATTGAATATTGGGTTGCCGTGTAAAAATCCAAGATGGCTGCCACCATATATGTGTGTAATCTAGCCACTCCAATCATTGGAAGAAATTATACTTTTTATCATAATATGAGCTAGAAAGCACAGTTTCCTCAAATGACTGAAGTGACCAGAGATTAATCTTGGCCAAGGCCACCACTGGCCACCCCTTGGCTCTGCCACTGTGCCTGGTGGTGCTTCCTCCGCTCGCCAGGGTCTGTCACTCTGGACACTAGACAAACAAAACCTTTGTTTTGATACACAGGGTAACTCCTACTCACTTGAATATCTATCTATCATCTTTACCCACTTCTTCTTTTTTGGGTCGCAGGGGTCACTGGTGCCCATATCCAGCTATCACTGTGCGAGAGGCGGGGGACACCCTGAACAGGTCTCCAGTCCATCACAGGGACATAAAGAGACAAACGAGACAAACTATTCACTCTCTCTCACACACCTAGGAACAATTTAGAGTTTCCAATCAGACTAACGTATGTTTTTGGTCTGTGGGAGAAAACCCACACATGCACGGAGAGAACATACACCCAGAAAGACTCCCGGCCGGGGTTTGATCCAACAACCTTCTTGCTGTGAGGCAACAGCTCTACCATTCACTATTCAAGTCCCTCAGTGACGGGGGACATCAGTGGACCGCTTGTTAAAACATGAGCTCACATGACTACAGAACATGAGAAATTTTTGGTGTAGTTGGTCTTAAAAACAAAACAAAAAAACAAACTAAAAACAGTTTAAAACCATAAATTTTTAAATAATAATTTTATAGACTGGCATGTATGACTATTTGAGACTATTTAACAATAGTGTAAATTTGACCAACCAAAGAAAAGAATGTCATCAAACAAAAAAAAAAGCTACTTCTTCATTATTCATGTTTATTTTTCTCATACATACAGTAAGGAGATTTCTCATTCATGTATCTATAAAAAAGTTTTTTTTTTCGCTTTCCCATGTACCTTTTTCTGTTTGTAGTTGTGCTTTTTCATCCATTTGTAACAAATCTCAGTTTTTATTAGCTTTATTAACATTAAACTCACATTTTCCAGATTAGAATGACTTTTTCATTAAGTCGAATCAATCACAGTGTTCATTATAAATTGGTGTAAAGGTAAAGGTTCCCTCCAGTGGCGTCTTGATTAAAGGTCATGCCATTTACAAACCATGTCCTGGGTACAAATCCTGCCTCAGCTGTTGTTAACGCTCCCACTTTGTCTTCTGTCTTTAAATACATAACCTCAAATCTGAAAAAGTTGAGTCGGTGAGAGAAACACAAATGAAACAGAATCCAGCAACTTGCAAATCTCACAAACCCATATTTTATCATGATGTAACATAGTAAACATATCAAATGTTAAGAAGGATTTATGAATTTGAGGGCAGTTTCAGGTCCATGTTTATGGCTGCGAAGAATCGCCTCTTTTTTTTAAACAGCGGTCTGTAAAGGTCCAGGACATGAGCTGCAGGACAGTCCAGCACCTGGACTCTTTTTCTACAAAGCCATATTGTTGTAATAGACGCAGTAAGAGCTTTAATTGTCTTGCTGAAATATGCAGAGACTTCCTTAAAAAATAAAAATAAAAACGTTATCTGAGAATAAGTATATGTTCTGAAACCTGTATACAGTATACTTTTATGCACTGGTGTCTTTCCAACTGTTGAAGCTGCTCCTGCCAGAGGTACTAATGCACCCCCATACCATCAGAGAGGTGGATTTTTGAACTGTGCAGTAATAAAAGAATGGATGGTCATTCTTCCCTTTAGTGTGCAGGACATATCAGCCTCCCCACCATCACAAACATTTACATCTCCAGATGCAGGAAGATGGCCACCTGCATCATGAAGGACCCCACTCACCCAGCACATGCACTTTTTGCCCCGCTCCCCTCAGGAAGGAGGTTGAGGAGCATTAAGTGTAGAACCACTAGACCAGGGGTCTGCAACCTGCAGCTCTGGAGCCACATGTGGCTCTTTGGTTCCTCCACAGCGTCTCTTTCAAGCTTTGACCAAAACTAACATAAAGCTGAATTTTATTGGTTGTTATTCAAACAACAAAAATGTCTAGTTTTAGCAGTTTTTCTGTCATTTCTTTTACAAACATGTGAATACTGGAACATGTACAAGGAGTAAAACATACTTTAACTTTATGCTTTATTTCTATACATTACTTAAGTTTTCCTCTATTAAAAAATACATAGGTCTGCATAGTTCATAGTTTTTTATTAATTAAAACACTATGCCCCCCACCTCCGCTTACAAGAATCTTTTTTTTGGTCTTAAATTGTAAAAATCTAAATATTAGATTTTTTTAGCTTTATTATGTCACCCCTAGTGGCCACAAAAGCCACCTCCAACAAACCTAAATTGGCCCATGGGCCACCATTTGATAATCACAGCAGGTTGTTGTGACTCTGATCACGTTTAATTTAGTGAACAAAGGCGTAAAATGGCTCTTTGGGTCGTAAACGTTGCAGACCCCTGCACTAGACTGAGGAACAGCTTCTACCTCGACACTGTTAGCCTCATGAATCTCTAACCAGGATAATCACTGTGAAAAAAATCATTGTAATGCCACTTGATTGTTGATATGTGCTGCTGATCTCATGTTGCTGATTTATTTCATGTTGCTGTGTTCATTCGTCCTCATCTACTCACACAGACTCATGTTTGTGCTCCTGTTCAAGGTATTATTTTTGTTCTACTAGTGCTTAGCATATTTTTAGTTTAATGTTTTTCTTAGTTCATATCTTAGATCTTATTACTGTTTTTCTTTTACATTTTATACTTTTGTTGGATGTAACAGGGACCCTGTGTACACAATTTCATTCCACCACATGTACATGTGGTGCATATGACGAAAAATAAACTTTGACTTTGTCTTTTTCAATGCACAAAATCCAGGTTCTTGACAGCAGTATCAGTTCAGATGAAGATAGTATGAGAGCGTCACCAAAAGCTGCATCCATAAGATTGTCTAGTTTTAAATGTCAAGTGTCTATAATAATAGGAAAATAACAGTCAAAGCATGATTTGTAATTTACTTTGCTAAAAATAAATTTACACAAGAAAATGTGACGGGAAAATCAAAGTTAACACCAAAATGTCATTTCTTCTCCTCCTCATATTAGATTTTTTTTTCTGCTACACTCTCTCCTTATAGCTGAGCAGCTCATTTCCCCTGAACAAACTCTCATCAAATATAAATTATCACCACACTTTTAATAAAATGATACATATTTGCATAAATCACTCGAAAATAAAAGGTCAAATCATGACATTTTAATTAAATGACAAGTTTAAATGGGATTTCTTTATCCTTTGTTAAGAAGGTTGTTTAAACTTTTCAACTGCAACAATAATTTTTTCCTCATTCGTGAAAAATGCAAGCAAATTAACAGCAGGTGTGCACGCTTCTG
The DNA here is from genome assembly GCA_031762315.1 of Hypsolebias antenori. Taxonomy (NCBI): domain Eukaryota; kingdom Metazoa; phylum Chordata; class Actinopteri; order Cyprinodontiformes; family Rivulidae; genus Hypsolebias; species Hypsolebias antenori. The sequence continues at coordinate 30,191,840 of JARVGS010000400.1, read as the reverse complement.
AACAAACTTGTTGACTGTGACCTTTATATACAATTATGAATAATGTTGACTTATTTTTACAACTTTGTAGTCAATGTAAATCCAAACCTAGGTTCTTATTTATACTTTTCAGCAGATTATTGACCCAGTTCATTCAAACTCAGTCTCTAATTTGGTGGACATGGGGAGATCAGAGTCAGAAATGCTGATTGGACATTATAATCCATTAAAAAAGTTTTTCCATGTAAAAAAAAAAAAGTACTACTACTGAGTACTGCTTAGTGAGTATTTTCCAGCAGATTTTTTTATAACCTCTTTATTTCAAACTTTATTTGAATAAAACCCAGCAACACCAAAACAAAAGTGTTTAATTTTATCTGAAAATGATTTTTTTTTTCTCAGTATAATTGAAGAAATTTGAGTCCAAGTTTGTTTTGCTGCCAGACAGGTGTCAGTTGGACATGTGAATCTGCAGTTTTACAGAACGTTTGCTGATGATACAAACTTTGTTTTAATCTAGAAAGAATGTGGATGGACTAATACAAATACTAGCTGGATTAAAAAAGTGGTTTCATTATAAAAAAATAAAAAAAAGCTATATTTAAATGAAAAAAAACTTTCTTTTTTTTGTAATCAGATTTACAATAATGTAAAGTTAATAATTGGAGTTAAAATAGATAGAGTTTATGAGACAAATTTGTTAGGTATCGTTCTGGACAACAAACTTAGCTGGAAGCCTCATATTGAATATATTAGAAATAAAATTGAGAAATCAATTGGAATATTTAAAACAAATGAGTTAATAAATGTAAAAGGCTTGCATATTCTCTTCCTTGGTTATGCCTTATTTGTCATATTGCTCATAAATATGGGGAAATGCAAATAAAAGAACTATTGACAATAGTAAAGTTAACCCCCCAAAAAAAGCAATTAGGCTTATTAATAAAGTGGGATATTATGAACCAACGAATACAATTTTTATTCAAAGTAATACTTTAAAATTTAATGACATTGCTTATATAAAAATACTGTAAACAATGTATAAATCACTGAATAAATCCTCCTGGAATTCAGAAATTATTTAAATTAAGAGCGCGTAAATATAATTTACGAGGTTTGTTAATATTTGAACAAGCTAAAAGAGAAAAGTGAAGTAAAATCTACATGCATTTCAGTTATTGCCATGAAATTGTGGAATGAATTGAACGATGATCTCAAATTATGTGTTTTTGGTGAGCTTTAAAAGAGCCTCAAAATGTAAAATTACATGTAGATGTATATATGTATTGTGTAACCATGTATGTATGTAATTTGTGCATGTGTATATAAAATGTCTGAATGTGTACTCATGTATGAATATGGACAGTCGATTTCTGTCATTATGTAGACTGCTGAGTCTATGAATAGAGAAGGCAAGTACATATAAGCCTTGGCTTCAGTCTATTCCTTTTTTTTTGGGGTAAATGATTGATTTACAATTTTATATTGTTTTCTTTTTTAATTGTTTTTAATTTACTAAAATAAAGTTGAGTTGAGTTGAAAATGTGTTCATTCTTTCACTTTGATGCTGAAACTCTGCTGGACATAAATTTCTTCCAGTGATATTTCAAGAATGCCAATAATTTTTCCTGCATTTCAAAGTAAAAAGGAGATGAATAAAAATTTTTTTAAAAAGTTATTGCTTTAAGGAGCATTCAGACTCTTTCAATCACAGCTGCCACTTAAATACTTCTATGAACTCAGCGAGAGGTTCTCTTAATCAAGACTGCTCAAATGTACCCCAGGTGTTTTACAAGTGATTGCGATAATTTTCAAGTTTTTTTTTTAATTCCTGTTTTTCCTTAAAAACTAAAAAGGATGTACAATCCTAAAAGTAAAAGTTCATAAAATATAAATCCTTTGCAGCATATATTTATTTTATCAATTGATTATCTTACAGACAAAACAATGTTAGAAGAAATTTTTGCGCAGGAAGTGGAAGGCTTCACACAAACAATGCTGACAACAAACAAGTTGGATGTAGTACTGTTACAGAGGAAGAGAAAAAAAACTGCAGACAGCTCTCCACTTGTTCCTCTTTACCAATATTAGCACAGCTAGCCTACAGGATACGTAACAGTTGAAAAGTGTTGTTACACCATATTCTGTGGCCATCATATATTGTGACCATAGGGGGCGCTGTTGCCTTTTTACATCATACTTTGCAATACCTGTTAAACACTGTCATATCCTGTGACCGTCTACATTTCCATCATAATCATGATTTTAGTGGGCAGATGTTTATATTTATTCTTTGG
>JARVGS010000400.1:30131706-30143902 GCA_031762315.1 Hypsolebias antenori | reverse complement strand
ACCATCATCATCTCTTTTCCCCGCTGGAGGCTGTGAGGGAATATTCAGTTCCAACCACCTTTCATGCCACAGAGAGCGCCTGAAAGATTCATGAGCCAACGGGGCGCATATGGCTCAGCTCTAATGAACACTGGAGCATTTTAATCTGGGTAAAGCCCAAGGCCAAATGCTATTTGTATCACCCTCAACCCTGCCCCTCCCAACGCCTGTGAACGAGTGAGGGATTTAATCCTAATCTAATGATTTCATTGGCTGTAGTGGACAATATCAATTCAGGGCGTTCTGGGAAAAGGAAAAGACTTCAGAGAACTTTCTTTTTATTCCGTTAACTGGAGCCATGTCCACTTCAACACTCTGGTGGAGTACTAAAAGGTGTTTTCACTTGTGCTGTATCAGTTGACACCGCTGCACAACAACAGAAGAGTTTAAAATAACTGATTCTTGCTGGAATCTCTTCAGCGTTCAAATTTAATCCAGCTCTGTGCGTCCCAGGTGCTCAAAGGTCTGGTGGCCTTTTTAATCTGTGCTCTCGGAGTCTTGTTAACGAGACTATTTCTGTTGTAGGTTACCACACTTAAGGCTGCTAAACTTGGCATTTCACTCATAGGTTCAACTTTAACAATCAAGAGCAGCTGGTAAAAAGCATTTTTTTAATGTAAAGATTAATGCAAATTGTCCCTTTTTTTTATTTATTTTTTTTAAAGATTTGACAGAGCTTGCCGTCCTCTCAAACGGATGAATGGTGGTTCAAAGCACTGGATCAAAGGCTACTTTGAGGATGAAACGCAACACGTGTCTTTACGTGTTCTGCTTTGTGTAAAGAGCGGTAATGAAATTTAAAATAAAGGAAAGGTTTGAAGCTGAACGCTGCCACCAGCTGATGGAGCATGGACTTGAAACAGGGCTGATTAGATGTTCTGCTCGCGGGGCTTTCAGAAACGAAACAAAGAAAAGTACACAGAAAAAAGAGGACTATATATCTCCTCACTGTGTCAGCACTTACAGTAACAGGCCATACTGTAAACGGGATGATGCAAACTTTTATTTTCAGTTCAGACTGGTCATTAGGAGGCAGCTACTCGGGATGCCCAGCCTCTTTCCATTACTGCCCAAGAAAGAACAGGATGCCGAGCCATCCTAAGCTGTGTTTAACTAATAAAACTGGGCTGAAAGGGAGATGCTTCACTCTCCATCATCAGTAAACCTAACACCCTTTTTGTTCGGCAGATAAAGCCACTCGCTCTGTCTCCCCCATGTGGTGTCATGTTCCCATTTAGCCTCTCCCCCGACTGTCAACGGAAAATGTTTCAGCACTTTGTTTGGTCTCGTTTTCTTTCTCTCGCTGCTCTGTGGTTCTGATGCCGTGTGCATATTTAAAAACGCACTCACTTACACGCAACTCATTTTGACTCACAATGGGACATAAAAGCTATAAACCCTTAAGACACCCAGTTATGTTCAGCCCCCTTTTTTTGGATCGGTTTCTCCCGAACATCTTGCTGTGGATTACAGCCAGTGTTGCTGCGCGAGGAGGCAGATGTGACGCTGCTGCTGAGGGAGCGCCTTGCTCAGGGGCCTTCCAGCAGATACACAGGGTCAGGGCGCTCAGCTGCGTCGCAGCGCTAGCCTCAGGTGTTGGTGCGTCACAGGAAATGCTATTTCTGTCCTCTTTAAAGCAGCTGCTCAAAAGTATGTGATGCTTTCAAGTACAAAATGTCTCATCGTTGGATTATTGGTAGATTCCCCTTGATGATGGAGGAAAATGATGATTTGCAGTCTTCCTGTCTGTAGTATGAAAACCACCGGTCTTTGGTCAGTTCTTCCAGGGGTTCCTCCCATTCCTCTCCCTAAATACAGTATCTCCATGTGTATTGCTCTTATCCCTCTGATAGCTGGGAACCTTTTTTTCAGATGTCAGATTTTTAGGTGTTTGTCGTCTGCATGTTAGACATGGAAGAATATAAAGTGTCTCCTTGGCTAGCTTAAAATAAACAACCTGAGCACCTAAAGTCCTACGGTACACTAAGTCCAGAGGGCAGCTTATGGTACCGAGTTCATGAGCTTCACAGCTTCATGGAAGAAGCTGTTCCTCAGCCTGGATGTCCAGGCTTTGAGGCTGCACAACCTTCTGCCAGAGGGAAGGAGAGTCAATGTCCACTTTTATGTCCTTTGCTCTGCTTCTGCATTTGCTATGGAAATGTTCTCTGGTGCAGTGATTCCACCATCTTCACGTATTGACCCACAAAATAACACAAGTGAAGACTTGTGACTGCAGCTACTAATAGGAACTGAAACAAAAAGTATTTTTTTTATCATTGTTTAACTGCTTTTTCAGGGGAGCCAGTCCCTTGGTCTTCTAATCCTGAGGCTGTGAGTTCCAGGTTGCATCAAAAAGGGCGTCTGGCGTAAAACAGTCGCCAAATCTTTCACGCAAGTTTCATTTGCTGTGTCGAACCCTGAAGAAGGGAGCAACGGAAAGAACAACATGACTGCCATTTTTATATTTTAAAACAATTGTAACTAAAAAATATATATTAGCAATCATTCTAAAATTTGACCTGATTTCTGGAAATTATCTTAAGATGCCACACTTGTTGTTTCCCAGCCCACAGTGGGGTCTGGGCCTTTAACTTTTTAACAATGCTGGCTGTGTTTGGGTCATCAGACACCTGCAGACCTGAATATTTGGCTCTTTCTCCTCCATTGATGAGGGGAGGAGGAGTGTAAGCTCTCCTGAAGTCCACAGTCAGCTCTTTTGACTTTGCCACGGTGATGCTCTAGTTTTTCACCGTACACCAATCAGCAAACTCCTCTGCTTCCTTCATATCCATAGACTCATCGTTGTTGAAAATCAATGTAGTGACTGAAGTTTCATCTACCATCTTCACACGATTTTACAGTATATTTAGATCTATATGTCCAAGAATGTGTAAGGAAAGTAGGCATGAAACCACAGTTTATAATTTTCCCATTAATTGACAAAATTATTTCATTTTGAAGCTGTATTCTGTAAGGGAATACAATTAGCTTCATAGCGAGTGTTTGATGTGAGTAATAAAAGAGAAAACAGTCTAGTTTATTGAAGTTCAAACATTAATGTTACAAACACAATATTTACATTTCATAAGCCTAAATCAGTTTCATCAGCAGTTCAGGTGTAGGATCGTTCATTATAAAACATGTCGGCATAATTCTGACTTAAATTAGATCTTTTGAAAGCCTTTGACTCAATCACTCAACATTTTGAAAATATGAATCTTTACAAAAAATAAACAATCAAGAAGTTTTTTGCACGATAATAAATGAAGGTTCTGCTTACTGATGCCTGTAGATGAACCTTGTAGGTTTAGTTTGGAGTGAAATTGAAAGATTTATCAAATATATATAATTAATAGGAACTTTGTCAGATAAATAATTCTCCCAGTTCTTTATGGACACCCATTGGTTGTTTAGATAACAACCCAGTAGATTTAGTCCTAAACTTTGAAACAGTGATGTCGTGGAGTTGTCACTTTTTTAAAAATAAAACTCTAAATAATTGATTACTTGTGTTTAGTTCATGTTAAGGTGCAGTAAATCTCTGTTTGGGTCAGCGTACGGTGTGAGTAAAGAGCTTGTGAATGTACTGGATTCATTCGCTCTGTATTTATGTTGTCCTGCAGTAATAACACACCTCTGCCTTCTGTTTGTGTGCAGGTCTCATTTTCCTATTCTATTTAGTTTTCTACCTCTTCCTGGGCGGCCTGTTTGCTCTCACCATGTACATCATGCTGCAGACACTCGATGACCACAAACCGACCTGGCAAGACAGACTCTCCACACCAGGTGCATAAGATTTAAGCCGAGTGAGTAGGCCTGTCGCAATAAACAATAAATCAATTAATAGCATAATAAATGAAAATGATCAATCTCATTTTCATTTATCAGCTTTATCATTTCTTCGTGTCTCTCTTTCTACTGAAGACACTGGATGACAAAAGGCTCGACTGTCGGGCTCTTCACTGACCCCTCCCTTTCTCTTTTCTCTTTAAAATCTGTTTTAACCGTCCGAAATTATGTTTTCGAATCGTTAAAGGCAGCCAAGCTGAGAGGATAAGCTACGAGCTAAGCTAACAGGCCGACCTCGGAGATAAAAACTCTGTCTTGTCGAAGCTCTAAAATTCACGGTTGAAATCCGTGCCTTCGTGTAAACAGTTGTTTTTCTCTGCAAAAATAAGCTGAAAACTTATTTACTGATTTTTTTTTTTTTATTAAAAACTTTGTCTGAAAAATGCTATGCTAAAGAGCTCAAACCACACAGAGCGTCCGCCTTTTTGAGAACCAAAGGAAAGAGAGACAGCCCATGTCACGTCAAGGGGCCTCCCTCCCATTTTTCTTAAAGAGACACGCTGCTCATTCCCTCACTATCCATCCTTCAGTTTAAACAGTCTTAATTTGCCATCCAGTGGTTAAAAAAGATACCACACTCAAAAATCAACCAAATTTTTTTCTTAAATTTGACAATAAATACTAATTGTTGTCAAATTTCAAACAATATTATCGTTTATCGCAATCATTTCTGAGACAATTAATCGCCCAGCAAAATTTTTTATCGCGACAGGCCTACGAGTGAGCATTGATACACTGTGTCAACATTTTCTGACCGTCCTGCTGTCTCTCACAGGTCTAGTGATTAGACCCCATGCGAGTGAAACTTTTGAGATTGTCTACACAATCCAGAACACCGAGAGCTGGGACATGTACGCTCAGGCGCTGGACAAGTTCCTGTCACGTAAGTCTGGCTCTCAGGCTCCGAGGGCTCACTGCTGTAGATTATCCAACAATAGAGAATAAATAGTTTTTACCTTTTAACAGTGAGTGGGAGGTTGCCTTGCAGCAGGGTTTTAGTTGAGTCATAAGCCTTTGCAAACTAAGTAACCCCCACCCGCGCGCTGGCCTCCTCTTCCCTGCAGCCTACAACGACACCATCCAGGCCCAGAAGAATAACGAGTGCACCCCTGGCCAGTACTTTCTGCAGGAGGACAGCGGCGATGTGAAGAACAACCCCAAGCGCTCCTGTCAGTTCAACCGCACCATTCTCGACGTGTGCTCCGGACTTGAGGACCGTTACTATGGATACCAGGATGGAAAGCCATGCATCATCATCAAGCTGAATCGGGTATGAAAGGAAAAGAGGGAAGGGAGAGGGATGCTGTTGCTAGGAGACATGGGGAGACTGAGAAAATAAAAGTGGTTAGGGCAGAGGAAGATATTTGTGTGAAGATCACAGCTGAGGGTTATCACACTCATCAGTGACATCTGGTAAACACGGTCGCAGTGTAAAAGACTGATTTTGTTTCTCCTTATTAAGAAAATGATAATTTTTTTCTTTGTCACCAGGTGATTGGGTTAAAGCCAGGAAAAAATGGACAGGCTCCATCTATCACCTGTGGCGCGAAGGTAATCCCTCTGTGTCTGTCACAACCAACACTGAAGTTAGCTGTTGCGCCTCTATCTAAACTACGGTGTTCCACTTATTGTTCTCCTCCATTTTCCCTTAAAGTAATAGTTCAGATCATTTGAAGTATGCGTTTGAGGAAAGGTTGTCAACAATTACTATCTTACCTGCTGTTCAGTTGTGAGTAGTTTAATTTTGACCCGACTCAGGAGCTAACCTTAGTCTCAGCAGGGCCAAACCAAAAGTGGCTTGACTCTATTTGTTCTTGGTACTGCTCCGCAACACCAACGACAAATGTCTGATAGCAGTTTGTGGCAACACAGTTTTATACACCAAGCTGTCAACATCACATTACAAGTTTATTTGAATGGAAACATAATATTCCTGATAGTACTCACACTGCACCAGTGTTACAGGTATAGTTGCTGATATTTGTGCATCCAAATATCCACAAATACCTTGTACTGTACCTTATTTTTCGGACTATAAGGCGCAATATCAATGAATGGGTCTGTTTTCATACATAAGGCGCATTGAGCAAAACATAACAGTCGGATAAGTCAAACTTTATTTAACTCATTCACAATAACCACATTAAATAAGTTTGAGGTCAGTAAGCACAACCAGAATCAATACATAAGGTGCACCGGATTATAAGGCCCAGTGCCAATTTTTGATAAACTTAATTTTAAGTGCGCCTTACAGTCCAAAAAATTCAGTAAGTAAGTATCCATGTAATATGAAACTCTACAAGATGTAAAGGATAAAAACACAACAGTCAAAAATTAAGATTTGAGCAGTTTTAAACTGAGGTCATTCAAAGAGTTATTTGCAAGATGCTAAGTGTTGAAAACATTTCCATCGGACCCCACTTCAAAAGAACTGAACTGTCTTATGTATTATTCGTTTCATTTCAATCACATTTACAATCCATGTCATTTTTGTACAAACTGTGTCTTCTCTCCATCATGATGCATTATTATTTTTTTACCTCTCAGAAATACAAAGTTGGCAAAGACGAGTGGGTAAGAGCAGGACGGCTCCTGTCTTCTCTAGAGTTTAGTTGCTATTTATCGTTAGAAGTGGTCCAGACTGTAGTCACGCCTGCACGTGATGTGGATGCAGGTAGTATTTTTATACGCCCGTCGAAGGCGAACGTATTCTCCATCCGTCCGTGTGTAAACTTTCTCTTGTCCAGCCCAAAACTTCTGATCCGCTCAAGATAATTTAATGAAACTTCAAACACACATGTATCATCACTAGATAGAGTGTGGCATACATTTATCATCACCCCAGCTTCAAGGTCAAGGTCAAATGTTCTACAAACTCTTTGCTTGTCTGGACCACTGCTGTAGATTGCTGTACAATAGTTTGTGGACAGGCGTATAATGTGCCATATGCAGTACTCTTGTAGTAATCCTACTGCTGAAGTGGATGGTGGATTGGTAAACATAACTCAGACAAAAGGAGACTACAACTGATGAAACTCCTTTACTCCCCCAGAGAGACGACTCTGACAAAATTGGGGAGTTGGCCTACTTCCCTCCAAACGGGACTTTCAACCTTATGTACTATCCTTACTATGGCAAGAAAGCTCAGGTGAGTCTTTAGTTTGAATCATGATAAAGTGTTAACATTTCCACTAATAATAATAATAATAATAAGTGTCCATGACTGATTGCTGAGTCTGGTATGTTTCCAGAGTTGAATAGAAGTGCACATTTAAAGCTGGTCCTTTGGCTTGTTCCTGCAGGTGAACTACTCTCAGCCTCTGGTGGCAATCAAGTTCCTGAACATCACCGTCAACGAGGACGTCAACATCGAGTGCAAGGTCCACGCCGACAACATTCCCGTCGGAAGCGAAAGAGACAAGTTTGCTGGGAGGGTGTCGTTCAAGCTGAGGATCAACAGCAACAACTAGGTTGACCCCCCCAACTCTCATCCCATCCACCATGAAAAGCAACCTTCTTCATTCTCTGCAGCACTGCACACACAGAAAACAAACCACAGCATTCCCACTTTTTTCCAAGTTGTTTACACCCCCTTTAAAATATATTTTTAGTTTATTTTTTTCTTTTAAAGGGGGAGAAAATGGTGCGACAAGATGAGACAAGAATACAAAAAAAAAAAAGGTGGTGATGCTGTCAGTATTTCTGTCAGCGAGCAACCAGATGATTTATTTACTGTAAATTAGTTTGAGGTGACATCTATTTATACTGCATGAAAACCTAAAGGGATATTTAGGGTGTTTCCAAAGTTTTAGGGATCAGCGACATTACCGGAGAAATGCTGCTTACCTCCCGCCGCCTCCTTGCAGAGTATCCCGCTCTATATGAAAAAAACATACAAAATAAAATATCTACAACATTTATTCTAACCTCATATCAGCGAGTCTACTTTGTTGCACTGAAAAGATCCAACCAACCTGCGTGTGTCTCGGTGGATGGACGCAGGGATGAAGCCATTTGCATGTGTGCCGTCTTTAGTGCGCTCTGCTCAGTTTGAAACGAGGCGATGGGAAATGACCACCAGGAGGCAGGGCCGATGATTAATACAGGAGTGTGTCTGCGTGTGTTTGTGTGTTACATTTACAGATTTCATTTCTTACTGTAGGTCGGGAAGTTGCATGCAATGTGCAATACTCATTAAGAGGTAAACATGAATGCTTGTGTCCATTCACTGCCGTAAAATCATTTATTCTGATTTTCTGTTCGGATTAAAACACACAACTCTTGTTTAGTTTGTTCATCTTGGCACTAAACTGATATTGATAAAAAGCCATAAGTCCGTCATGCTTTGACCTTTTGGAAACGTCTCTTTCGAGTCCGAAAGGCTACTTGAATTAGCCCTCCTTTTTGTAACCCAGTCACGTGTCTGAATGTCAGGAAAAAAGTAAAAAGTTGAGTCTTTGCTGACATTTCCTATTCCTGTATGATAAACTTCCTAAAGTTAAACCAAAACTTTTTATTTTGTGTGTATATTTTAATTTAAATATTTAGAGTTTTATTTTTCATTGTGTGTTTTGCATCTGTTTGTACCAGAAATAGGTGCCGTTTTCTTATTTTTGATTGTTTTTCATTTGAAGGTGTGCTTTTCTTGTTGATTTTGGTAAGGTGCAGTTGATTTGGTGACGATATTTACATTTCTGAGAGGAAGGAGGATGTAGACAGGTTTTTTTTATTTTTAATTCAGTTTTTAATAAGAATTTGTAGTTCTTTTTGAACAAATAATTACCTAATCAGAGTTTTTGATGTGTCGGCTTGTAGAAAATGACAAACTCTGGAGATGACCACAAAGAAAATCATGTTTGCTTATTATTTGTTTGTTTTATCTTTCTGCTTTTGCTTTATTTTCAAAGAAAAAAACCATCATGATGAGTTGACAACCAGCATCACCCTCATTCAAATCACTCCTGAGTTTGGTGCTGGACCTACACAGCTAATAATCAAGATACAGGAATGTACTGAAAAGGCTTCATTGGCTGTATTATTTATTTTTGCTCCAGCTGTGCACTAGAAGGGTTTAGGCATGTTACCTTGAACAATTATAGATTTTTGTATCTTATTTAGATACCCATAAAGGTAGATTTTTGCACTCTGTGGTGCAAAAGATGTATCTAAAGGATCAAAAATCAAATTTAGGGTACAAACAATTTAATTTAGGTTGTAAAAAATCAACTTTAGAGTACAAATAAATGTACCCTAGGGAGCAAAATTTAATCTTGGCTTACAAAAATTGCACCTTAAGGTACATAAATATGCCTTAGAGTGAAAAAAAATATACAGTATATCAATCTTAGGTTACAAACAAATGTAATTTAGGTTGCACAGTTCAGTTGTAGGGTTAAACAAAATTGTACCCTGATGCAAAAGTCAATTTAAGGGTGCAAAACAGATATACCTCAGGGTTTAGCAATTAACCTTAGGTACAGGAAAAAAAAATACTTGATGCAAAAACATTATATTATAATATATGAACCTTAGGGTGCAAAAATAACAATCTAAGCATAGAAAATGTTGCTTAAGGTACAAAAGTGAACCTTTAGAGTACAAAAAATGTACTTTGGCTTTCAAAAATCAACATTATGGTGCATAAAATGTGCCTTACAAAACTGTACCTTGGGTTACAAAAATCAGCATTATGGTACATAAAATGTGCCTTACAAAAATGTACCTTAAGGTAGATTTTTGCAAACCTAGGCTCCAAAAATATGTATCTCAGAGTGCAAAACTGCTTTTAAAGAAAGAAACAAACGTAGATCAACATTACAGCTGAAGCAATACAGACCTATGTACCTTTATGTACCTTGGTTTTTACCTGTGTAAAGTGGACACTGCTGGGCAGCCTCTGTAAATTGTTATAAAAAAAGTGAAACAGGCCTTTAGATTAATCTAATGGCAGAGGATCTGAAAGTGATTCAGTCTCTGATTTGACGTTTGAACTTTATTGTTCTCGGTGCTAAAACGATCATCTCACTTTGGGCCAAATGAGAACTCATTATCAGGACCAAATCTCACAGAGAAGGAATAACATAACTAAACCTAATTTATTGATCTGAACTTGATCTAATTTGTACAGAATGCTGCAACAGGCTCTTTGTTTGTAGCTTTTCATGACTCCTCTGACCCACCCCCACGCATCTCTCCCCTGCAACACTCACTTAATTTCACTGTAATCTCTTAATCTGGTCAGATAATCCAGAGCAGGCACGATGAACTTCTTTACCCTTCTTTTGTTGATCCTCCTCCTCCTCTGCACCTCGGTCGCCTGGTTCACGTCTTCAAAATTTCCTCCTGTCTTCATTTAATATGTCCTGTCAGTTATTGTAGACCACAAAGCACCCGAGTAAACATGAATCTTCTCAAAGATTCCTTCTTCATCCAAAGAGGTTGATCCTAACTTCAGGTTGTGTGTGTTTGCACTGCACCGAGACACCATCAGGAGCAGATGTGAGCTCGACTCTCATTCAGACATCCAGCTGTAGGGACGTGTGTTCACATCAGGATCATGTCTCCACATCTGGACAGTGCCTCCTGATGGAGTCTCCATAGTCTCAGAATGTGTCTCCATTTATGTCTTGATTTATCGGGGAATTGTTAGAGGTTTCGTCGAAAAGCAATATATTTATTTTCTCTGCAGATGTGCATATTTAGTGGGGAGGTTGTAATAAAATGGGTGCAGCGTGTATCATTGTGAGATTCAGGCAATATTCAGGCGAAGGCTTTGTTTATAAAAGCGAGAGAATGTATGAGCTCAGGCTGTAGAGTCGGGAGAGCTACTTCATGAAAACAAATCAAAGCATCTATTTGTTTAGATACACTTTTTAAGTTTAATTATATATATGTGTGTATTTGAGCTTTTGAAGCTTGCAATCAAAGTTCCCTTAACCCTCAAAGCACTTTCAAAACTAAAAATGTGCACAGTGTTGGAAAGATAAAAGGCAACTTTTCATGTTTATTAGTGAATTAAAGCAAGAAGCATCATTGCCTGCACGTCTTCTTAAAGTTCAACTGCACTGTCGCTAAGGATTGTGGGGAAGGGATTGTTTCAGAGATCACGTTTTGAAACTGGTTATAAATTCTCACCCAAATGGCTGAAAATGTGTTTATTTTTTAACCGCTCTGTCCGTATGTATATTTTTGCTCATATTTATTGCAAATGAAAATAGAGAAAATAATAAATGTCATTTAAGAGAATTGATCTTTATGGTGCCTCTGTCATTTCTTGTTTAGTTTCTTTTGAGCTAAATCGTCATAAAAAGTTGATTTAAAGTCAGAGCAGTTGTATGTTTTCTTGGCAAATGCATGACGTGTCTTCAGACACATTTAATCTGCGTAACAGCTCAGGGTAATCCTCAGCACCGGTGGAGGAGTTTGAAGACATATTGCTGTCTGGTTTATAAAAACAAATCTTAAAACAAAAGACTTGGCTTGTGACGTGATAACCATCCATCCATCATCGTTCGCTTGTTCTGGTCGGGTCATGGGGGCAGCAGCCTGAGCAGAGAGGTCCAAACATCTTTCCACAGCTTCCAGCTCTTCTGGGAGGACTCCGCGGTGTTCCCAGGCCAGTCGAGAGACATAGTCTTTCCAGCGTGTCCTGGGTCTTCCTCGGGGTCTCCTCCCTGTCGGACATGCCCGAAGCACCTCCCTAGGAAGGCGCCCTGGGAGCATAGATGCCTGAACCACCTCAACTGGCTCCTCTTGATGTGGAGCAGTGGTTCTACTTTGAGTCTCTCCTGGTTGATATCTCGTGAACAAGACCCTGAGATACTTGAACTCCTCCACTTGAGGCAGAACCTCACCCTTGACCTGAAGAGAGCAATCCACCCTTTAACGGTTCAGGACCATGGCCTCAGATTTGGAGGTGCTGACTCATCCCAGCCGCTTCACACTAAGCTGCGAACCGCTCCAGTGAGAGCTGAAGATCACGGCACAATGACGCCAATAGGACCACATCATCTGCAAAAAACCCCGAGGACCCCAGTGAGGGTAAAGTGTGATGACTTGTGATGTGATCATTGTAAAGAACTAAAGGAAATGTTCACTTTCCTACTAAAATCTCGGATCTTTTGAAGTTGTGTTCTGTGGAAAAGCAATAGGAGCAAATAATATCTTACCTGTTGTGAATGGCTCTCTAAACAACCTCTGTCTGCTGCAGGGGTGACCTTGAGGCCCTTTATCTGTAGGGGTTTCAGTTGTGCTTCACTTCACAGAGTCTGGTTACCTGGGAGACAGGATCTTATGAGCCACAGCTGAC
>JARVGS010000400.1:30112022-30123360 GCA_031762315.1 Hypsolebias antenori | reverse complement strand
CGAAGTCGTCTGAACAAAACACTAATTAACTCTTGGAGCCATTTTGATTCAAGATGGCTGCCACAGCTACCTAAGAAAACTCAAAATTGACTATAACTCAGTCATTCTTTGAGGCATTGAGCTGAAATTTGGTTTGGTCGTAGCTGAGAGAGAGTTGTTATACTTTCCTGATGCAAATTAAAAATCCAAGATGGCCACCTTAGCTAAAAGGGAAAAAATATGAAACTCAGCAATTTTAAAAGATACCGAGTTGAAGTTTGGTGTGGTGGCAACTGACAGCGACGCAAAAACCATTCTAAATTCAAATCTAAACATTCAAGATGGCCGCCAACCAAAGCAACTTTCAAATGGATATAACTCAGAGGGTTTTAAAGATATTAAGCTGAAATTTGGTGTTAGCTGAGAACAATCCCTAAACTGATTGCAAATCAAAAATTCTTAATGGCCATCTGAAATAAAAAGGAAAAATACTATAAAGCAGCCATTCCTAGAGATATTGAGGTGACATTTGGTGTGGTGGTAGCTGAGAGTAATGTCAAATCAAAGTTTTCAAATAGCCGCAACATGGCAGTCCCCATCAAATTTCTACAGGAACCTTCTAAACCTTCAAGTCCTATCTTCTCCTGTAATACAGTAACTCTAAACTAACGTGTCACATTGAACACTCCTTAGCTGCGCCAGATCTTGTATTGGATGCCCAGCTGGTCCAGGAGACAACCTACCTGGAAGACCGACCCCTCCACTTGCTGAAATGTGCACATGAAGAGAACTGTCTGTCATCGTCTGCTGCCAGGATGAACTGGCCTTATGGCCACCGACGCCTGCTGCGCTTTTCCTCTCGCATCATGAACCTGGGTCGGTCTGATTTCAGACCCAAAGCTTCAAAAGAGAGCTGGACATGGCACGAGTGCCACAGGTAAGAGATACAAATCTTGGATGTGCAGTTTCTCACAATGGAAAGAACTGTTATGCGGCCTATCATTGTAAGATATTATAGAAGTTTTGTTCAAATCTAGCAAGTATTTAAGATACACTTTTTGGCCTACTTAACTATCACTGCATTGTTTTGTGAACATTTGGAAATTTCTAAAAACTTTTTTATTTTAGAAGGCATATAAAAACCTTGCATGCTCCAATTTCTCTTCATAATTTAGTCATGTTGATTATTTGCTTTGTACAAGAACAAGAAGATGATCAACAAACAAGATATAGTGAGTCCATTAAAAAAGTTGTCTAAACATACGTAAAGCAAAGAAGAACAAAAACATTAAAACATCTGCTAAACATTTTTGATGCAGGAGGCATAGCAAAACAAAAGTTAGTTCATTGATTGTCTTCATTTTTCGCGTTAATCAATCATTATCTCATCTGACAGTTATTCTAACTTTTTGCATTCCAAGCTTTTTAAAAGGCTGTAGTTAATGACTTCGCAGGCACAAAGCATAGTAAGTCTAATTTGTTTAAATGCTTCTACCCAATTTTTTTTTGCAATGACTTTAAAAGCTCCAATAAATAGATACGCAACAGTGACAGATGCAAAGATCACAGTGTCCGCATTTCTTCGACATCACCCGTGCCTGGGTGGAAAATGCAACAGTTCCACACTAATGTAAAAACTGACTTTGCAACAAGCAAAAAACTGTAAAAATCTGTATATTTTACAAGTGAGCGGGAGGTTGTGCTTTACAGTGTCCAGGATGTCTACTAGTTGTGTAAAAGCAAAGACAAACATATATTTTATTTACCAGAACCGCTTGATAGTGGACTTATGACATAGCTTCCCCCATGTTTAGTTGGCTGACTTCAATTTAACTTAATGGATTTAATTGCAGCCTGGAAAGAACACTTATTAAAGGTTTTGCTACAGGTAGCATGCAAGGTGGACATTACACATAAGAGGTCAGTTGTTACAGTAAAAAGTGAAATGGTGTTGTCATACTTCCACATTTACTAATTAGCTGGTGGAAGTGATGGATAAACCTGTCACCCCAGGTTGAAGTCACATATGGGACAGAGCAGCTCAGCCACAAGCAAGTTCGCCTCAGTTATTATGGCATATCAGGTCTATGGACGTTTCAAAGCCCTCTATTCATTTATAATGAATAAATAGCCCATGCAAGCTGGCACTAAAACAAGCTTCTGTGAGAGGTGTTATGGTGACACCCTGCTCGTGTTTGAGCGGTGAGGTCATCGGGATACAAACTATAGAAAGCCAGTGTTCAGTTAGAGTAAATGCACGCACTCAGCAGAACTCTCATCAGGACTTTCCTCTCTGACGTCACAGGCACTACCACAGCATCGAGGTGTTCACACATTATGACCTGCTGACCCTGAACGGAACAAAGGTCGCAGAGGGACACAAGGCCAGTTTCTGTCTCGAGGATACGTACTGCCCCGATGGTAATGTTCAACACTGTTCACGAATCCCAAAATATCTGCTGTTTTCCACTAAATGCAGAAAGTTGATAATATTTTTACTACATTTAGTCACAATTTCACTATACAGCTAATGTTGCTGCTTTTGTTCATTAACTCTCCATTTACTCATGTCTTGGGTAAAATATCTCATTAAAAAAAGCACATGTTCATAGAGAACTAATGAAGCTGAAGGCTCCTAAAATTAACAGAGACTGTGAAGCATCAAATGAACTTTGATGTTTAGATTGATAAGGTTGCTGATATGTGTGTGACTGTATCGTAGGACTACAGAAGCGGTTCTCCTGCTACAACATGGGCGATCAAGGCATTTCTGTGGGCTGCTGGGACACTTATCGCCATGATATTGACTGCCAGTGGGTGGATGTGACAGATGTGCGGCCAGGTGACTACATATTCCAGGTAAGATGTCTTTTAAAATCTTTATTTCGTCCAGTATGTGAGGCACATTGTTGCCACAAACTTGCAATACACTTGCAGTTAAGTTATGTCCAGTTCATTTAATGGTTTTAAAAATATCATTGGGATTTTCTTCATTTTAAGTTTGTAAAATTTTGTCATCAATAACCATTATTACATACTGGTTTGATTTCTAATTTTTAAAAACTCCTCAATTCCAATTTTGTTTTTATTATTCAAATATTTCACCCAATTTATGATTAGATTTTAAACTCACATTTAAAAAAAAATATATTATTAACATTTGAAGCAATACATTTACGTTTTTTTTATACCAGATTATACGGCTTTTCCCCCCTTTGTGACAATTTTTTTTTACTAAAACTGATATACACTGATATGTCAGCATGGCAGTTCAGTGGTTAGCACTGTTGCCTCACAGCAAGTAGGTCAGAATCAGAATAAGAATAATTATTGACATTGCACCGAGGTACAACATGAATATGTACGCACAGTCATCCGAAAGATGGACTAAGTGTACAAAGCTGCAGCTAATGAATCAGCACAGCAATCTTATTCTTATCAGAATAATAATCTTAGATATGAAAAGGGGAGAAGAACCATGAGGGTAAATAGTGGTATTACAAAAATATCTTTCACATCTTGTCTATCAGGACATGATTTGAGACATCCAAAAAACTCTACCAGCAAGCACAGTTAAAAACAGATTATACATAGGCATTTGAGGTCGAGGTGGTGAGATTTGTCCATGAGCCTTTTCAGATCAGCCACAGTTCTGATGATGTTGTTCAGCCAGCAGTTCTGATAAGCTTGCACAGAAAGTTCTCGGGGGTGGGGGTGGGGGTTGCGATAGATGAAGCTTATTATTCTTGGTTACTCATGACCCAGGAGAAATTTGATAGTCAGCCCATTTCCAAGGCCGGCGGGGAGTCAGATTCAGATTCAGATAAGCTTGATAGGATGCAGGTTGCAGGTTTTCCTCCATCGGCCGTTAGTCAACAAAATGAAATGAGCACACATGGTGTTTTGGGTGGTCTCTTCCAAGTTCACATTTTTCAGACACATTCTTCTTAATGCCTCATCTGTAGGTAGGAGATGAAAACTATACCTCTTTTCACAAGAGCACTCTTTTGTTCTGGGTCCATGTTTAAAACACACTATTTTAGTAAACTTTATGGTTGTTAAATAAATGTAAACAAAACAAAAACAGTGTTTTATCTGCGAAACTGAATGCAAATTACTTTAAACTAAACCACGGTTCGTGCTTCGCTACCATGGGTAACCAATGCTTATTGCTACTTCCTGTGTCTGACAGGAAGTTGTACCCATAATAAGGTTTGTAAGCTCAATCATTCAGGTAGATAACAAAAAAATGGTTAAATCATTTCAGCTGGACCAGTTTATTTAAGGGAGAAACGTTTTATCTTCCATCCAGAAGACTTCATCAGTCTGTGGCCTGCCAATCAGATCTGTCCCATAGCCTTCATTGCTGTGCCGATTTTTTGTACCCACACTAAATTATACAATAGAGCCCCAAGAATAAGTTGGATAGGAATTCCTATAGATAAAAAACATATTTATATAGGCATTCCTAAAAGTTTAGACAACATTTTAATTTAGGTATTCTTACAGGTAAACAATGTATTTTTGCAGTTAAAGAGAACGGGGTCTATGCGGTGCTCCTAATTCTGGTTCCTAAAATTACAAACATTTTTCTTCAAACTTGGCTGGAAAGTGCATCAAACCAGAACCACCTGGGGTGTTTTTCCAGTCCTCACTAGCATTTAAAAGTCAAACAGATGTCGTATTTAAACTTCACAAAGATAAGATGCACTGGCCTTTAATGAAATACTGATGGCTTTTAAAAGTGATTGTGTGCAGGAATTGGACCCAATAGCATTTGTCACTTTCATCACACACACACTGGCCTGGCTTACATTGGACCACTCTTGTATTTATGACTATAGATGACATCACTGGACATGCTGGTTCAACTACAGACTGATGCTGCAGCTGCACAGCAGACACACACACACACACACACACACACTCTTGGTCTTGGAAACAAAGCTCACCGGTCTGGCCTGAGTCAAACATCAGTTTTGAGTTCCCACGCTTCTATTTTACTCTTCTGAGATGAAAATATTTGGACACATCATTGGAATATTGTATCTTGTGTCCAGACAGGTCATATTAGTGAAATTTATTTGCATTCATCGTCAAAGAAGAAGGGGCAATAATGTTTTTGGCAGTGCCTGTCTGCACTCCTGCATTCGACTGCTGTGTTAGCAACAACTCTCACAAACCAGCGGATACACGTCCGTGCCGTTTCTGGGTCTGTTAAGTGTAACATCTCCCCATTATGGCATCATTCTGGTGTGTTGTAGAAATGCAGGTAGCAAAATGTTTTTAATGACCCACAGAGCTATAAGAACACTCAGGTTGTAATCCATCATCATGGAATTAATATATTTTCCTCCTTAAACTTGAGCACCTAGCCTTGTCTTTATCTTTTCTCTTTTATTTGACATTTTTGCCCATTGTTGCTATATGTGCCAAGACTCCGTGCAGCATTATGGACTGATTACAGCTTCACTGACCTCATTATTGTGAATGAAGAGCTCTAACAGGGTAATAGCTCCATATTACAGGCCTGTTAGAGAAGATGATTTGCCTCTTATTAGCCTTTTCTGCTTGATAACTGAACGGTGAAAGAGCTGGACTACAGCGTTGTTTTTGGCAGTAAGGCATGAATTAAACTTGTATGTTTATATCACTGAACAAAGCGAGCAGACACAGGATGGTATGGCTGAATCATCTCAACGTAATAAAGGGGGTTGGGTAACCCCATGATACTTGGGGCTGTATTGTCTGGAATTTCAGGCCCTGGTAGGGTCTTCCATGGCGAAATGGCATTAAGGGAGGGGTCGGATTAAAAACAATTCAAAGAGAAGAAGAAAAGTGAAAACTATACCTCATAGGTCAGTAAAGGTATTCTGAGACAGTGATGTTAAGGTGCCTTTTCATTTTCTCATCCTGTGCTTAGTTCTGTGGTTTTGGTGGCAAAGTACTAACTGAGAATGGGAATATATGTTGGGAAGGCACACGTTGAGGATTTCTGAATGAAAATAAATTGTGTGTTATATTGGTATTCTCTTACTGTCAGTGTTTTTCTTCTATGTTAAACTTTGTCTACAAAATAAAATCTACATGGGAAAAACGTTGTTGTTATAATGTCTGTAAATTTCTAGAAATTTCAAACTACACCTGGGTAACTGGGGTGGCTGTGGCTGAGTGGTAAGCGCAGTTGTCCTCCATTGCAATAGTTGGGGGTTTGATTCCACCAGCAGCCACATGCCGAGTGTCCCTGGGCAAGACACTGAATCTCAGCTGCCTCCGATGTGTGTCCCATCGGTGTATGAATGTGACAAAGCACGGATTATTCTTTGTGTGTGTATATATATATATATATATATATATATATATATATATATATAAATTACGTTTTGTATTCTGGAAATTTCTAGAGGAAATTTTGTTTAGGTGCACTTTGGATTAATTTGAACTAAATGTGCTTTTTGTGACAAACTACAGCTCTGGCTTTCTGGTCTCTTTTTGTTTTTTTCCTAGAAGATACCTTCAACATTTTAATATAAATTTAACTCACATAGAAAAACTGTGAAATCCCTGAAAATCTGTCAGAAATGTATATTTCTATAACCTCACGCAGAACGTAACAACCCTTTAATAATCAGAGAACCTATAAAAACGTTTTGCTACTGGACTAAGATCTTAATCTTCCTAACAGGGTTATTACTTAAAAGCAGAGGTGGAATGTGAAAGAGGGGATCAGCTCTTGATCTAGAACAAGAGATCACATGATCACAGTTTCAGCATTTCTGGACCTTTTTCACAAAAAGATTCATTAAAAAAAGTATAGTCTTTTATTTTTAAGAGATATTTGCGAGAAAACTTTTTTTATGTATCATGAAAGACTTTTAGATGAAGCAAAAGCATTTACCGTTCTGAAACTGAACCTTTTAATTATTCAACACAGTAATTCAACACTTTAAACCCCCTCCCCACACACACATACACACACACACACACACACACACACATACTCACAGAGCCACAGTGAGCCGAGGAACAGCAGCAGGACCAAGATAGCAGCAGCAGCCTTTCTCTTCACACCCATACTGAAGTCCAGTTTGGGGCTGCCCGTCTGCTTCTGATCCTCTTTCTGTCGTTTATCCTGGAATTCCTCAGGGCTTCACATGAGTGCTTGTCTCCTTTTGCACTGGCTGTCACCACAATCACTTTCTGCCAGACTCCTGCCTCTGACCCTCCCCGCCTCCTCAAATCTGTCATTCTCCTCCCCAGAACCTGAAATGAAACCGTCCGCCTGCCATTGCACCTCAGGAAGAAAAAGGCCTCTCTGGATGATGAACTCTCTCTTCTTCTTGTTTCTGTGTGTTTCTTTAGAGCTGCTGCTTCAGTCTGTGTCCGTGCACTCTTTGTCTCTCACTGATGTTGAAGTTGCCCGTCGCTCCTGATGCGTTGCTCAATCTGAGAGTCCAGAGATCAGCTGAGGGCGGCTGATAAGACAGAGCCAGCTCAGCTTGTTCAGCAGTAACCTCCCTGCTCCTGGTTCATTCTCTGCATGTATGTGCATGATGTTCCTGGTCAGTCTGGGAGGGCAGCACGCCCTCGCTTCTCCTCCCACCCACCTCCTCTCCACTCATTCACATAAAGCGGGCCCACAGCCTGCTACTTTAGAGCTGAAAGACATTTCTCACCCGGCGTTGGTTTAATAAACAGAAGCAAACAAAGACTTTACTGTCACTTTTAAACCAGTTTATCGAGAAACAACAGAGTTGTAGCTGTTGTCATCAAACCTTGACATGAACATCATGTGCAAGATGATGCAGTACTGCTCCAGGAATGACTCTCAGCTACTACCACTTTGATTTTTAACGCAATCTTTGGTAAATTTCCCAAACTATAGCTATTTTAATCTACAGTTGATTAAGAGTGGCAGCCTTCTAGAAGTGGCTTGACCCAAAGGTTAATGAGTTGCGGATGTCTAATGGTTATATCTGATTTATTAACATCCAGCTGGTGGTAGATGAGATATTTTGCTAAAACACAAACATAACTGACTTTAACAGTTTTAAAGTTTTGAGCAAAGCTCTTGTGCTATAACCAGCACTTGAATTGCGTGTTGTTAATGGTTGTCAGATAAAATTTTAGCTTGATATCAATTATAAACATTTTTGTGTTTTTTTTTTTAAGGTCACTTTTGTGGTGGTCCTCTTGGATTAGGTAGACTTCATAGGCTAATTAGTTTTAGATGTAGAGCAGATTCTGCAAGATTTTTTCATTTATTTCTCCAGTGGTTCTGAAGATTATTTTGCTAACAGACAGACACATGCACACACAGAGACACAGGCGATTACATTATCATTTGCTTATAGTGATTAATTTATGTCTCAACTAGACCTCTGTATTGATTTAATTTGACCACCAAAATCTCCCTTTAGTGCAGAGTTATTCAGCTAAACTGCTCAGGGGGGCCACAGTTACTGAAAGTCAAGAGCTCAGGGGCCGGACATCCAGCAATTATTCTCATGACGTAAGTTTGTTTAATGATTTAAAATGTAGTTTTATTCAAAAATGAAGACATTGGGCCATACTGAGCTCACCCACGGGCCTGATTTGGACCCTGGACCATCAGTTGAATAGCCCTGCTTTAGTGGGTATTTAGACAAATACCAATTAATTTTGGAGGGAGAAAAAAATGCATCTCTACCAAATTACAACTTTTTTTGTTAATCAGTCGATTTTATTTATAAAGCACCCTTCATACTAACGGCAGCTCAAAGTGCTGTACAGAATTATAAACAATAAACCCACACGACAAACGTAAACAATACACACACACACACACACACACACACACACCAAAAAAAAAAAGCAATAACACACATTTGCATGGAAATGTATGGACTGAACAGAGATGAACCAGTTCAGGAAATGCAGTTAAAAACATGGGTCTTGAGCCTGCTCTTAAAAACACCAACATTCTCTGCAGCCCTCAGGTTCTCCAGCAGACTATTCGACAGACGGGGGCCATGGTACTGGAAAGAAGCCTCACCGTAAGTGTGAGTTCTGACGATTGGAACTGGTAGTAGTCCAGTGCCAGAAGACCTTAGTGTCCGCAGGTTTCATGAGGTAAAAGCAGCTCTGCAAGTTAAGGTGGCGCAAGACTGTTGAGACATTTTAAAACCACTAAAAGGATCTTAAAATCAATCCTGAGGCGCACAGGGAGCCAGTGCAATGATTTTAAATCAGGTGTAACATGAGCCTGCTTTCTGGTCTTGGTTAGCACACGAGCAGCAGAGTTTTGTAACAGCTGAAGGCTGGACACATTTTTTTTAGGTAGACCAGAAAGCAGTGAATTACAGTATAGTCTAAATAACTAGAAACAACAGCATGCATCAAAGTCTCCGTATTGGTGAGAGAGAGAAGAGGGTGGACTCTGGCTATATTTTTGATGGTAAAATCCTGTTTTGACTGTATGTTTGACATGTGGAATTAAAGTAAGATCAGAGTCAAAAAGAACCCCCAGGCTTAACAACAAAGTTCATGCTCACTCATCCAGGTATCAAATCCAATAATTCTCAGTCAGGTCATCTGGACAGTTTATTTTTCATAGAGACATTTCACCCTCTATCCGGAGGGCATCATCAGTCTGAGGAGTTCCAGTAAACTGTTTCCCCACCAAGCAGTAACCCCCAGGCTTCTTACTTTTTTGGAAGGTTTTAAAGCCAAAGTTTGTAATTTCTGAATTGTATTTTCTTTCTGAACCTCTGGTCCAATGATTAAAACTTCTGTTTCGTTCTGGTTTAACTGGAGAAATTCTGTGCATCCAGATCTTTATGTGTGAAATGCAATTAAAGAGTGCAGTGAATGGCTGGGGGTCATCATGAGATAATGAGATATATAGCTGTGTGTCATCAGCATAACTATGGAAACTTATCCATGGCTCATGATGACTCCACCAAGCAGCAACATGTACAAATTAAAAAGGGGGCATAAATTAGAACCTTGGGGGATGCCATATGGATCTGCGAGGAGCATGCATCCATACCATAAAGGTTCTATCTGTGAGATAGGAGCTCAACCACAGAAGAACAGTACCAGATAGACTGATCAGGTGATGTAATCTATTTAAAAGAATTTGATGAGCTATTGTGTCAAAGGTTGCACTCAAATCCAATAGCACAAGGACTGAGAGCTTGTGTGTTAAAATTGAAGCGTATTAAAAATCAGTTTAATGACTAAATGTACAGTAAGTGTACTGTTTAGTTTAGTTTTTATTTAATTTCTTCTATTTGCTTTTCATTTTATATGCTTTTTTATGACTGTCTATTGTTGTCTGTACCTCATCTGTGATCTATGTTTAAAACAGGTCTCTCTAACGAGTCCTCGTGGTTCAGTGAGACTAACCAGTATAAATAAAGGTTGAATGAAATAACAACCCATTAAATTATGTCATTTTACCACTGAAGTCTAAGGTCTAAAGCTCGTCAGTAAACTGATTAATGTGACTCATGAAGGGGCGTTCACTTGATTATCACCTGTGATGGCGATAAACCCAGAGATCAGGTCTGTTTGTGGGGCGAGGTGTGCAGACTTTGGCCTCCACTCAGGCTAAAACCATGTTTACTCACAAAGAGGGACTTAACAGTGGTATTCTGCAGAGGAGTGGGGGGAAAAGTGAAAACAGGGCTATTCATTACATGGTTGTGAGAGGGGGTTGCCCATGAGGCTTTTGTACTCTGCAGCCAATGAGCGATCCATCTGGGAGAGGCAGCTGTTGAGAGGAGGCTGAGGCAAAACCTGACACTCAATCAGTTACGACTGCAGATATGCTGAAGTCCAAAACTCTCTTTTTACCATCAGACACCTTAACACTAAGATTTTTCATCATGCAACGTAAGAAAAAGGCACAGAAATGGAGAACCCACACAAACCACATGATCAGGGTTAACAAAAAAAAAAAAAAAAGAGTTGTAAGGTACAAACTTAAACTGAACAAACATTTCCTGGCAGAGGTTGATGGCTGATGTGCAGCTCCATTTAGCACCTAGTTCTAGGCGTTTTTCTTATTTTGTTGCAGTAAAACTTGAAAAACGTTTGTATTTTCTAAATAAAACCATTGATTTTCACATTTAATTCAGCAGTCTTCCCAAATAATTCTCCTTTAATGACAACCTTGTTGGTTTTCTTCTCCCATCATAATGTCTTTCAGGCATCTACCTCCACGTGCTGGCAGTAAAACACAGGGAAACAAATACTGTACCATGAATGTAGCAAAAAACTGCAATGTCAAATAAATTAAATATCTATCTATCTATCTATCTATCTATCTATCTATCTATCTATCTATCTATCTATCTATCTATCTATCTATCTA
>JARVGS010000400.1:30086631-30099438 GCA_031762315.1 Hypsolebias antenori | reverse complement strand
TTACTTCTCACAGTTCCAGGAACTTGTCTTAAACGCAGAGGTGACAGGGCCTTCTCTGCAGCAGGACCAAGACTTTGGAATGAGTTACCTCTGCTTGTAAGACAGGCCCCCTACCCCTCGATTTTCAATCCCGTTTAAAGACTCACTACTATTCCGTTGCTTTCAACACCAGATGATCTGTGTTTGGTTGTTAAATTTATTATCTGCGACGATTTTATGTCTGTTTGTTTTTTTTAACTTCATTTTGTAATGCCTGTTGTTTGCTTGTTTGTTTGTACAGCACTGGTTGGCCTTACTGTTTTAAGTGCTCAATAAATAAAATGGTATGGTATGGTAAAGTGTTAGCATGAGCGCTAAAGGTTGGGTTCACTTGACTGAAAGAACTGTCCTTAGAAGTTGAGTAGAAACTGGCAAGGTTGTGTTTTACATTATACAGAATGACAGTGGTTATGCAGTAGTGTTGAAGCACACTAATAACTCTCCTGTTATATTCTTACCTTCCCTATCCTTCTGTTTATCACAACTATTTTTTTTTTTTTTTGCTGCTTCTCCCCTTAGTTTTGAGAACACCAAACAAAAAGTACATCAAAGCTTGAAGCTTGGTCAGAAATGGTGTGCCATGGCTTTTGGTAGAAGTACATTGAGCAATTAAATCTGTAAATAAACAAATTAATAAATGAAACACTGGGAAAAGTGTTCTTTTAACAATAAGGTATCAGTGAAGATAAAACAGCATCTTTGGAGCTCTGCAGACTGGGCATACTTCACAGTATTAACATAGTTAAAGTTTATACAGCTCCCAGAAATATGTAATTTTTGCACAGTTTAGGTCACATTTTGACATGTTTTACAGTTTTTGCACAGTCTCAGATTAGGTTTTATGAATTTAGACCATTTTAAGATGTAGTATTCAATTTAGAATGTGATGATGTCACACTAACATTTAAGCAACTTAAACTTCAACTTAACCTATAAATGTTTTTTCTAGCAAAACTATTTTAACTGAACACCCATGATTTGTTTTGTGTCCAACAGTTTCTAGATCAAAACTTTTTGCCAGCTTAGTTTGTGACCAAACACAGTCCTAAATTAGGCTTTAGAAAATAAAAAAGAAAGCTCAGGCAGCAGCTGCATGAGTACATTTGTATTTTTACTTAGAAAAGTTATTGTTTCTACTCATGTACTCATGTGCTAACACTGGCAAAAGAGGCACTGTTTTTAAATGGATAGTTTATGCGTATTATTGGTGGTTTCAAATAAGTAACAGTTTATTTGACAATCAACAAAATGTTCTGTGTTGTTTTTTTTTTTTTCTAAACACAATGTCTCTTCAGAAACCAGTCGATTTAAAAACAAGCTACTTTGGATAATCTTGGATACAGACTACTTTTACACAGTTCAACATGTTTGACCCTGAATGTATCATGTGTAACACTTTACTACATTTAATTATTAAAACCTGGCAACGGCCTTGGGAGTCCATCCACTGACTGTGGAGCAGTACTCTGCTACAACTATGCAAAGTTGTCCCATGAGTAAATGACGTCTTTATGGCTGACTGGACCAGTCGGACCCAGGAATTTACAGCTCTTGAGGAATGACATGTTTGCTGCTTTGTGTTCAATTCATTTTATTAATATAGCGCCAGTTGACAACAGACGTTGTCTCAGGCCACTGTACAAAAACATTCGCATTCATGTAGACCATGTCACTCTCTCCAATTCTCCTAACGTTAATGATGATGATGATGATGATGACGAAGTGTGATTTAAAGGGCAAGTTTAGAGTTCCTGAGCTGCTTTGTGAACTAAGATTAGTTTAGGTGTTTGTGACGTGGGACACATAAACAGAGATGCACTTTGTGGCAAGATGATGATGAAAGGCCTCATTCAATTTATTAACTTAATGATCTGAAATGCTAACTTTCTTCTGTCTTTCAGACAAAATCTTACACATGTACTAAACACAAATGAAGCCAAAATGTAAAAGTTGTGCAAAGAAAACTTAGTCTGCCCTCACTGGTTTAACAGGATTTATGAATTTAAATACAACTGCAAACCAAATATTTTTAATTAACTCACTGTTAGAAATTGAGACGCACTATAAAAGCAGAACACTTTAGCATACAGGCGTGTTAGCACAATGTCAAGAAGGAAAGAAATCAGCAATGACCTCTGAGAAGCAACTGCTCCTACCTATCAATCCGGGAAGGATTAAAGGTAATTTACAAACAATTTAGAGTGTATTGTTCTACTGTGAGAAGATTTTTCACAAGTGAAAACATTTAGGATGGCTGTCAGTCTTCCCAGGGAATGACTGTCCCAGTAAATGCAACCCAAGGTCAGACCGTGCAATGCTAAGAAAAAATGCAGAAGACTAGAAGTGCTCCGTCTCAGGCAGCAATTAGAATGGTTAAAGGTCAAAGTGCTGTTAAGCATGGTGGTGGAGGACTGATGGTTTGGGCTTGTCTTGTAGTCAGAGGACCTGGGCACGTTGCTGTCATTAAGTCATCCATGAACTCCTTTGTGTTCCAAAATATTCCAAAGAAGAATTTGAGGCCATCTGAAGCTGAAGGTTGGACTTAATGGATTCAGAATACAGGACAACAATCCCAAACACAGAAGCAATGGTCCGGTCAAAGTCCAGACCCCAACTTTATTGATGACTGCAAAACTTAATGAACATTGAAAAACTAATAATGCCACACAGAAAATGCAGCTTTTCCATACTGGCTTCTTTTTTTGTTTAATTAATAATGCCATGGTGGAATCTGGTGTGTGGTTTTCTTCACTTGATTTGAATAAGACCAGATCATTTTTTCTCATGTCCTGACAAGTGAAACCCTATTTAAGAACGTGGACTCTCTTTTTTACCATTTCTAAATGCACATATTTCTCATATTTACTTTTTTGTTGTTCCTACAGTGGAATGTAACGAGGAATCTATTCTGATCAGAGACTTGTTCAAAGGCTACAACAAGAACATTCGTCCGACGGTGAATCCTGAAAACAAAGTGCAGGTTCAGATCAAGTTGACGCTCACGAACCTCATCTCGCTGGTGAGAGCTGCCGTCTTATCATCTCTTTGAAAATATATCACATATGGGCACTGCCAGAAATGTGAGCAACTTTTTAAAAGATAACGTAATCCCTACACTTTATCATGTGTGCAAAATGATAAATGACATCAATTTTAGAAGAATAATTGTTGTTTACAAAGACAGTAGACGTTCGCGTAAAGCAAACACATAAGCCTTTCTTTAAACCACAGAATGAAAAGGAGGAGACTCTTACAACCAATGTATGGATCGAGATTGTAAGTTTTCCTCTCTTCACTTGTGAATTTGAGCAATGACCAGTAAGATCTCTGTTAGTTTCTTTTTCCTGCAAGTTGAGTACAATGTTTGTCACTTGTGGCCTTTCTCTCAAATGTCATTGACAGCAATGGTTGGATTATCGCCTTGTCTGGAAGCCAGCTGAATATTACGGCATTGAAGTCATCCGTGTCCCATACAACACAGTGTGGCTTCCTGACATAGTCCTGGAGAATAAGTAAGGTCTTTCCATTGAGGCAGGAAGTATTTTTTAACTGTCTAGTGAATAACATTTGTTGTCCACTGTCCCGTCCTTCACAGTATTGATGGAAAGTTTGATGTTGCTTACTATGCTAATGTGTTGATCACCTACGATGGTTCGATGTACTGGCTGCCTCCTGCCATCTACCGTAGCACCTGTGCCATTGAGATCACCTATTTCCCATTTGATTATCAAAATTGCACACTGGTATTCAGGTATGGGAGGATCCGTTCAATGTGCTGTTTTTCTTACTTTATCAGCTTTGGTCTGCTTTTTTCTATCAAAGCTGCCAAATCTTTTCAGATCCCAGACATACAGTGCCAATGAGTTGGACCTGATATTGCCAGTGGAAGAAAATCAAACTTTTGAGTGGGTGCATATTGACCCCGCAGCTTTCACAGGTACAGAATACACACATGGTTTAACTCCAGTGGCTAAAGTGCTCAGTGTCTCTCCAGGCTGATTCTGGTTCCATCCAACAGAGAATGGTGAGTGGACCATTGTCCATAGACCGGCCAGGAAGATGATCAACAAGCAGTACACTCCAGACGACCTGGAGTATCAGGAAATCATGTTCAATCTGATCATCCAAAGGAAGCCCCTTTTTTACATCATCAACATCATCTTGCCATGCTCCCTCATCTCGTCACTGGTTGTACTGGCCTACTTCCTACCTGCACAAGGTCAGTTGTTATTGTCACCGGCCAAATTATTATTGGTGTACCAAACAAGAAATGAAATAAAAACTGGTGCAAATATTTTTTTTTATAATTATTTAGACTTGGAGAATGCAGAGCATGTGTTCTCTAACCTGGATGTACAGGCACCATCAGTTAATCAAATTCACTGATGCCATGAAAACCTACTATTTTTCTTCTTCTTCTTTCGGCTGCTCCCTTCGTCAGGGGTCGCCACAGTGAACTAAGTCCTGTAAAGACTTGGCAATAGTTTTTATGCTGAATGCCCATCCTGACGCAACCACGGATCACTGAGCTACTACAGCCTTCTGCGTGGAGCAGAGAGCTGCTATCTAGGGTGCCCGGGGGAGCAGATGGTGGGGGTTAAGGGCCTTGCTCAAAGGCTCAGAGTGGGGCAAATGCGGGTGGAGGTAGATGTGGGTGCTTCAACTATCCCACCCACATTTTGGTGTTGACGGTACCGGGAGGTGAGCCGGCGACCTTCCGGCCACAGGTCCACCTTCTCTAGCCTCTGTGCCACCAATCCCGCCATGAAAACAGTGTGAAAGAAGCATTTATAGAAGACAAATAGTTCAGAGATACAAAGGAAGACATGAAATGAACAACCTATGCTGTGCAGGTCATGTGCAGTCCTTAAATCACTTCTTTTATTTTAGAGTTTTGAAGTAGAATTATTTTAAGGTGAGAAAAGAAGGAGATGTAGTTGGTCAGACCTAATCCTAAAAAAAAGTAACAAAAGATCTTAGTTGATAATATAACATCGTACATGAGGTTTTACATTAAGTCAATCAGTACATGTGTTGTGGATGACTCTCAACTTCCCCCACAGTAATATAGCTAATTATCTATTTAAAAAAAAATTAAATAAAACAAGATTGAACTAAAGCTATTTTTGTCCTTGCTAAGATCACTTAGCCGTGGCAGCCATCTTGAATTAGGTCTACATGTACTTCACAAGTTAGAGTTATAGAGGTGAAGGACATCCATTTTTTTAACTCTTATTCTTGATGTATTTTGTTTTATAACTATTTAACTATGTTTGTAAATGCTGTATGAGCACCTTACAATAGCTTTTTCTTTTTGGCATGGTCCAGTGTCTCCTAAGCCTTTGCTGTCCCCTCACAGCTGGAGGACAAAAGTTGACTGTGTCCATCTCTGTCTTGCTGGCTCAGACTGTCTTCCTCTTCCTTATTGCTCAGAAGGTGCCTGAGACTTCCCTTTCTGTTCCTCTGATCGGCAAGTGAGTTAGTCACCCTTTTGTATCCTGTGATTGATCCAAGAAGTCTCCTGTCCAACACTGTCCTCCTCTCATGTTCTCTTGCAGGTACCTGATCTTTGTCATGTGTGTCACCACTCTCATTGCTACCAATCAAATCGTGGTGCTGAACTTCTCGCTGCGCAGCCCGAACACTCACATCATGTCCCACAGCGTTAAGCATGTAAGCTTTGTGAGATTGAGACAGAATTGCCTGATCAAGAGTTTTTATTTTGGGAACAAACGCAGGTTGTCTTATCTGTCTGGCATAGCTGTTTTTGGAAATGGTGCCTCGCTTCCTGGGCATGTCCCCACTGGTGGATGACAGTGATGTGACGGCTGAGGTGAACGGAGTGAGGGAGCGGCGGCGCAGCTCGTTCGGCCTCATGCAGAGAGCAGAGGAATACGTGCTGAAACAGCCTCGCAGCGAAATGTTGTTTGACAAGCAGAGAGAGAGACATGGACTCAATCGATCGATTGGTGAGACTGATTTTAAAGTTTGACACTAACTCCAGTATAGGGCCTAAGAAGTAGTCAGTATCTTACCTGAGGTAGACAGCATTCAACATGATCCCAGTTTGGGGAATTAAGGCGTAATTCTCGTTAAAAAATAAAGCAAAAAGCTGGTTGGACTGGAGGTCTGCTTCAACGAGGCTTTTTGGCAGCTTACCAAAAAAAAAAAAACCTCCATTCTAAAATATGTCATTGTATTTTGTTTATGTGCAACTTTGTTGCTTATATGTTATATATGCTTATGCATATATAGTGCCTGTGACATGCTATACAACAAGTGGACGATAAAAAATTACGAATAGGCATCTAGACAGCTGTCCACTGCTGACTGACAGTGAAATCAATGTTTTAATATCAAATAATATCGTATTCACAATTCTGTTCAGTGCCGAGACAACTTCTGTTCTGACTTGATGCTATATAAATAAACTGAACTGAATTACCTTAAGGTAATGAAATGATTGTTAAGAGTATTAATATAGTAAAATAATATAGAATGTATCAGGAAGCAGATGACTAAATAATATCTTTCCATCACACTCAAGTTATGTTTACAATTATCATTTTTCAGTGTAAACAACAGTAGATGTTTTTGTGAATGATTTCAAAAGTGACAGAGGTTGATCATTTGTTATTTAAATGAACCACTATGACACTTTAGAGACTGGAACTGTCATGACAATGTGGACGGATTGGGCCTGGGCAACCAGAACTTATGCAGAATCAGACTAACTTTTGGTGACAAAACTTAAAACGAAGTTTAGGCGGCAAAGTAACCGAGGAGGAGGAAGGGAAACAGGTGAGCTTGTAATAAATGGAGGACAGGTGTGAAGGGTTAAAACAGTGACGCCCCCAGTATACTCCCGCGTACGTCCATACACAGAGGTACGCACGTACATACGCAGAGGTACAAGCGTACCCCCGCAGGGCATGTACGTGCAAAGCTCAATTTTTACGGCCGCGCATGCAAACGCAGTGTCGCACAATAAATTGCCCGGCGCTGGACTGTTTTGTATACGACACCAATGTATTAAATTTCCCTTCATCGTCTTTGATCTGGCCTTTTCTTTTGTTTTTGTTTTTTTGCCAAAAGGCAGTGATCGCTTCCTCCTCTGTTGACGTCATGACTGAAATAATGAGAAATTAACAATTTTGTCACGAGAGATTAAAATCAGGTCCAGCGTGGCTGCGGGAGGTTCTGGAGATTTCCTGGTGTGCTGGTCTCATGTGTGGGCTGCAGGACACACTGTTTTTATTTTTTTTATTTTTTTTTGTTAGAACTTTTTAATAACAACATATAAACACAGAACACCGCTGCGGCTGGAGCTGCCAGCACTTGTTTTTTTGTTATTTTCCCGACCTGTCAATCAATCCAGTGGGCGTGTCAGCAAATGACCAATCGCCGAACTGAATTTGTCCCGAAGGTAAATGCTCCTTGTCTGTGAAGCTGACAGCAGCTGCTCAGGGTGGATACTCAAACATGATGTCGGAACACTCTGCATACACGCGCGTATGTACGCGTGAACGGATGTACGTGGGAGTATACTGGGGGCTTATGAGTAATACAAGGACAAAGCACTGAAACATGACTAAATGAATGTTAACTGGACTGTATTTATATAGCACCTTTCTTTCTGATCAAGACATTCAAAGTGCTTTACTCTGCAATCTGTGCCCTCATTTATCCATTCAGACATCACTCTACTAGATCTATACAAAGAATAATCAGAGCTTTATCACATTCATACACCGATGGGACACACATTGGAGGCAATGAGGGATTCAGTGTCTTACCGAGGGACACTTCAGCACGTGACTGCTGGTGGAGCTGAACCCCCAACTCTCACATTGGAGGGTGACTGCTCTAACCACTCAGCCACAGCCGCCCCATGACACTAAATGACAATAATTACTTTCAAGAACAAACGAGCAATGAACTAAACATAGAAACACAGACACAATATGCCCCAAATATCCCCAGTCTGACAAGCTGTCAACAATGAAAATTTCTTTCCACACCCTACACTTTCAAAGTGCTGTCTACTGCAGGTAAGATACTAACTGCTGATAACAACTTCAAAGATCCCCACTTTTAAAACATCCTAACTGTTGTTTTAGTTTATTTTCTGCATTATTCACACTGTCTCTAACAGCTGGTGTCTTCTTCTTTAGTAAATAATATAGACGTCAGCAGCACAGCCAACCTGTATAAAAGTTTGGCACAGGCTGCACCTGAGATCAAGCAATGTGTGGACGCCTGCAACTTTATCGCCGAGAGCAAAAGGCAACAGAATGACTTTGGATCTGTAAGTTTATTTTATTTATTTTTTTTAAGTTGGTGCCTCATTTCAATGTATTTTATGAATTATTATCAGTCCAAGCAAAGAGTATTTCTTAAATTTTAAATCCTCAATCTCTTTATTTTTGAAGGAAATTGAAAGCTGGGTACTGATTGGAAAGATGATTGATAAAGTGTGTTTCTGGGCTGCGATCCTCCTCTTCATCATTGGCACGGTGGGAGTCTTCCTAACAGGACACTTCAACCGAGCACCAGAATTTCCATTTCAAGGAGACAGCAAAAAATATGTCCCGATTAATGTGGATTAAAAACAAATTATAAAATAAATGTTCTTGGGAAGATTTCAAACCCAATGGTTTGTTTAATTAATACATTTTAAAACAGTAGTCATAAAGCTGTGAACAAGTACAGATTATTTTAGTTACTATTAGCACATTGTATAACGGTAAGAAAAAAAATTGCCATTAACTAAACTTATTTTAAAGTTCTTACGATTTAATATTAAAGCTACAAATCTCAAACAAGCTCATTTAGGAACCTAAAAAAATAACTACAGTATAAGCATAGTTGCAAGTTTAGTGTCTTAAGAATCTTTATAAACTTTGAATTAAAGCCTTAAAACTGTACTCCTTATCGTTTTTGTATTTTGAAGTAAATGGATCAGCGAAGCATTGTCTTGATATCAGTAAAATCAAAAACTTGATTTTATCAAATGGTATTTGTTCAGTTAGTATAATTAGAAGGATAAGTCATGCTAAGGGCAGCAAGGTGTTACAGTTGGTAGAGCTGCCTCTCAGCGAGCAGGTTGACCTGGTTCAAATCCCAACCTGGGGCCTTTCTGAGTGGAGTTTGCATGTTCTCTCCGTGCATGTGTAGGTTTTCCCTGGGTATTCCGGTTTCCTCCCACAGACCAAAAACATGCATGTTAGACTGATTGGTAAATCTAAATTGTCCCTAGGTGTGAGTGAGAGGGTGAATTGTTTTGCTTCGTTTGTCTCTATGTTTGTCTCTATGTGTCCCTGTGATGGACTGGAGACCTGTCCAGGGAGTCCCCTGCCTCTCGTACAGTGATAGCTGGATATGGGCGCCGGTGAACCCCACATTCTGAAAAGGAAGAAGTGGATAAAGATAATGGATGGATGGAAGTTATGCTAAATGATGACACGTGTGTTCTGCCCCTTATTGAAGTATCAGACTAGACATGTATGCAAAATGTGGGTTCTTTATATAATCTGTTATTTTTGTTGTGTGTTAAATTATTGAGAAACTGATGTTATTCAGTTCCACCTGACAAGCTTAGAATAAAAATAAAAAAACTTTTTTTTTTTTGTTGATGTTTTTTTAATCACATCGTTTTGGATACCTGGAATTCTGAGACAATTCCCAGGCAATTGATGGATTCTCATATTAAATAGGTTTGTGATAATTTTCACATTTGTGTTGTCATGAAAATAATGCTTTTTATTTTTAGATTTCAAGTGCAATAAAATGATTTTTCATGTTTCCACCTCTCAATTCTGCTCGTTTCTTGTCACTGGTAAATGAGATGAGCGACACCGTGTGGTCAAATGTTGTACTACATCCACTTTCTGAAAACCAGTGTCCACATTCATTTTATTTTCTATATCATTTTCTTTATTTTATTTATTGAAAACGTCTTGTGAACTACTTTCGTGCTTTGCTCCGAGCTACTATTTGTCGCATAAACATATCAATGTAGTCCAACGGATTTTTAATTCCTCTTGTGTTACAGTAAATGCTGTCCGATGCTGGCGCAGAAAATACTTCCGGTGGCGAAAGCTCTTTAAAGTTTTTCATACAATCATTCATTCATTTGACCTTTATTTATACAGGTTAATCCCATGAGCCACGGGGACTCATTTACAAGAGACCTGATTTTAACAGAGTGATGACAACAGTGGACAACAAAGACAATCATAAAGGATGCATGCAAATTGAGAACAAGAAGTATTAAGTATAAAATCGTATTTAAAAAATATAACAAAAAACAGCTAGGTTAAACGTAAAAGTTAAACGTTTTTTTGTCATTTTTGGTACGTTCATTTCTTGATAACTCCAAAATTATTATGCAAAATAATGTTTTGGTAAAACAGAAAAAAAAATCATGTTTACAAGATATGACACAATTGTTTTGAAAATACATACCAGAAGTAATGTAAAGCGTTTTTATTATTATTATCGCAAATATAGAACATACATGAACAAAAGAGAACAAAAAAAGAACTAATTATAAACACAAATACAGCAATCAAGGGTATTACAGAACATAAAAAGTATTGAAATTCAAATCTGTGCTCGAGGGTTGCAGTTCTTCAAGGGCAGTTAAATGGCTTTAGCATTTGAGCTTCGTTTTAAGGCTTCTATATACATATTTATAGAAGATAATAAAATCTAGAAGTTAGGCTTTTGTTGTAAACATTATAGGTGTGAATATGATATTTACCATATATAATAAAAAAAAGGTAACAGCATATTTGAGTCTGTTTTAACAAGGTCACATTTCCCCATCCCAAATAAAACATCATTTTCTGTAATAATTTTCTGTAATGTAGTAATATTCACAGTCTTTCCTTTAAAAAATGGACATGTCCCTCCAGAAAGTACACATAGGGTCCAAGTCCCATTTATATATATTTTTTTTATTAAAAAAATGCTTTTACTGGATAACAATTGTGAATAATTTTGTATGAAATTTATTTTACTTTGGGAGAGTAATGTAATTTGAGGCATAAATGTAAAGCCACTCCTTTAACGTCAGGCTGCAGCTACGTCATCACGTCGATTCGTGTTGGTGTGTTTTACTGTTGACATGTTTTCTGTACGTCACTTGTATCCCATGTACTGTATTCTCACGAAACAGTACACCTTTTTCGGTCGTGTTCACAGCTACACAAGTAAAACACCTCTTTTTGTTTGGATGCTTTTCGTGAACAGTTTTAGTTTTGGAAATAATAAAACGGAGCTCAAAGTTTGTAGCTAGTTACATGGAGTTCAACGGAGCTAGGGCCACGCAAAAAAAAAAAAAAAAAATACAAGTCATAAAATTAGGGGAATAAAGTCCTAGGATATAGAGACCATAGAGACCATTATCGCACACTGTTTATTTATTTATTTATTTTTTACTCTGTCCTATTGTTCAGTCAATGGGAGGGACTAAAGAGACATCATCTACCGGGTGCTCATAAGTCGTACATTTTACCCAGAATGAGGAGTTTGTCCCTCTGTCCCGCATGGAGTAGGTGTCCGTACTGAGCTGTGGCTGTAACTCGAGTAAGTAAATTTATATTTTGACATTATAAGTTGACATATTCGTTGTAAAGTCGCTGTTATTTCCACCGTCCTAACAACAGATTTAACATAGACTGTGTGTAAAACCGTAGCTAATGCAGTGGCGTAACATTTTTTTACGTAATTTTGGGAACGTAAATGCAGTTTTTGTGGAGCCGTGTGAAACCGGAGGCAGGGTGGAGACGACAATACTTTAGCTATTTAGCAGACACCGTTTTCAGCCTTTACACGTCTTTAAACTAAATTTAACGTATACATAACAGCTTAAAAATGCGTTTTAGCTGTGCTGAAAACGTACTTGCACATAAAGCTTGAGAAAGCCCTGTGATACGACAGAACTTGAATGCATCAAAACTTCACACGATCCAGTAAAGCTTTGACCTAATCTAAACTGTAATTAGGGGTAATTAAAAGTGGAAAAGAGTGAACCTGTAAGAAGGAGGTTTTATTTTAGTCAAAACTTATTATTTGAAAGGAAAAAGACCTTGATGAGCATCTGTGAAGTCACAGCTCACTCGTGTAGCCGTTTCTGACTCATTTCCAGACATTTTTTCCCCTCACTTTGTGACATTTACTTTAAAGGCCCCATGCTTTTCATTCACTTTATGTCAGCAAGCATATGACATTCCCTTAAGTGTGTTAGCAGTACAAAACAGACTGTGCAAGTTTTAAATTAGGATTTCTTATGTTGAGAAATGATTCTTGCAAACACAATCCTGAAGCTGCCATTCAAAAATAATAATAATAATAATAATAATAATCAAACAAGCTGAATAGTCTTTAGTTTAGGGGTTAAAGTCCATTTCACCTGTAAGAACCGCCTTCTTCCACCTGCGTAATATCGCTAGAAATATCTTAAAAATTATGCAAAAAACTGGTTCATGCATTTGTCATGTCTAGACTGGACTATTGCAATGGTTTATCTGGTTGTCCAAATACTTCTTTAAAAAGTCTTCAGGTAATCTAAAATGCTGCTGCCAAAGTCTTAACTGGAGTTAGTGGGAGAGATCATCTCTCTGCAGTTTTAGTTTCTCTCCACTGGCTCCCTGTCAAATTCAGAATATAATTCAAAATCTTACTGCTAACCTACAAAGCTCTCAACAACCTAGTTCCATCTTATATTACAGATCTTATTGTTCCATATTTTCCTAACAGAGC